>OY759273.1:3108836-3366336 GCA_963662155.1 Lamellibrachia columna
AATACGTTCGTGTGATTGCGCGTTATTTTCGACTGGGACCAGTCAAAAATAATGTCATAATCTGTCCGACGATTTCAACAACACCAAATAACACATCTGCCCAGCCGAGTTAGCAGGTCGTAGTTGATCAGTTCAGTTGTTCGTGATATGATTCTGAAACGAGACAGTAGAACAACTCGAATTGAGAAGGAACCTTTAATTACGAGGTGCACCGGCGACGCGTGGGAGGAGGAGCAACGAGCGAACGAACCCAGCGTCTACTTACCTGTCGAGCTGACGAAGTGGTAAGTGAACGTCGCGACTCCGACCTTATCAGAGCGGCCGCTACGTGGGGCGAGGAGGCGATGCGTGTGCAAAGACACGCACTGACGAGTGGCGGGCGGGCGACGGAATTCAAGTGGTTGGTATATAACTATCAAATCGAAGGTCTTCTTGACGATTGTTTACTCGCATTTATAATTTTACCGCTCAATGCATCGTAGTGGTGTTACCGACAGGTGGCGCTGCTTCGGGCCAGGGCTATTTAATTCTATTATATACTAAGCGGATGGTTCTCTTAAGTCGGGCGCGTTTTAAAACTCCACCCTTAACTGATTTAGCCTATCGTGAATTCTGCTGGTTTATGTCCTAACATGTAGTGTGTGAATAGTTTAAGTAATAGCAGCAGTCGCGGTCTACTAAGAAAATTGCGTATTTAAAAAAAATCATCGAAAGAATTGACTTTAGTCGTAGGATCTGGTAAGGCTCAAGGTAAAGGATATCCAAAACTGTAAACACTTTATGGGTCAAGGCTGATTATGGGCGTAACTTCCATCCTCTCGCCGATCACATGATAGAGTTATGACATTTCACCAAGGACGATATTCGTGAGTTTTCAGCGTCTGATGATTCCACAAAAACTACACACAAGTTGCACAAACAAGCTAGCATGTCGCAGTGGGTATTGGGTATGTTCGAATTTTCACAAAATGAATTTGAAATGAGACGAGCCAAAACATTTAACTGAGGAGGAACCTTTAAACAGCGGGAACAGGGAATGATTCTGACACGGCCAATATATTTGATTTTTCTGAACGGCTGATTCGGTTATTCGCGATTCTGTTAAGCGAAGTCCACTGTAACGTCACGAAAACTGAACGCTGTGTTGTCCGTGCTGGCCAGCTATGGGAAAAATTGTTACTTCTCGCAAGGTAATTCTTAAACCATTGTAATTTATTTACAGCAAACGGATGAACGTAGCGGATGAACAACATTGTGGACATCTATGCACTATTCTGTATAAATAACGGGAATAACGTTGCTTGGTATAAAAAGCGACATGCGCACAATAAAACTGGGTCACGTCCGGGTGAACCGTGACCTTTTCTGTTTTCGTGACGCGAAGCACTCGCTTATTGTTCTGCTATTGCCATAAGACATACGTTGTCCATCGACTGCAGGATGTGGCCCTACAATGTCTATGACTGTTCTTGTTTAAAGTACTCCTGCGTAGTTGGTCGACTCTTCTCTGTTGTCTTAATGTTTATGTGACATGTGTTTGGGATTTTTTCTTTTAGTTTGATATTCAGCATTTTTCTTTCCACGGTCCTTTGTGTTGATCGTAACTTATTTTTCAACTTTTTCGTCATTGACCGTGTTTGGCATGGATGCTGTATACTGTTGTAGTTGGTAGGGTGTATTGATTAAAACTGACATTTGTTTGACCGTATATCTAGTCACTTTGAATGTTTCTACTCGAAAATCACATGTGCATTGCATGCTAAGCGGCAAGGTCTATATTTATAATATCTCAGAAGCAAACGATTCGGTTCGGACAATTACAATAATGCCTTCAAAGGAAGTTCTTAACCAAGGCATGCCGCTGGATTCCCTCAGTACTGTGTATGCACGCATGTTGTAGTAACAGCAAACTGTTTGTTCGTTGTTCTTTGACCCTTCAATACTTATTGCACAGATACCGGCTTCAACGACTGTCCCTAACTGACGCATCAGCTTAAATTGTCAGCAATATCAAAGATAAAACGAACACGAAATATATCGCACGTGTGGTCTGTCTTGTTTAAACTCGTCTTCTCTTGTGTGATTCACGCCGGGACGGATCCAGGATTGTATGGATACATGGATTTTGTTGGAGAAGTAGGGGATAAAATGTGCCTAAACTGTTTGCCCATGTAAAATGTCGAGAATCAGGTTATCCTGTATCCTACAAGATAAAGGTAATCATGGACTTATTTACATGTACAAATTATTGGTGTGTATGTACAAATATAGAAACGCTATTGTCAATTCAAACACGCGTGCATTGGAAGCGAAGGAAGGAGGCTCGTGGATGTCTTCTAGTTCGGCAGAATTGTTAATCTCCTGTTTACCTTGAATCAGATCCTCCACTTTATCTGTAAAACTTACGGAATATGTTCATGATTTGGTCAGATTAAGAAGAAACATGATAAAACAGTACATTTTACAGATTGGTTATATGAGAGCGCCGTGATGCGTCAGCCGTGACTATACACCGTCCTTACGGTTCATGGACAAGTAGTCGTCGTAGGCGACTATCCCATGACTGTCCTCGTGAGGACAGTCATGGCGACAGGGGCAGGTGCCTCGTGATCTGGCGACATTTAGTGAAGTTGTCTTCCTGCATACGGTCGGTGTTACTTTAAGCACCTCTCAAAAATGTGTGTGCGTGCGTGCGTGCGTGCGTGCGTGCGTGCGTGCTTGCGTGTGTGTAACAATTTAGTTGTGTTGGTTGCACAAACAAATAAACAGCCCCTGAAGACGGATTACGCTTCAACAAATGGTCCCGATCAGCGATTCGCTAAAGTGTGTTCACGAAATATGTCCCGATCTTATCGAGTGGGTCATAAGAGGAATTTAACAGATGACTATAAGCAATCACATGACGCAGTAGTATCAAACTCTTGACCTCGTAGGACTGCAGTGACTAGACAAGTGTTTACGAACAAAGCGCAGGTATAATCAGTGGCTAACAATAGCAGCAAAGCAAAGCTTCTGGCATACCACACAAACGAACAGTGGTGGTTTCGAAGTTTAACTTTTGACATACAACTAGGACCAAATGACCTGTTCAATATTGGATTGCTATGTGCAGTCGTACATAGGTAGGCATATTCTAATATATTCGGTGACGCCGACGAAGAAGCGATTCTCGATTAAACAAACATTTGTATGAATTGAGAGCGTCCTCGTAAAAACTCTCAAAACGCGAACGCCTCGTTGTGGTTCATTGACTGGTCCAACTATTTGTGGTAAACACTCATGATAAAAAACTAAAACCAATATTCGGCTGTAATTGTGAATCACGTGTGCCACTTCAGACCGAGAAAACATGTGAACGGGTGATACTGTTATTAATAACATAAACCTTGACGTGATTGGCATAACCGCACTCACTGTCACTAAGGTTGAAGAGGAAGGCTTCAGTCAAAGGTTTGAATTTGAAATTATAAATGTCGGTGTTCGTGACCTAAAAACAATTGTTTTAATAAAAAAAAGTCATTTATAATCACGCCTACAAATTCCACGACTTCCCGACTGCAAAAAGTCGCCAAAGATAAGTTGGTAGACAGAACGCAAATTCGTGTGGGTGCCTGCCTGCGTGCGTACACATATCTGTACTCACGAACGCACGCACGAACGCACGCACGCACTCATGCACGCACGTATTATATAATATGTGCATGCGTTTGCGCGCGTCTGCGTGTGTGCGCGTTTATATGTCAATGAACAATTATTACAATTTCTTTACTGTAAATATCAAATATTTATTCTAGTTATGTACATTTACTACATAATACAAGTGTACGTGCATTCGTTCACGCAACACGGTTCTCGTTGACGCACAGTGCCAATTAAAGGTTCTGTCAACTCTTAAAGTGGCAGTTTGCAGTGTTTTTCCACAGTTGGTCGAGTGTCAGAAGGAAGCTGTCTTGGCGATGGCGGTTTTAAGTATTTTACATAAAAATAGCATGTCACAGACCACATTTAGGAGCCGTCCGTCATTACCCACATAAAGAGAATTTCCGATCACTTTCACATAGGATACGTTACAACAGTTAATATCTCCTATATTAGTACAATATATATTTCATTTCATGGCAATAGACATAGGCTGACCGCTCGCGTATCACTACACTCACTATTCCGAAAAACGTAGTAACATTTCAAAATCAGGTTTGGCCAAAATTGAGGGGTATCAGTTTTGGTGCGGTTTTTTTTTCTGAAACAAGTTTCACAGAGAATATGTGTTAGTAGAGGATACATGTGCTGTGAGGTTTTAAAGAAAATCGTAGGACAAATCTAGCAGGACTCCTAAGAAACGTTATAATTGCGGCCTATGGGAAAATCAAATGTGATCTGGCCCCGGCAAATCGTTCTCTCTGGATCCCCGTGGAACTTGCAAGGAGATAAGAATGTTGTTTCATAAACGCACCAGGAGGCTCTCGCCGAAAGCCAGCTATATACGTAACGATAATCTCGTGCAGCGGTAATCTCACGCAGAGATAATCTAATGTAAGTGTCGACTACAGCTAAGGTCTACGACTCTACCATTCAACAACTGCGTTTTACCGCAGCTGTGCAAACATGTTCTCAGTGCTTTTGACACTGACAATCTCTCTCTATTTGACACTGACAATCTCTCTCTAATTGTGCCATCTGAAGCACCTTTCTCTAATACACTGAACATTTAACAACATCACATGACTGATATTGCTTGAACAGATTCTTTCACAAGTTCACTCGTTGTACATTACATTGGTAGCCAAGTATTATATTGACAAATAAAAGCTACTGATTGACAATGTTACAAAGTTTAAGTCAATTTTGAATAATATTTTTGACCTAATAAGCCAGCATAATGAAGTATTTCCAGGACTTATGACATCACCACATTTAAGTTGACATTCGTGTGTTTGCCATATACATCAACATATCAATGACTGTAATGTTATATACAGAGGGGTGTGGCAGGAAGTGGGGGTAGTGGTTGGTCCTACAAACTGGTGGGAAGTGGGAGATTGGCTTTACCAAGAAGTGGGATTGGTGGGAGGTGGACTCTCGAAATTGGTGGGAGGTGGAAGATTGGCCCCACAATCAGGTGGGAGGCGGAGACCACTGCCACGCACCCTTTATACAATTCACGCTAAATGTATGAGCCAGTAGAAAACACTGCCGCGCCATCTAGTGAAAATGTCCGACATCAGTCACGATCGTCATCATAATAATGGTTCTGGTTAAAGCGGGCTAATTATTTTTAATGATTTATACCATAATTAATTACCATTGAACAATGGAACAAGCGCAAACCGAGCTGACACCGATACAAACTTTTGAACACAACAAAACACCAACTCACGCTGTCTTATAATTAATATTAATTCCATATAATGTGGTGGAGAGAAGACGAGGACTACTTTGTATTGCGTTGTAACACTTGCAAATGCCAGGTAGAAAATTGGGTTGTGCGCGCGGATCGTCCGCAAGTGTGCGGGAAGAACGACCAGGGCAAGTAAGAGACGGGGCGGCGAGAGACGGAGCGGCGAGGGACGGAGGGGCGAGAGACGGAGCGGCGAGAGACGGAGCGGCGAGGGACGGAGCGGCGAGAGACGGAGCGGCGAGGGACGGAGCGGCGAGGGACGGAGCGGCGAGGGACGGAGCGGCGAGGGACGGAGCGGCGAGAGACGGAGCGGCGAGGGACGGAGCGGCGAGGGACGGAGCGGCGAGGGACGGAGCGGCGAGAGAAGGAGCGGCGAGGGACGGAGCGGCGAGAGACGGAGCGGCGAGAGACGGAGCGGCGAGGGACGGAGCGGCGAGAGACGGAGCGGCGAGAGACGGAGCGGCGAGGGACGGAGCGGCGAGAGACGGAGCGGCGAGGGACGGAGCGGCGAGGGAAGGAGCGGCGAGAGACGGAGCGGCGAGGGACGGAGCGGCGAGAGACGGAGCGGCGAGAGACGGAGCGGCGAGAGACGGAGCGGCGAGAGACGGAGCGGCGAGAGACGGAGCGGCGAGAGACGGAGCGGCGAGAGACGGAGCGGCGAGAGACGGAGCGGCGAGAGACGGAGCGGCGAGGGACGGAGCGGCGAGGGAAGGAGCGACGAGAGACGGAGCGGCGAGGGACGGAGCGGCGAGAGACGGAGCGGCGAGAGACGGAGCGGCGAGAGACGGAGCGGCGAGGGACGGAGCGGCGAGAGACGGAGCGGCGAGGGACGGAGCGGCGAGAGACGGAGCGGCGAGGGACGGAGCGGCGAGGGACGGAGCGGCGACGGACGGAGTGGCGAGAGACGGAGATGTGAGATACGGAGAGGTGAGGGACGGAGAGGTGAGGAACGGAGAGGTGAGGAACGGAGAGGTGAGGGACGGAGAGGTGAGGAACGGAGAGGTGAGGGACGGAGTGGTGAGATACGGAGTGGTGAGGGACGGAGAGGTGAGGAACGGAGAGGTGAGGAACGGAACGGCGAGAGACGGAGCGGCGAGGGACGGTGTGGTGATAGACAGAGCGGCGAGGGGCGGAGAGCAGAGGGACGGGGCAGTGAGGGACGGAGTGGTGGGGACGGAGTGGTGTGGGACGGAGTGGTGTGGGACGGAGTGGTAAGAGACGGAGTGGTGAGAGACAGGCGAGCAGATACTGCCATGCCATCTGGTGAATATGGCACCTACCATCAATCGAGCATTGCATTTATGTACATTTCAAAAACCATTCTGCCTGCAACACACATAATAATTGTATGTCCGAAAGTAACTCTTTCTATGATGAGTGATTTCCTAGAGTGGAAGTTGGAATCGTACATCCTCACTAGCCAGGTGTGATAGTAGTACTACAGTATTCCTAGCAGATCGACCTGTTGTTACGTTGATTTGTCAGTTTGTCAGACGCCATGTTCGGTTGTACGCGGAATCATTTGTACTTCGTCCCACCCTGTCTTAGCCGACGTTTTTCTGGGAATCAGACGCGCCTGCGCCCACATTTGAAAGAGCGTTTCCAGGAAATGCCCGTCCGACTAGCCACGACGGGTCCACAAAAATTAGAGTTAAGTCCCGTATGTAGGCCTCGTAAATTCGAGCTAGCAATCTGCCAGGGTATTAATGTAGTCAGACCTCTGGCGTCGAGGATGGAATCCTACGAAAATCAGTTTTTTTATTATGGAGGGGTGTGGCAGGGGCCCCAACCTGCCATATCCCACCGGTTTGTGGGGGCAACCTCCCATCGCCCACCGGTTTGTGGGGGCAACCTCCCATCTCCCATCGGTTTGTGGGGGCAACCTCCCATCTCCCACCAGTTTGTGGGGGCAACCTCCCATCTCCCACCGGTTTGTGGGGGCAACCTCCCATCTCCCACCGGTTTGTGGGGGCAACCTCCCATCTCCCACCGGTCTGTGGGGCAGTCTCCCATCTCCCACCGGTTTGTGGGGGCAACCTCCCATCTCCCACCGGTCTGTGGGGCAGTCTCCCATCTCCCACCGGTTTGTGGGGGCAACCTCCCATCTCCCACCGGTCTGTGGGGCAGTCTCCCATCTCCCACCGGTTTGTGGGGGCAACCTCCCATCTCCCACCGGTCTGTGGGGCAGTCTCCCATCTCCCACCGGTCTGTGGGGCAGTCTCCCATCTCCCACCGGTCTGTGGGGCAACCTCCCATCTCCCACCGGTCTGTGGGGCAGTCTCCCATCTCCCACCGGTTTGTGGGGCAGTCTCCCATCTCCCACCGGTCTGTGGGGCAGTCTCCCATCTCCCACCGGTCTGTGGGGCAGTCTCCCATCTCCCACCGGTTTGTGGGGCAGTCTCCCATCTCCCACCGGTCTGTGGGGCAGTCTCCCATCTCCCACCGGTTTGTGGGGCAGTCTCCCATCTCCCACCGGTCTGTGGGGCAGTCTCCCATCTCCCACCGGTCTGTGGGGCAGTCTCCCACCAATCTCACTTCCCATCTATTGTTTATGCAAACCTCCCATCAATTATTAGGACAAACCCCCGCCTCCCACTTCCTGTCACCCCCACTCATAATCCGTCAGGATGTGACTGAGACGCATTAAAAAGTTGCCACCAGGTGTCGCCAGCGAAACAGATCTCAGATAGTGCTGCTATCTGGTGCATTTTGAACATCACGGTTTGGGGCGAGGTTTGGCGGGCGCGTATGTCCGGGTGTTCTTGTATGCCGTGGTGCGGTGAAGGGGGTGGGGTGGGGTGGGGGGAGGGGGGCTAGTCATTCCGTTGCTCGACTGATCAATATTCGTAACCGTTTTCCTTCTGACGGTCGTGCGGACGGACAGTCCGGCGTCACGAGGCGTCACGAGGCGTCACGAGGCGTCACGAGGCGTCACGAGGCGTCACGAGGCGTCACGAGGCGTCAGTGTAGTTGAACGAAATGTCCACTGATTGGTCAGTGGTGTTGACGATGGTCAGTGTTTCGAGCTGGTGTATCCCTTCACTTCGTACTGTGCCCGCCATCATCATCATCGATGGTCGGGGGATGCTGTAGACAAGTTGATCACGATTATAACGATAATAACTATAACATTATAATAATGACAATAATAATTATATTGATGAAAATCAGCAGCAGCAAGACTTATACAAGACTTATACAACGCCTAAATATCGGGGAGCCCAGTGTGTCCATAGGAACATAAGCAGAAGTGTGATTAATGAATGTATTAATACAAAGAAGGACTCCCGTGAGCTTCACTACAAGCACCATAAAGTCCGCCCCAGGCTACCAACTGGCCGGTCCTTGTTGCCCAACTCGACAGTTGCGTTGCATTCCAGACTCACGACTGGTGCGCTCACACTAACAATGTCTTCCGACTCTTGCGCTCAGACCAGTGACTGACCAGTCGGCAGAGTCGGTAAATCCGCCAGCGCGCCGCCACGATCCTGGCGTCAAATACGCGAACTGCACGCGTGCCACCACGATCCTAGCGGTTTTGTACAGCACTACATTCGCAAACGGGCAAAAATGGCGCCATTTTCGAAGCCTGTGTTAGATACGATTTTTCACGACGTCGCCGAAAACGGCTAAGATTGAGAAAGTGTGGTCGACTGTGGACCAAACCACACATTCTTCATACGGACGAGCAAGATGCGTTTGGCAACCTGCTTCCAGTGCTCCGTGTTAACGCGTTATACCAAACCGCCATGTTGAAGCCGCTAGGGTTGAGTTGGGAAAAGCTCCCTGACTTACGAGTGCTCGTCGCGTTGAGTTGCGGTTCGCGCTCAGACTTAGAAGATTAATGTTTTAATCGTCGTAGGAGTTCGGGTGTCAAGAGTGCTCAGACTAGCAACTAGGGCGTCGTAGTAGTCCGATATTGGCGATATGACCAACTCTAGTCGTTAGAATCCATAGTCGGAGGCCGGCTTTACCCATACTAAATGTACATAAACATAGACATATCACGTTATTATTTATAATTAGTCATACAGACCTATATTACATATGTGAACTACGAATCAGTGCAGACATGCAACGAACACAATATAATAGAATAAAAACATAGATGTATGCATAATAGGCGGTGGGGGGGGGTCTTTCTAAAAAAACGAACGCATATTAGGGATCGGTTGTACACGTCTGGCAACGTTTGGAAGCGTTGCAAGACGGTGGGGGTTTCAAAAACGTCAAAAAATGGAGTGGCGTACTTTATGATAAGCACATTTGGTCGGAGATGGTGGATCCTGGATTTGGCCAAAGGAAGCACATTGTGGTAGGGAGGAAGTGCTAATCTATTTTTTGCTGCGCTGAGACAATTTTCAAAACCTTTTTTGGCTGCGACCTAAATTCCGGTCGCGGGACTGGCTGGGAGACGATTGTCTTCAACCAGATCACTTAGGGGTATTCACCAATCGAATTATATGATTAGTTTGGTCAAAAGCTCCACGACGATGAATTAAACCGCTTCATCCTCCAGAAACAAATTATTTAAACGTTTGCAGTAAATTGTTCACTTCGCATGCATCGATACGGACAGTCGGGGACGATACAGGAAAGTTATGACAGTCACTGGAGACTCTTAACGACCCACTACTAGAAATGGCTCAACCACGGGTTAAGGATCACTGCCTTAAACAATCTAAACGCGTGTCTTTATTGGGGTTTCAGCACAAGCGCATAGTGTTAATAATTCAATAGATGTCAAGGTTTCATACTTAACGCTTCTTGATTCGATATTTTGTGCCTAGTTACATTCGCTATACCATTTGTAAAATGTGGTTTATTGAGACATGCAGCCCTCCCATCCGGCAGTTATTTATTTGGGTTAGTCACGAAATTATTAGTTCCGTGTTGCATGATCGAGTCGCAGTCATAGTCAGGTTATAAAATAAACTAAACCAAAGCAAACTAAGCTAAACTATGACCTTTGGTATGCCTACCACTCTGCTAAAATCAAGAATGACACAGGTAGGCAGTCCGTTAAAAGTAGGTTGAACACAATGCTTCGCGGAGCTGCATAATAAAGGCATGGCACATTTCACGTTTGCTTGTGACGTTTAACGTTTGCTTGCGACGTTAGAAAGCAACGTATTCGCTGGTAACGGTATAAATTTCGAACAGCGATTGTCCTGTGACGTAACTCGAATATATTGACCAATCAAGTGCGTCGACGTCATTACGCGATATCGGTGGTAACTCGTAGCAATCACTTGCGAGTTATATTTCGAAGACGTCGGGTGTGTTTCAAACGCGCTGCCGTTTCGCTTGTTTGAAGTCTCTTTGATGCAACATTCCACTGAAGACTGAACTCGCAAAGTTCCAGACAATGGATCAAGATAATAATTGGTAAGTTTACATAACATTTCCTGTTCTTCTGATCTAATATGTCACAAATACTTGAAAGTTGTCTGTTCGCGATAGCTAGCTTAACGATTCTGGTTTGTTGTATCTCTGAGCTCGACTTCCTGAGGCTGAAGATGTAGGCGCTATGGGAGTTTTATACATACATACATGCATGCATGCATGCATGCATACATACATACATACATACATACATACATACATACATACATACATACATACATACATACATACATACATACATACATACATACATACATACATACATACATCCTCTTCAGCTCTTTTAGGCTTAAAGCCTTTTAGCTGGTCTTTACTGCAGTTTGTGCACATGGTGGGAAGTTGTCATTATTTTATTATTATTGTGTTCATACCAATGTATAATATACACTTAGTTTGTGAAATATCTCCTACATCGTTGCATATTGTCAGAGCATAGATATTGTTGTTGTTCTTGTAGACTAGTTGTTGGCACACGTCACAACGAAGAGTGACCCGTGCTGTGGCCGAGGGCTACGACGTCGCCAGCATGTCGCCCCCACGAAGAGTGACCCGTGCTGTGGCCGAAGGTTACGACATCGCCAGCATGTCGCCACCACGAAGAGTGACCCGTGTTGTGGCCGAAGGCTACGACGTCGCCAGCATGTCGTCCCCACGAAGAGTGACCCGTGCTGTGGCCGAAGGCTACGACATCGCCAGCATGTCGCCACCATGAAGACAAACTGAAGCGGTGTCTGTCTACGACTACGGGTCCACAACAACTCCCATAGTTCCTCGGGTCGGCGGAACACCTCGTTCGCGACTAGGCACTGAGCGTCAACATTATGACGTCGTCTTCAGGTGCAACAGATGATCACACGGCTACCGGAAGTGACGCGTGAAGGCACTGCACGGTTGTGGGTGTCCTGCAGGCAAGACTCCCCGTCGGGAGGGACGCCCACTACTCCGAGGTAAGCTAAGTAAAGCCCTTCAAAGTTGATATCAACTAATTTACAGGTTTATGACCATATAAGCAGTTCTGTATGTATGCTCACGATGGTGATATCACCAGTATGTATGTCAATAACCGGTAAAGTTATTTAAACAGTAATCGGCTAAGCATCAGTGATATTACATTCCAGGTGTCTCACGCGTGCTTCCGGTTTGACCGATCGCTGTTGTGGCTGCAGACGACACGTCCGTTGGTATTAAGGTTCGTTTTATTTCTTTATACTTTTTTAGTTTTATGACGAGGAGTTGCCCCGGGGGACCGGGGAACCTCCGGGGAGATGCACACGTGTACGGTGTT
The DNA here is from genome assembly GCA_963662155.1 of Lamellibrachia columna. Taxonomy (NCBI): domain Eukaryota; kingdom Metazoa; phylum Annelida; class Polychaeta; order Sabellida; family Siboglinidae; genus Lamellibrachia; species Lamellibrachia columna. The sequence goes on from OY759273.1 coordinate 3,120,926, forward strand.
CCCGAGCGTTTATGATTTATCCAGACGACGACTGCTGTGGACGTGACGACATGTGGTTTATTTTATTTTACTTTCTGTCACGTTTGTTAATATTAAATTTGCTCAGTGCCTAGTTCGTGTTTCGGGGGATTGCGAGCGCGAGCGAGACGATCGAAATCAACCGATCGGCAGATGTCACCAGCAACGCAACGTTGACGCCGACACGCATGAATTCGTCGACGGCGAACATCAACTTCCGTCGCCACCACCGATCGAGGCGCTGGTTCAACTGTCCAGCGACATCGGAAATTTCTACCCGGGCCGCCGATAGATGTTCCCGGTGAACGTTCCGCGGTCGACGCCGATCGAGGCGATGATCGCCTATCGTGGTCTCGGATGAACGGACTCGGACGAATTGGTGGACAGCAAACATACGTCGACGCCGATCGAGGCGCTCGTTATTCTACGTTACGACATCCCCAGCCACCACGAAGAGTGACCCGTGCTGTGGCCGTTGAAAAATGCTACCTTCGCTGGGAAAGCGTAACTTTGAACATTGAATGCTGGGAACTTTGACGTTGACTCGAGGGAATATTCTCTGACGCTGTCGGTGATTAACGTTTGATTGTAAAAACAATGGACAATTATTATGTTGCCATGGTGATTATTACGTTGGTGTATTCGAACGATGTGCCACGAGGACTTTATCTGATGATTCTGCTCGCTTCGTCATTGAGCGTTCATTTAATAAAGTTGCTGTTTGATTATCCTTTAATAAAGTTGTTGTGATAACTTTATACCAATGCATCTGTTATACCTTCAATATATCTCTATATCGGCACACATGTTGGTCTACAAAAATATAGCCGATATGGCCAGTGACCTTTGTGTATAAACAATGAAATAATGACAACCTATTACAAACCCCGAAAGAAAGAAAATTTATAATTATGTGGTTAGTAAACAAGAACTGACAATAATTACCGATTTTCACCAAAATACCCTGCGCGTGCTAATCAGGTAACGTGATGTTCCCGCCAAACGTGACGTAGACATTCACGCGCCACACGTAACATTGGTTTATTTTTGGAAAAGCAAGATGGCGGACATTGCCAGTAAACTTAATCGGGGTAGACCTACCCGCTAAGAGTTCTCGGCGGTGGCGCCACATCGCGGTGGAGTTTCTTTGAGTACGATACTTTGACGAATTGTCGAGGCTGTTCGTTCGTCGTCACGGTGCCGCCAGGGGGCGAAATGGGCGGCAGCGACGTCGTCAACTGTGACTTGTAGAGGCATGCCTGAAGTGTACACAGATTGAACTTTGACGGCGAGTAGAAAGCTGAATACCGGGAAGAGGGGGCGAGGTTGATGGCTGTGAACCACGGCCACGGTGAGACGTGAGGGTCACGTGGTTCCATTATATCCGCGTGTGTAAACAATCAACGCATGTGAGCAGACTTTACTATCCGCGCACTCACAAATAGTTTCACTATGTTCAGAAAAGAAGATTATTTACATCACTTCACGCATTAATGAGAAATTATTTTTTAAAACGTATTTGTCGAAACGGGGATAGTTCAGCCCACGGCCCAAGGGAGAGTTAGTTGAGCCCACGGCCCAAGGGAGAGTTAGTTGAGCAGTGGATAAAGAATGAAGATGAGTTTTATTTACCCCAAAATACATCAAGGAATTATCTTTCCGAACAAATCAGGACAAGGCAACATATTAGGAGTTAGTTACACTGGTTGTGATTGACATATAAATATATATTATTTAAGTGTGTCGAATTATTAATTATGCGTGTAGACTTGTCAGAGATGTGTTGTACCGATTGAGTAGACGTGGTGGCTGAGTTGTTATGAAATTTTACATTACTACTGCTGCTACTGCTGCTACTGCTGCTACTACTACTGCTACTACTGCTACTACTGCTGCTACTGCTACTACTGCTACTACTACTTCTACTACTGCTACTACTACTGCTACTACTACTGCTACTACTACTACTGCTACTACTACTACTGCTGCTACTGCTGCTACTGCTGCTACTGCTGCTACTGCTGCTACTGCTACTGCTACTACTACTACTGCTGCTGCTGCTACTATTGCTACTACTGCTACTACTGCTACTGCTACTGCTACTACTACTACTACTACTACTACTACTACTACTACTACTACTACTACTACTACTGCTACTACTGCTACTGCTACTACTACTACTACTGCTACTACTGCTACTACTACTACTGCTACTACTACTACTGCTACTACTACTACTACTACTACTGCTACTACTGCTACTACTGCTACTACTGTTACTACTGCTGCTGCTGCTATTACTACTAATACTAATAATAATACTGTTAATAATAATAATACTAATACATAACACTAACGCCACCACAGCCAAAGACAACGACAAACAGCAACAACGAAGACACTTACATAAATTAATTATTTTATAAGTACAATAATTACCTTGTGTCTGATTGGAGGACAAACAGAATATTTGGCGACAGGGTATTTCCGCCTGCCGTGATTGCACCGGAAGTACCTCACTTTCGTATCAGCGAGTGATTGGCTGACTGGAGGGAATTTGGTGACGCTGTCGTCAATTTTCGGTCTGCCGATCCAGCACTTTCCTTTCACCTCAATTGGTGGAAAATCGAGCTTCGTCATATCTGCAAGCAAACATAGCGGATGACGTTCTTTAGCTTCTCTTCATTTCTTCAAGCCACAGAGCAGCACACGTTTAAAAAATGTGTAAGATTCGGGTTTTATTTCTTATAGAGAAAGATGTTGCATAACACAATATTAAGATGGTGAATGCTAGTAATTATTATGTCTGTTGTAAAAGACACAATAACTACTAATGCAGCCTGTCCTACGAATTTACTAATGTCATTACAATTTCGCAGCACATTAAAGATTAAATATCTTACCTCTTGTGTGAACATCGTGAACATCGTTATCCAGTAAAATATTCCCAAACATCACACTCCTAATTGTCGACCCAATCTGGTGACTGATTTTTAAACGTTTGTGCATTCGGCCTAATAACCACTGTTGCTCGCGCGGTCAGTGACTTTTAAAGCCACCACGAGAACGTACTAATTAATACCCGTCACTTGACAAGTCACACAGTATCTGGGGCACAGCACACCGTGTTTAGAACTTCGATCTATCGTTAAAGAGGACTGGGTTCGAATACTCTTGCTGGCGTGTCAAAGCTTGGGCAAGTTGGGCAAGTTGGGCACTCCACGTTGATCCAGTTCACTCAGCTGTAGTGATAAGTACCGGGCTATGTGGTGACGAATAGTCTTTGCGCAATAACTGCAGCGTCCGTAGCTGAACGTTTCCCAGAGAAGTCGAGCTGGCGATGGAATGAGCAGGTCTGCCAGGGGTGAAGTGTAAAACGCTTTGAGCAGGTCCAATGAACTGGATACAGCGCATTATAAGTTACCTTTGCCTATCTGAGGCTACTGTGAAAGTGGAGACACACCGCTTTATTGATGGCTTCGTCAAAGCCACTGCTTTAGATGCTCTATGAAATGGCCACTGTAACTGACAGGTCACTGGACAGGTGTGCCAGTAATGTGAAGTTAATCCCAGGTCGATAAGTGTCATATATTGGCAAAGTGCAGAACGCGAATGAATCAGAATGATTAATCAGGAGAACTTGTAGGATTACTGACAGGTGGAATTCGTCGATGATTTCTAGTGACCACAACAACGCCAAAACAAACTCTACAGAAGCACTATCTGACAAGTGGAACATGTAAACATCTGCAGAATTAATAGGAAGTTTCAATCAACGGCGCCATTAATTCGTATAAAAGCCAGCAAGGACGTGTCACGGTTAACTGGACCAAATGAATCGTATCTCGATTACGAGATCTGCCACTTCCAAATCATAACGCAAACTTGACTGATTGAATGTGCTTGGCTGTATTTGTAAACATTCGTTAGGGACATGTTAGCAGTGGCGACCGTGCGCCAACTTTCGGTGGATGTACTCGTGGTATAAGGAGGTCGGCAGTGTGGTTACATTGAAGGAACACTGCGTAAGTATGGAAGGTGAAAGGAACAGGGATGTACCTTACCCGTATATGTACTAAAGGAAGGTGAAAGAAACAGGGATGTACCTTACCCGCATATGTACTTAAGGAAGGTGAAAGGAACAGGGATGTACCTTACCCGTATATGTACTAAAGGAAGGTGAAAGAAACAGGGATGTACCTTACCCGCATATGTACTTAAGGAAGGTGAAAGGAACAGGGATGTACCTTACCCGTATATGTACTTAAGGAAGGTGAAAGGAACAGGGATGTACCTTACCCGTACATGTACGTAAGGAAAGTGAAAGGAACAGGGATGTACCTTACCCGTAGACGTACTTAAGGAAGGTGAAAGGAACAGGGATATACCTTACCCGTAGACGTAGTTATGGAAGGTGAAAGGAACAGGGATGTACCTTACCCGTAGACGTAGTTATGGAAGGTGAAAGGAACAGGGATGTACCTTACCCGTAGACGTACTTAAGGAAGGTGAAAGGAACAGGGATATACCTTACCCGTATACGTACGCAAGGATGGTGAAAGGAACAGGGATGTACCTTACCCGTAGACGTACTTAAGAAAGGTGAAAGGAACAGGGATATACCTTACCCGTATATGTACGCAAGGATGGTGAAAGGAACAGGGATGTACCTTACCCGTAGACGTACTTAAGAAAGGTGAAAGGAACAGGGATATACCTTACCCGTATATGTACGCAAGGATGGTGAAAGGAACAGGGATGTACCTTACCCGTAGACGTACTTAAGGAAGGTGAAAGGAACAGGGATATACCTTACCCGTAGACGTACTTAAGGAAGGTGAAAGGAACAGGGATGTACCTTACCCGTAGATGTACGTAAGGAAGGTGAAAAGAACAGGGATGTACCTTACCCGTAGACGTACTTAAGGAAGGTGAAAGGAACAGGGATGTACCTTACCCGTATATGTACTAAAGGAAGGTGAAAGGAACAGGGATGTACCTTACCCGTATATGTACGCAAGGATGGTGAAAGGAACAGGGATGTACCTTACCCGTAGACGTACTTAAGGAAGGTGAAAGGAACAGGGATGTACCTTACCCGTAGACGTACTTAAGGAAGGTGAAAGGAACAGGGATGTACCTTACCCGTATACGTACGCAAGGAAGGTGAAAGGAACAGGGATGTACCTTACCCGTATATGTACGCAAGGATGGTGAAAGGAACAGGGATGTACCTTACCCGTAGACGTACTTAAGGAAGGTGAAAGGAACAGGGATGTACCTTACCCGTATACGTACGCAAGGAAGGTGAAAGGAACAGGGATGTACCTTACCCGTAGACGTACTTAAGGAAGGTGAAAGGACCAGGGATGTACCTTACCCGTAGACGTACGTAAGGAAGGTGAAAGGAACAGGGATGTACCTTACCCGCATACGTACGCAAGGATGTTGAAAGGAACAGGGATGTGCCTTACCCGCATACGTATGCAAGGAAGGTGAAAAGAACAGGGATGTACCTTACCCGTAGACGTACTTAAGGAAGGTGAAAGGAACAGGGATATACCTTACCCGCATACGTACGTAAGGATGGTGAAAGGAACAAGGATGTACCTTACCCGTAGACGTACTTAAGGAATGTGAAAGGAACAGGGATGTACCTTACCCGTATACGTACTTAAGGAAGGTGAAAGGACCAGGGATGTACCTTACCCGTAGACGTACTTAAGGAAGGTGAAAGGAACAGGGATGTACCTTACCCGTATACGTACGCAAGGAAGGTGAAAGGAACAGGGATGTACCTTACCCGTAGACGTACTTAAGGAAGGTGAAAGGACCAGGGATGTACCTTACCCGTAGACGTACGTAAGGAAGGTGAAAGGAACAGGGATGTACCTTACCCGCATACGTACGCAAGGATGTTGAAAGGAACAGGGATGTGCCTTACCCGCATACGTATGCAAGGAAGGTGAAAAGAACAGGGATGTACCTTACCCGTAGACGTACTTAAGGAAGGTGAAAGGAACAGGGATATACCTTACCCGCATACGTACGTAAGGATGGTGAAAGGAACAAGGATGTACCTTACCCGTAGACGTACTTAAGGAATGTGAAAGGAACAGGGATGTACCTTACCCGTATACGTACTTAAGGAAGGTGAAAGGAACAGGGATATACCTTACCCGTAGATGTACTTAAGGAAGGTGAAAGGAACAGGGATATACCTTACCCGTATACGTACGCAAGGGTGGTGAAAGGAACAGGGATGTACCTTACCCGCATACGTACGTAAGGGTGGTGAAAGGAACAGGGATGTACCTTACCCGTATACGTACGTAAGGGTGGTGAAAGGAACAGGGATATACCTTACCCGTAGATGTACTTAAGGAAGGTGAAAGGAACAGGGATATACCTTACCCGTATACGTACGCAAGGGTGGTGAAAGGAACAGGGATGTACCTTACCCGCATACGTACGTAAGGGTGGTGAAAGGAACAGGGATGTACCTTACCCGCATACGTACGTAAGGGTGGTGAAAGGAACAGGGATGTACCTTACCCGCATACGTACATAAGGGTGGTGAAAGGAACAGGGATGTACCTTAGCCGTATACGTGCGTAAGGATAGTGAAGGAACAGGGATGTACCTTAGCCGTATACGTGCGTAAGGATAGTGAAGGAACATGGATGTACCATACGTAAGGTACGGAATGTGGACCACGTCTGATATAAAGATGAACGCAACAGAAGAACAGTTTTGTGTAGTTCAAACGTGTGTGTATGGATTAGGAATTCTGCGATGAATGAAGAGACAGAATGACAAGCGACCAGCAATAGAGCTAAGTTATAGGGGAAAAGAGGATTTGTAAACATTTGAAAAGGAATGTTGTTACTTGAGCTATGACCGAAAGAGCATTTGTAGGGAACGGACGAGGTCATCTTGGACATAACTTGGTGGGGTAGAAAATGTGGTACGAGAGGAAGTCCAAAAATTATATTGATGGACAATCGCAGTTGTACCCCCCACGGAGACGACCAGGAAGAAGAGGGCGACTGCGACTGCGTTGTCAAAGACGTTCCTGCGATCTACCTATTATTGTTTTATGAAAATACGACTCTGAACTGGACCGGACGGTCCTTGACTATACAAGAACATGAATACGAAGTGTTGCCTAATCAAACATATGCTTGGATATATCTTTCATAAGAAGTGTTGCCTAATCAAACATATGCATGGAGATGTCTCTCATCACAAAAGCAAATGTTCAGAAGAAGCTACGGTGTACAAACTACGGTGTACAAACTACGGTGTACAAACTACGGTGTACAAACTACGGTGTACAAACTGGGCGTTCCGCGCAGAACTGTCTTCGACAGCCTAATATCAGAAACGACGAGCATTTCTTATAAATAAGTATTTATTCTGATTAGATGTGTCTCGCTGCAAGTGTTTCTAGTGTCTGCCAACATGAGTATTGACATTGGAGCAAGTCAATGATTGCACACAAACATAAACTACCAATACACACGTAAAAATATACACACAGATCCATATACATACATTCGCACGCACGCCCGTCACCCGCACGCACGCACATATATACACAAACAAACAAGCGCACACTCTGAACGATCGTTTAACACACACACACACACACACACACACACACACACACACACACACACACACACACACACACACACACACACACACACACACACACACACACACACACACACACACACACACACACACACACACACACACACACACACACACACACACACACACACACACACACACACACACACACACACACACACACACACACACACACACACACACACACACACACACACACACACACACACACACACACACACACACACACACACACACACACACACACACACACACACACACACACACACACACACACACACACACACACACACACACACACACACACACACACACACACACACACACACACACACACACACACACACACACACACACACACACACACACACACACACACACACACACACACACACACACACACACACACACACACACACACACACACACACACACACACACACACACACATATATGTCGTTCGTACTTAGCTACTTAAGGGCCAGCGAGACAATAACTCGGTCACGCTTAAACACCAATATCAAACTGTGCATGGGCACACACGGGTTTAATGTTAGGCACTGACACAAGGTGCATGTCATTTTCCGTTGAACAATTGGCATTCGACACTATTTTGGCTTCTTACACACGTACCTGTTTATGACCAGTTAGTGTCCCGTAGCTTTCTCTGGACGCAGTCAGTCAACAAGGTCCAGAACCGTCCGGCATCGTAGTGGTCGCCTAGCCAATGCCATGCCAGCACCTAAGTTGTCACTCTCATGGAACGCGCAGTGTCTGTGACGGAACGCGCGCGACCCAGGTGCGAGTAATTACTGGGTTCGCCTCCGTGTATTGTGTGGAAATGCTTGCTTAATACTGCTTCAGTTTGCATGTAGTCCTCCTTGACTGAATGCCTGGCACGCGTTATTGCCTGACGTCGGCGGCCGCTGTCGACGCTCTATGAATGCGGTCGAGTGATGTTACGCTGTCATGGCTAGATACAACGCCATTGTTGCGAAAGTTCTTGATTTAACCGACCGCGGAATGGCAGGCACGCGTGCCAACGAAATCAGCAATGAAATCTGGTTCACATGTCTGACGCGTTGACCTTATCGGAGACGTAATTAGTTACCAGAAATGCGGACAAAAGTAGCGTGATTTACGAGTGACTGCCGAATGGGCGGCGGTTCGGGCGGGATCCAGTTCACGATCAACGAATGCTCGCATGGAACAGGCAATATTTCACCACAGTAAATTAATGTAACGGATCGCTGGCATTACCGTGTTGTATAAGTATGACACCACCTAGTCCAATTGTGTGTTCTTATTGGTAAACAATGTGTAACCAATTGCCCGTGAAGCTTGGCTAACCTACCAAGTACATTTAGAATTATACACCGACACTTTTAAATTGTATTTGAATTGCTTTTAACCCCTACGGCTCTAATCAGATATGTAACGGCAGCGTAAACTCCATACATATATTTTAATTGTGCGCACTTGGTCGGTATTGTGTGCTCCACAAAACAAGTTGTAGGAAACTGCGCCGTCCTTCAACATCGGAAGACCATTTGGCTCAACTGGTCGCGATCGGTATTTTTCACAGAGAATATACGTTCCAGTTCGGATATGGGAAATACCACTGTCATTCAATAAGCATCTTCTCAGCACGGCGAAAGATCGCCATCAGGGCGACCACTCCCGCGGGAGTCAACAGGAGGGACGGTGTCTTTTATGATTTCCAGGCAACAAAACACAAACACGTCTCGACATTCGAAATGCTGTGTCAATTATTCAGGACGCCGAAGTTCAGTCCACCGAGACAGACAGACCGGGATAAACGCAGCTACTTGTACTAGTTTCCCGCAGACACGCTGAACATCATTCGTCGCTGTGCCTAGTAAGAAACACACCTCCTTCTCGCAGACCAAGGGATAACGTAACTGCGACAACTCGACCACAGGACGGAACGAAACACACTCAAGTTTTATTTGATATAACTTATGCTACAAACGCACAATAAATATAAGGAATATATTTAACAGATATTTCAATTAAGTCCACCCCAGTCTTGAAGTGACTTTAAAAATATATCATTACAAGAAAGACATTTCCACATCAAATATGTGTAAGTGACCGTCTCATTTCGCAAGCAACTGGCACCCGATCCGTCGGTTGTTGATTACATTTTTCACATTCATAATCAGGGAGATAACGTGATTTGTTTGGCAACAAAACAGCATTATGATAACATGATTTATTTTGCAACAAATAACATGATTTCTTAGGCAACAAAACCTCTTGGCCTGGAGAAATGCCCGAAAGACACGAACAATCACAATCCAAACTGGTGCGCGAGCGAGTCTATTCATGTATCTGTGATTACGTGTGTGTTTCCTACGTTACTGTGTGCAGTGTATCAGTAGGTTGGCCCCTGTCTGTGTACATCAGTGGTCTACTCGAGGCTATAGTCTATACTGGTGGAAGAGTTACACAAGTGAAAGGTAGTATTTCATATTGCAACATTACACATCTATAGTAATCAATTCTGAACAATAGCAAAACATTCTTAGATTTTAAAGAAGTTTGCATTATATTAAGTATTTGACATTTTGTATTGCAGATTATCTTATGTTTATCAACGTTTCCTTTGTTTGTCCCCCCCCCCATCGTGTCATGAGTAGAATGGTTTGCTACAAAGACACAGAGAACAACTAAGATGTGCAAAGGGTGACTGAGGGAGGACGGGGGTTAAGGAAAATCAGGAATAAGAAACTGTTGTAAGACAATACGGTAAGAATGAAACAGATTACACCAGAGAATGGACACTGAAAGACGCAAGAGAGCCAATGAAAGCAAGAACTTGGCAGAAGGACACGTAAAAGGAAAAGATGATGGCAGATAGGTTGTATGAAGAGAGATTTAGAAAAGGCAGGTGAAGACAGCAGATCCATTAGCAGAAAAGTTAAAGAGAAGAGTTTTATAGAGATGACACGGAACAGGTGCTTATTTCACTCTGTACGGGAAAGAAGGACTGTCAATGTAAATATAAACAGGTGGTGCTCTGTGGTGGTGTAAGGTGGTGCTCGGTGGTGATGTAAGGTAGTGCTCTGTGGTGATGTAAGGTGGTGCTCTATGGTGATGTAAGGTGGTGCTCTATGGTGATGTAAGGTGGTGCTCTGTGGTGATGTAAGGTGGTGCTCTGTAGTGGCATCAGGTGGTGCTCTGGGGTGGTGTAAGGTGGTGCTCTGTGGTGGCATCAGGTGGTGGTGTCTTCTCCTGGCCCTCTATGAAGTGCCTAGGTCACCACGGGTCACAAGATTTGTGAAAACAACTTAACCCTCCTGCGGGGGGATGTGATGTCATTGACCAATGAAACGACCGGCGGTCTGGGGCCGGTGGGGCTCTGAAGTGGTGCCTTTGTCATGCGGTTCTCCAACAGCTGACACCGCTGTGCCGTCCGGGACTGCAATGCTGGGGACACTGAATAGAAGGAACTACGACGGAGGAAGCGGGCTACCACGGTTGCACGTCTTGGACTCTTCCTCCGTGGAGACGCTGTGGGGAAGAGGAAGGCACAAACCTTACAATGCTGACCCAAAAACATATAGGGCAAGTCTGGGTTAAATTACACAATTGTAACTACAGCATTTTTTCATAGCACAAGCTTGACCTGAAAATGCAGCCTCACACATCTATTTCAATCATATAAAAAATATTCCAATTCAGCAACACATGTCATATAAATATGACGTATTTAAGGTGAACGATGTGCAACGTGGAATTCCTCATACAATAAGCTTAGTTTTATGGGAACTAGAAGGGGTATTTTAGTACTTTCAAACTTAGCCTATACAGGCCTCAAGAATCCGAAAATGTTTATTTGTCCCAAAGACAACACAACAATATAATTCAAACTGAAACTATGTTAAAATTAGTTGGTAACTCAGTAACACCACGTGGTCGGCTGTGAACCAATCAATTGGCCCTTACCAGCACCGAAGACGCCAGGGGTGAGAGACTTGTTGGGCGACTCTTCCACGGTGAAGACGTCTGGCTCCGTGTGACTCCGCCTGCGACGTTGTTCTTGCTTGCTCCACACACGGTGGGCCAGCTGCTTGTGACGAGGCGTCTCCTTGACGACACGCGTCTTCAACTTGTGATGAACTGGCATAGAATAGCATTAGTTCATGAGAAAATAAAATTTTTTTCCTGCGCTGTCTCACCCGGACTCAATGTTACATTTAGGCTGATGAAACATATTGGAACTTTTTTATTATTCAAACTGTTGATAATTAATCATGTCTACAACCACTTTTATACATTATCATCTGATTTATTAATCAGATGATAATGTTTGTGAAGCTAGAAACAATGGCAAATTTGTATAAGCAACAAGAGTGTTCTGCCAAAAGTTTTTCATCCACTGCCCAATGTTTTGATACAGAATATATCAAATATACCAATAAAATTAAAAACCTCATTTCGTAGTCTTATTCATGCAGTGCATACCTTTTGGAGTTGATTGAACCGTCTGACTATGCCTTCGTTTATGCGGGGTCGTTGGCAGATTGCCAACCGACTTGGCACCGATACACGACATTGTCCGGTGGCGCGGCATTCGACGTGTGTGACTCGTTGTAACGGTTACCGAGTGATCGTCTTTGGTCGGGGTGTTCAACGCCCACGCGTCACAAGATGCTGACTGATCCAGCAATGCTGGCTGAGATAGACAGGGGGCACCACCTAATGTTTCTCGACTGACTATTGATTTTGGGGTCTTGAGAGGTGAATATAATCCACATGTATTTGACACAGTGCTTGCACCAAAGACAACAGTACATTTCTCTGGTGAAAACATGACTTCACTGATGCGCCGACTCCGGCGTGGGGTAAAGTTTGTCGGGGGTGTGCCCGTCTTACCAGGGGTGTGAGCAAACTTTTGTGGGGTCATGAATAGTGAACTGTCCCGTGCCCCAGGCGACTGGCACTGCTCAGACACACTGGTCAGTGTCACTCGTTTTTTGGGTGTCTTGCTTGTTTTCGGGGGTGTAACTTTCCGTGGTGTCTTTAGAATCATGTTTCCGATGGATGTCGACCGAGCATGCTGAATCTGTTCTCGGCAGGGCATGCTCAGCTGCAGGGTTGCCGTGGAAACGGACTGTTTGTGTTGCGTCTGAACACGACGCGGTGTCTTTGGTGATGTGTTTTGATCAAATCGTGTGACATCACTTCTTTTCGTGGGGGTTTCAGACACAGGCTTGGCAGTGACATTTTTCAACGTCAACTTCAGATTCCCTCTGTGGTCTGGGGTCTTGCACCGCCAGCCTGGAGGATGTTTCGACGGGGTCTTGGTCTCCCTGTATAGTACCTTACGTGCTCCTCTACCACTAGGTGACAGATTTGTCTTTGCGAAGAGGGGCGAATCTTGCAGGGTTGACACTGATGTTGCAGTTTGACTGCCACTCCGGGGCGTGACGTGTGTCCGGTGTAGATTAGCTGACACGTGGGGCACAACTGTCGACTTGGGGATCGTGTCAAACATGGACGAAGTTCTCGTGGCTGATGCGGCAGCTCTGTTGTGTTGCATCCGGAACAGATTCCGACAAACCCTCTTTGCCTCAGATGGTGCTTCTGTCAAAGAAATAATAGAAGTGTAAAACAAGGAACACCAAACAAGGTTACTTTACTTGCAGACAGAGCCAGCATAGGTGGATAATGGTTATTCTGTGCATGGGGCAATTAATTTAACTTAATCGTTAACTTCCAAAAGTTAATGTTTGTAGGTTAACTTAACTTGTAGTGAAATTAACTGATTAACTATTTTTTACAAAGTAATTAGATTAATGTCATCCACAGGTAGATACAGATAAAAGGACGAGAACTCCAGATTAATGCTAGGCATATACTGCTAAACCTTTTTTGGGGAGTTGTGTGTTTACTTAACATAAACTGAATCAGTCGTGCAATGTCCGCTGGTCCGCAACTCAACAAAACTCTAGCCACGTGTTGATTACTCTGGTGCAACATTTGTTGACCCAATTTAAAAATTGAATTGCGGCAACAAATGTTGTGTAATGTGCACCAACTCAGTCGCACAAACGCGCGACTCGCAACAAAAGGTTAGTAATGTACAGCTAGCATGACATTAGAGTCAAGTCAACTCAATCATTAACTTAACTACTTAACTTCATAAATTAACTTAACTTAACTGAAAATAATCCTATATTAACTGAACTAGTTAGCATAGTAGATTAACCACGTCATGCCGGGTGCACACAGATATTAATTTATAATACTGATTAATATATTAACCAACAAATAAAGTTTTGGTATCCTATCCTTAGAACGGCTCAAAGCGCTTTTCACTTCACCCCTTCTCATTCCAACACTTCACCCCTGCTCAGTCCAACACTTCACCCCTGCTCAGTCCAACACTTCACCCCTGCTCATTCCAACACTTCACCACTGCTCATTCCAACACTTCACCCTTGCACATTCCAACACTTCACCCCTGCTCATTCCAACAGCAAATAATAATTTAAGGAAATCATTCAGTTTTGCTGCAACTGCTGCATGAAAGCTGCCTTTAGCTAAGTCCACACAGTACTGTGTTTTAAACAGATAAGTCCACACAGTACTGTGTTTTAAACAGATAAGTCCACACTATACTGTGTTTTAAACAGATAAGTCCACACAGTACTGTGTTTTAAACAGATAAGTCCACACAGTACTGTGTTTTAAACAGATAAGTCCACACTGTACTGTGTTTTAAACAGATAAGTCCACGCTATACTGTGTTTTAAACAGATAAGTCCACACTATACTGTGTTTTAAACAGATAAGTCCACACTGTACTGTGTTTTAAACAGATAAGTCCACACTGTACTGTGTTTTAAACAGATAAGTCCACACTGTACTTTGTTTTAAACAGATAAGTCCACACTGTACTTTGTTTTAAACAGATAAGTCCACAATGTACTTTGTTTTAAACAGATAAGTCCACACTGTACTTTGTTTTAAACAGATAAGTCCACAATGTACTTTGTTTTAAACAGATAAGTCCACACTGTACTGTGTTTTAAACAGATAAGTCCACACTATACTGTGTTTTAAACAGAAAAGTGCACACTGTACTTTGTTTTAAACAGATAAGTCCACACTGTACTGTGTTTTAAAAAGATAAGTCCACAATGTACTTTGTTTTAAACAGATAAGTCCACAATGTACTTTGTTTTAAACAGATAAGTCCACACTGTACTGTGTTTTAAAAAGATAAGTCCACAATGTACTGTGTTTTAAACAGATAAGTCCACACTGTACTTTGTTTTAAACAGATAAGTCCACAATGTACTTTGTTTTAAACAGATAAGTCCACACTGTACTTTGTTTTAAACAGATAAGTCCACAATGTACTTTGTTTTAAACAGATAAGTCCACACTGTACTGTGTTTTAAACAGATAAGTCCACACTGTACTTTGTTTTAAACAGATAAGTCCACACTGTACTTTGTTTTAAACAGATAAGTCCACACTATACTGTGTTTTAAACAGAAAAGTGCACAATGTACTTTGTTTTAAACAGATAAGTCCACACTATACTGTGTTTTAAACAGAAAAGTCCACACTGTACTTTGTTTTAAACAGATAAGTCCACACTGTACTGTGTTTTAAAAAGATAAGTCCACAATGTACTTTGTTTTAAACAGATAAGTCCACACTGTACTGACCCTTCTCCTTGGGGACAACAGTAGAGGACCTTGTTCTCCCGGAGACCACCTGCAACAGCAACAACACACACTAGAGACGTCGCAACAACACAGGCTAGAGATGTCGCAACAACACAGGCTAGAGATGTCACAACAACAGAGGCTAGAGACGTCACAACAACACAGGCTAGAGACGTCACAACAACACACACTAAAGACGTTGCAACAACACAGGTTAGAGACGTCACAACACAGGGTAGAGACGTCACAACAACACAGGCTAGAGACGTCACAACAACACAGGTTAGAGATGTCAGGACATAACCACTTATTCTGTGAGATCAGTGCCAGAGGTATCACTGTAACCAGGAGCTAGTATGCATGAATGCGTGCATAAAGAAAAAGGTAAATATAAGTCGTTATATAATGTATAATAATTTCTATAGCACCAAATGAATACAACGATATTCTTGATACTGACAGCAGTGTAATAGCACAGTACCCAGTCCTCAAGGCGGCTCAAAGCACCTTACACTTCACCCTCTGGCAGACTTGTTTATTCCAATTTGAGTTCTCTGGTAACTATCCCAAATAAACTACAGTAGAGCATAAAATTTTTTTTTTTTCAAGCTTTGGCTGCGAAAGGATTAAAACTCCGCCCACCATTCTAACCACTGTGCTACTCAGTGTGTGTGTGTGTGTGTGTGTGTGTGTGTGCGTGTGTGTGTGCATGCGTCCACATGTGTATGCATGTTGGTGATATGTCTTGTTTATTTTGCCACTGACATTTATGTCTAACTATACTTGTATTTTACCTGATGTTCTTTTTTAAATGTGCATTTGTGTTTGTTAAATTTCACTGTATTTATACTCAGGTATGCATACAACAGGTGGAATATACACAAATAAGTATCAAGGGGTCAACAGTTCTCTCCAGTCTACTCATCCACAAATGTAGGACTTACTGTTGGCTTTGGATTTACATTCCTGGGAACAGTGATCTGTCGAACTCCTGACATCTGGAAACTGGCATGCCGGGTGAGAGCGCGACTTCTACAGTGAAAGAGATCTTAGTAATAAAATAAATTAGAACACAATTAAAATAATTAATTAAAGAGATCTTAGTAATAAAATAAATTAGAACACAATTAAAATAATTATTTGAAGAGATCTTAGTAATAAAATAAATTAGAACACAATTAAATTAATTAATTAAAGAGATCTTAGTAATAAAATAGATTAGAACACAATTAAATTCATTAATTAAAGAGATCTTAGTAATAAAACAAATTAGAACACAATTAAATTAATTAATTAAAGAGATCTTAGTGATAAAATAAATTAAAACACAATTAAATTTCATGAAAAATACAAAAACTTAGTTGAAACTAAACAAAGTGACAAGAAATTAACAAACTACTATGCTCCGCTACTCCTGCAGACCGTGGGTCCGGAAACAGCTCTAGCTGCTAATAGGGCATCAGTTAACCCAAAACTGTGCTGGTTGCCAGGAGGGCGTTATTTAAAGATGCATCAGCACTCCATTTAGCCCATCTCAAATCAGGTTTGTTGTTTGAAATAGTGAATAGCCTTAACACATGCCACAGAACACAGAGGTGTCCTACACAAGCTAGCACATCATAGTCAATACCAAACAAGTTAGCACGTCATAGTCAATACCAGACAAGCTAGCTTGTCACAGTCACTACCAGACAAGCTAGCTTGTCACAGTCACTACCAGACAAGCTAGCTTGTCACAGTCACTACCAGACAAGCTAGCACGTCATAATCAATACCAGACAAGCTAGCTTGTCACAGTCACTACCAGGCAAGCTAGCACGTCACAGTCAATACCAGACAAGCTAGCTCGTCACAGTCAATACCAGACAAGCTAGCACGTCACAGTCAATACCAGACAAGCTAGCTCGTCACAGTCAATGCCAGACAAGCTAGCTCGTCACAGTCAATACCAGACAAGCTAGCACGTCACAGTCAATACCAGACAAGCTAGCTCGTCACAGTCAATGCCAGACAAGCTAGCACGTCACAGTCAATGCCAGACAAGCTAGCTCGTCACAGTCAATGCCAGACAAGCTAGCACGTCACAGTCAATGCCAGACAAGCTAGCTCGTCACAGTCAATACCAGACAAGCTAGCTCGTCACAGTCAATACCAGACAAGCTAGCACGTCACAGTCAATACCAGACAAGCTAGCTCGTCACAGTCAATACCAGACAAGCTAGCTTGTCACAGTCAATACCAGACAAGCTAGCTCGTCACAGTCAATGCCAGACAAGCTAGCTCGTCACAGTCAATGCCAGACAAGCTAGCACGTCACAGTCAATGCCAGACAAGCTAGCTCGTCACAGTCAATGCCAGACAAGCTAGCTCGTCACAGTCAATACCAGACAAGCTAGCACGTCACAGTCAATACCAGACAAGCTAGCTCGTCACAGTCAATACCAGACAAGCTAGCACGTCACAGTCAATACCAGACAAGCTAGCTCGTCACAGTCAATACCAGACAAGCTAGCTCGTCACAGTCAATACCAGACAAGCTAGCTCGTCACAGTCAATACCAGACAAGCTAGCACGTCACAGTCAATACCAGACAAGCTAGCTCGTCACAGTTAATACCAGACAAGCTAGCTTGTCACAGTCAATACCAGACAAGCTAGCTCGTCACAGTTAATACCAGACAAGCTAGCTCGTCACAGTTAATACCAGACAAGCTAGCTCGTCACAGTCAATACCAGACAAGCTAGCTCGTCACAGTTAATACCAGACAAGCTAGCTCGTCACAGTCAATACCAGACAAGCTAGCTCGTCACAGTTAATACCAGACAAGCTAGCACGTCACAGTCAATACCAGACAAGCTAGCTTGTCACAGTCAATACCAGACAAGCTAGCTCGTCACAGTCAATACCAGACAAGCTAGCTCGTCACAGTTAATACCAGACAAGCTAGCTCGTCACAGTCAATACCAGACAAGCTAGCACGTCACAGTCAATACCAGACAAGCTAGCACGTCACAGTCAATACCAGACAAGCTAGCACGTCACAGTCAATGCCAGACAAGCTAGCTTGTCACAGTCAATGCCAGACAAGCTAGCTTGTCACAGTCAATACCAGACAAGCTAGCACAGGTTAGATTTTTGTGTGAAATGATTCTGAAATGAAACAAGCTAAAAATAAAAATGCGCAGGCAGCTTTGACCCAAAACAATGCTGGCCGCCGTTACGGCATTATTTAACCCAAAACTCTTCAACGTTGATGGTACTAAATTAACTGCCTGACACATGCACACAACGACAAATGTTAACTATTGCACACTTTATATTTCAAAACAAGACTAAAAGACAAACAAACCCAACCTTAGCACTATGTTGCTGTTCTGCGAATGCAACAGGTCATCAACAGAGGGCGCTGCCTCTGACTGCACGGAGGTCATAGCTCGGCCCGATGACACAGAGCTGTTGGGGTCATCGTCACTTGGTGACAGGAGACCCTCGAGTTGAGGAGGCGGGGGGTGGAGCAACTCATCATAGATGGTAGCCACCAGGTGGCCACAGCGGTCGCCATAGCTACACACAGCAACAATATGTCACCATAGCTACACATAGCAACAACATGTCATCATAGCTATATATAGCAACAAGATATCACTACAAACTGCTTGGGTGTTTAAATAGCAACAAGATGTCATCATAGCTACACATAGCAACAAGATGTCATCATAGCTGTATATAGCAACTAGATGCCACTAAAAAATGCTTGGATGTTTCAATAACAACAATATGTCACCATAGCTACACATGGCAACAAGACATCAACATAGCTACACATAGCAACAAGAAGTCAACATAGATATATATAGAAACAAGTCATCAACACAGCCATACATAGCAACAAGACATCAACATAGCTATACATAGCAACAAGACATCAACATAGCTATACATAGCAACAAGACATCAAAATAGCAACAAGACGTCAATATAGCACACATTGCTACATTATTACTTCTAACTGGTTACAATAGAATGAAACATAATTGTTAAGTATCAATATAATTATTTTGTAATAGAAGTACTTGTTCACTAAGAAATAGAAGTACTTGTTCACTAAGAAATAGAAGTACTTGTTCACTAAGAAATAGAAGTACTTGTTCACTAAGAAATAGAAGTACTTGTTCACTAAGAAATAGAAGTACTTGTTCACTAAGAAATAGAAGTACTTGTTCACTAAGAAATAGAAGTACTTGTTCACTAAGAAATAGAAGTACTTGTTCACTAAGAAATAGAAGTACTTGTTCACTAAGAAATAGAAGTACTTGTTCACTAAGAAATAGAAGTACTTGTTCACTAAGAAATAGAAGTACTTGTTCACTAAGAAATAGAAGTACTTGTTCACTAAGAAATAGAAGTACTTGTTCACTAAGAAATAGAAGTACTTGTTCACTAAGAAATAGAAGTACTTGTTCACTAAGAAATAGAAGTACTTGTTCACTAAGAAATCATTAAAAAAGAAATACACTAAAATGACACCTAAATCTTAAAGTGTAACTGAACTCAACTGTAAATACACTAAAATGACACCTAAATCTTAAAGTGTAACTGAACTCAACTGTAAATACACTAAAATGACACCTAAATCTTAAAGTGTAACTGAACTCAACTGTAAATAAACAAACGTAATTCTAACACAACTAAAGTTTTTATTTACATAAAAAGAAAATCGTAACCAAATGAAAATAATTATAAGTGAACAAAATTAAGGATGGTTTGGTCCTTTTGGGTGTTTCAATGTACAATGTTAGCTATTTGTCAGAATTATGATTTATAGCAAAACATATACTTGCTGGGAAAGAAAGATTGAGCAGAAATTGTACAGCTCCCATGTAACTAGGACAGTAGATATATCTAAATTCGTAACTAGAAAAATAATGTCAAATGAAGTGACTTACGTTGGTAGTACCACATCAGAGAGATACGAACCAAGGAATCCTGGGTCTTTGAGGAACGACATAGCTCGTAACATCGTCACTAGCTGAAATAATTAAACTTTATGAAATAACAACAACAATAACAAAATTACACGGAGTTCATATATAATTAAATATTATTATAAAAATGATGTGTGTACATAGTACACATAGTTATATTTGTGTCTACAAATACAGTCAAATCTTTAAGAGATCACCTGTCATTAATGACCACAGTCAGCTCCTCCTGAAGTACGACCTGAATTAAGACATAGCCTGTATTAAGAGACCACTTTCTAACCATCCACTGAGTGGTCGCTTGAGACAGGTTTGAGTGGTCGCTTGAATCAGGTTTGACTGTAACAATAAAACAGTCTGAACAAGTACCCTTAACAAAGACAAACTTCGTTCAGCAAAAACATTCTAAAATTAAAACAGATTATGACAACTGTTTGGATTGGAGAAAACACAGATCTTATTAACTTACCTCCTGGACTGTCTTCTCGTGAGAAGAGTTTCCATCCACTGATGTGGCGCCATCACTGTTTGTTGCCCGCAGACAGTGAAGCTCCAGCAGCAGCACAGTCTGGAATTGGTATCTAAAACAACATTATTACATTTGCAGACATGTGAGAGACACGTGACTCAAATTAACAGAATTTCTGTACGATTTGTATGTGGTGTTAACAGAATACAAACACGAATATTCCCACACAAGTTTAAAATACAACTGTTGCTAGACAGTTTTTAAGATAAGCATCACCACACTTCTGATGTCCACACCTTTAATCCAAGATCTGTTTACATAGCTCAACCTAAGAAATTACTAAGAATGAAAAAATATATTTTTTTACATACCTCAGAGGCTGAAATACTCATTCTTTATCAAATGAGATTTCAAAGAAATACCACAAAATCAGTTTGCTAAAATACTGATAGCAATAATGCTTAACAAAAATTGGATGCATTAGATACTGTATATAACACATCAGAACTAGGGCTGAGACATTTTTATGAGTAAATTGGTGATGGTTGAATACAAGTACGAGTACATCTCCACGAGTACGAGTATATCTTGTATGATGTTATAGTAATTCAGTATAGTAATAATAATGTATTTTAAAAATAAACATTGTGAATGAATTTATATAATTCAGGAAGAGTCGACTGGGAAACGGCAGTTGATCAGACTTTTTTATGAGAAAAACTGTAAAAAACTATTTATGTTTCGGCCCAAACTGGGGGTTGCATTCTATTCAAACGCAAAATGTTCAGGGTGTGCATTCAAATATGGGTTAAAATGTATTTAAATTGAAAATACTTTTCAAAATAATTTTATAGCACAACATAACAAGAGAAAAGAAATAAAGAAATATAACCATTAAATATATATGATATATGAATCAATGAACACTGTTAGGCATGTTGTGGCTGGCAGTGACCACAAGTCCACAACTAATGTTTGCTGAGAGGGTGGTTTAGCACCTACCAATGTCCAATGCTCAATATCCCCTTTGTACTTTACCACACTACAAATTGGCAACAGACAATACTGGTGCAGGCTGTCTGACTTGAGTCACCAAACTTCTTCATAAGAAGATTCAGCTAGCAGTACTTAGCACTGTCACTTGTGAGAGCAACAAAGGCATTTTATGGCTAACTGATGAATGACCCTTTCATTATGGACTTACTGGACTTCCTGGCTTAATTAAACAAACATATGGATTATGGCCTGGACTGGTAACTAGTACAACTATGGATATGAACTAGGGGTTTCTGACTGGGAAAAGAATCAAAAGATGCTGCCTCTTGAAGCGAAGCCTTTGTGACTTCAGTGCATTCAATGTGCAGAAGAGTGATCCACAGTATGAATTTGTGAAAACTCCTCAATACCAAGTAAAAATGAAACCACATCTTGTAAATGTAACAATAACAGTTATTACAAATCAGGAGCTATTACATTGGTTGTTGCAATAGAATTGACATAATAAAAGTGTTTATAATGATTTTGTATTAGAAAACATATATAACTCAGCTGAGATGCATGCAAGAACATAAACAAATTTGTTAATTTAGTACATATGCAGATAATACAATTTGCTACCATACTTTTTAAAATTATTGTTGTAGTTGTTAACGATTTGATAAAATAAGAGATAAAATAATTGTCACAATATCATATTGAGAAAGTACTTAGTAGTACTCGTAAAATCTGAATACATTGAACACGCGTATGAGTACGAGTATTTGACCTTAATTTCTACGAGTACGTATGAGTACTAGTATTTCAAAAATGTACTCGAGTACACGAGTACATGAGTACTGATTACTTCAGCCCCAGGTCTGTAACACATTTAACTGAAATGCATAGGTTTGATTTTTTTATCATAAGTAGTAAATGGCTGAAATATTCTTAATAACACCATCATTTACATGTGATCAACAAACCATAGGTGGTAAGGTAATTTGAGCTGTTTTACTGGATCATCACTGAACAGTAGGTTAGACAATCAGACCACAACAGTGGGTTAGACAATCAGACCACAACAGTGGGTTAGACAATCAGACCACAACAGTGGGTTAGACAATCAGACCACAACAGTGGGTTAGACAATCAGACCACAACAGTGGGTTAGACAATCAGACCACAACAGTGGGTTAGACAATCAGACCACAACAGTGGGTTAGACAATCAGACCACAACAGTGGGTTAGACAATCAGACCACAACAGTGGGTTAGACAATCAGACCACAACAGTGGGTTAGACAATCAGACCACAACAGTGGGTTAGACAATCAGACCACAACAGTGGGTTAGACAATCAGACCACAACAGTGGGTTAGACAATCAGACCACAACAGTGGGTTAGACAATCAGACCACAACAGTGGGTTAGACAATCAGACCACAACAGTGGGTTAGACAATCAGACCACAACAGTGGGTTAGACAATCAGACCACAACAGTGGGTTAGACAATCAGACCACAACAGTGGGTTAGACAATCAGACCACAACAGTCATACTAACTATTGGCAAGTTCCGCTGACAAACCCAACAACACCTACTCTGTGACTTTTGTGTCTCGGACAGCCTCGCCTTCCTGGCCTTTGTACTTCTCTCTAATTCCTCCGCTGCTCACCAGGAGGTGCTCATTGACCACCGAACAAAGTCTCGTCTGTACACGAAATAGAAAACCAGTGTGTGACATCAATAGGTTCAGGGCTTCTCACATACCAAGCTGCTTTGAAAATGTTTTGATTATTTAATCCCTAAACACGGTATCTTTAAAACCGGTGTAGTTTTGCAGTTATGCCCTAAATTGCAGACCTGTTGGCAAATCACAAACAAGCAAGTCAAGTCTGTGACCTCCAAGTCCAAGCCAAGTTTTGAATCATCTCTCTGAATTCCAAGTCAAGTTCCATGTCACCAAGGTTCAACCGGAGACATGGTTGTCTTTATCTTTAGCAAGAAACTATTGGTGTATGCTGATCAGCCGATCAGAATAAGTGCTTCGCAATTATTGTATCCAGAATGGCCTGTCACAACAATGTGGTCTCGTTTGTGCATATTTAGAGCCACCAGACTTATTGGCAGGTAACAAACAGGCAAGTAAGTGTCAAGTCAATCATCACCAGACTTATTGGCAGGTAACAAACAGGCAAGTAAGTGTCAAGTCAATCATCACCAGACTTATTGGCAGGTAACAAACAGGCAAGTAAGTGTCAAGTCAATCATCACCAGACTTATTGGCAGGTAACAAACAGGCAAGTAAGTGTCAAGTCAATCATCACCAGACTTATTGGCAGGTAACAAACAGGCAAGTAAGTGTCAAGTCAATCATCACCAGACAAACAGGCAAGTAAGTGTCAAGTCAATCATCACCAGACAAACAGGCAATAAGTGTCAAGTCAATCACCTCCAAGTCCAAGTCAAGGAAATGTCTGCCACTACACCTCAAGTCAACAAGTCTGCTAAATTGGTTGCTCTTGTTGATGAATGCGTTAAATCTTCCATGAGTTAATATAGGCAAATCATGTATCAATCTCCAAATCTATAAATATGCACTTATTTACAACAAATGCTGCATTACAAAGATTGTTGATCCCAAATGTACCTCTAAAAATGTATGTTAGTTTCTTGAGAGACAAAAGTGCAGTTAATATGGAATTCTTTTGACAAAATTGACCTGAGGTTTTTTGTAACATCTCACAATACACACCTGTGGTGGGGTGTGGTCAGTGTGTCTGAAGTAGGCCAGTCCGGTGTTGATTACTTGCTGACCAGCGGTCAAAGGGGCCATGTCACAGGTGATCACCTTGTCATACACATCCAGTAGCCACTGCACAAAGTCTGCCTCAGTGTTGAACTCTGAAAGAAACAGAAATGACGGTGACGCAGGACACAATAAACCAGTGCAAAGGATAATACCAAAGAGCCTTATACCGATACGAGGTGACACTTGCCCATATATTGTAATCCGACTACCTGCAGCACCTCTGGCGCCCAGCTGTGCTAAGCCAGGGAATCTGACAGCTAATCCACTGACAGCTATGCCAAGAAAGAAAGGTGGAGAGATTTGCACTGCTATAGGAAGTCACAATACACGTTACAACAGCAATGCATCCATGTTCTGATTCCCCAAGGATGTCCAACGGTAATTTTAAATTAGAAGTAATAAAACATCTGCCAACAACTATGGCTATGTGAACTACCAGTACATACCCTATTATCGCCTATCACTGACTGTATTTACAGCAAATCACCTCGCTTATCTCTGTTGTTAATTAGTATAATTAATTCAGATTACAGCACCATTGAAGCAACTAATTATATCATTATTTAGTAACAGGACCCCGGGGCTATGCACACACTGTCTGTCCCTGAATATTTACATCTAATGAAGTGTTAATTAAAATTAAATATTATTGCTTTGTTCCTTATGTAATGTGTTTCCCAAACATAACATACATTGCCTAAAATGAAGCACAGTCTAAAATTATAATGTATCAATTGCCATTCAGTCAGGATAGGCCTCTGGAATTCTTTGCTACAGCAGAAATTCTATATGTACATTCTAGTACGTCATATTATACTTAAACTATATGTTGTGACAATTTGCAGATGCCAAAAGTGATTGCAGAGTACTAGACGCGAAGATCTTCGTTCATTCACAGCGGATCATCTCTACAAGAGTTAACACCAATGTGACAATAATTTTGAAGAATCACAATTCAAAAACAAACTCTCTACACTTGATCATTTGCCAGCAAGTGCTTCTAAAACGGCCATATTCATTGACAATTCTGACAAGTTGATGTATTTCTTAACCATTTAGACATGCTCTCAGCAACACTTCTATTTTTTACAAAATTGACATCTGACATTGCTAAATTCTGTCTCAAAACCAGATGGGAAATCAGTACCTTGCTGGGAAGGTTGGAAAACTTCAGTGAATGCATTGACTCAACTTTGATCAGAACTTCATATGCATGGGTTTAAATTTCTGACTAAATGAGGACTGTGTGGAGAACATGTTCTCTGTCATCAGAGGTAAGGGTGGCGACAGGAATAACTCTGACCCTCAGCAGTTTAGCGCTGCCTTTCGCCAGGTCGTTGTTGATCAACTGCTGAAACCCAGTGACTTTGGTAACTGTCAAGATGACTTAGACAGCATACTGCTCAGTTTAAATCACATGGCGTCCCAAAAGATGACTTAGACAGCATACTGCTCAGTTTAAATCACATGGCGACCCAAAAGATGACTTAGACAGCTTACTGCTCAGTTTAAATCACATGGCGACCCAAAAGATTACTTAGACAGCCTACTGCTCAGTTTAAATCACATGGCGACCCAAAAGATGACTTAGACAGCTTACTGCTCAGTTTAAATCACATGGCGACCCAAAAGATGACTTAGACAGCATACTGCTCAGTTTAAATCACATGGCGACTCAAAAGATGACTTAGACAGCATACTGCTCAGTTTAAATCACATGGCGACCCAAAAGATGACTTAGACAGCTTACTGCTCAGTTTAAATCACATGGTGACCCAAAAGATGACTTAGACAGCTTACTGCTCAGTTTAAATCACATGGCGACCCAAAAGATGACTTAGACAGCATACTGCTCAGTTTAAATCACATGGCGACCCAAAAGATGACTTAGACAGCTTACTGCTCAGTTGAAATCACATGGCGACCCAAAAGACGGACAAAAGATGCACTGAATCTGCAAGTGAAGTTAGCGTTGTTTACACAGTCAATGTTAGTTTGCCAGCACGGCAACACCATTTGTAGCTCAGGTTAATGTAATAAGCTACATGTCTGGACACCTACTTCGAAGACACCCGGTAGATAGCTGTGCTGCAAAATATGTCTTGACATGTCAAGTTTAACTGAATATGAGTTCGTGCGACAGAAGGCACACAGCGTAGAAGGTACTTTGATTTATGCAACCCCTTTCTTTGTCAAGTTTGTGATCAAAGTAGAAAGTACCTTCTTCGTGTCAGTATTTGAATTTGTTATGCATATGCAAGGAATCCACGTCAAATTGAGTAATGAGGTAGTTGAGTGTGTTCAGGCAGTTCACTGTGTTCAGGCAGTTCACTGTGGTCAGACAGTTCACCTTGGCCAGGCAGTTCACTGTGTTCAGGCAGTTCACTGTGTTCAGGTAGTTCACTTCGGTCAGGCAGTTCACTGTGTTCATGCAAT
Source organism: Lamellibrachia columna (assembly GCA_963662155.1). Taxonomy (NCBI): domain Eukaryota; kingdom Metazoa; phylum Annelida; class Polychaeta; order Sabellida; family Siboglinidae; genus Lamellibrachia; species Lamellibrachia columna. Next base: position 3,147,992 of record OY759273.1, read on the forward strand.
TCACTGTTACTTGCAAGGTGTTGTGTGCTACCTAATGTATCTCCTCCACTGTTACTTGCAAGGTGTTGTGTGCTGCCTAATGTATCTCCTCCACTGTTACTTGCAAGGTGTTGTGTGCTACCTAATGTATCTCCTCCACTGTTACTTGCAAGGTGTTGTGTGCTGCCTAATGTATCTCCTCCACTGTTACTTGCAAGGTGTTGTGTGCTACCTAATGTATCTCCTCCACTGTTACTTGCAAGGTGTTGTGTGCTACCTAATGTATCTCCTCCACTGTTACTTGCAAGGTGTTGTGTGCTACCTAATGTATCTCCTCCACTGTTACTTGCAAGGTGTTGTGTGCTGCTTAATGTATCTCCTCCACTGTTACTTGCAAGGTGTTGTGTGCTACCTAATGTATCTCCTCCACTGTTACTTGCAAGGTGTTGTGTGCTGCCTAATGTATCTCCTCCACTGTTACTTGCAAGGTGTTGTGTGCTGCCTAATGTATCTCCTTCACTGTTACTTGCAAGGTGTTGTGTGCTACCTAATGTATCTCCTCCACTGTTACTTGCAAGGTGTTGTGTGCTACCTAATGTATCTATTTCACTGTTACTTGCAAGGTGTTGTGTGCTACCTAATGTATCTCCTCCACTGTTACTTGCAAGGTGTTGTGTGCTACCTAATGTATCTCTTTCACTGTTACTTGCAAGGTGTTGTGTGCTACCTAATGTATCTCCTCCACTGTTACTTGCAAGGTGTTGTGTGCTACCTAATGTATCTATTTCACTGTTACTTGCAAGGTGTTGTGTGCTACCTAATGTATCTCCTCCACTGTTACTTGCAAGGTGTTGTGTGCCACCTAATGTATCTCTTTCACTGTTACTTGCAAGGTGTTGTGTGCTACCTAATGTATCTCCTCCACTGTTACTTGCAAGGTGTTGTGTGCTACCTAATGTATCTCCTCCACTGTTACTTGCAAGGTGTTGTGTGCTGCCTAATGTATCTCCTCCACTGTTACTTGCAAGGTGTTGTGTGCTACCTAATGTATCTCCTCCACTGTTACTTGCAAGGTGTTGTGTGCTGCCTAATGTATCTCCTTCACTGTTACTTGCAAGGTGTTGTGTGCTGCCTAATGTATCTCCTCCACTGTTACTTGCAAGGTGTTGTGTGCTACCTAATGTATCTCCTCCACTGTTACTTGCAAGGTGTTGTGTGCTACCTAATGTATCTCTTTCACTGTTACTTGCAAGGTGTTGTGTGCTGCCTAATGTATCTCCTCCACTGTTACTTGCAAGGTGTTGTGTGCTGCCTAATGTATCTCCTCCACTGTTACTTGCAAGGTGTTGTGTGCTGCCTAATGTATCTCCTCCACTGTTACTTGCAAGGTGTTGTGTGCTACCTAATGTATCTCCTCCACTGTTATTTGCAAGGTGTTGTGTGCTACCTAATGTATCTCCTCCACTGTTACTTGCAAGGTGTTGTGTGCTACCTAATGTATCTCTTTCACTGTTACTTGCAAGGTGTTGTGTGCTACCTAATGTATCTCCTCCACTGTTACTTGCAAGGTGTTGTGTGCTGCCTAATGTATCTCCTCCACTGTTACTTGCAAGGTGTTGTGTGCTGCCTAATGTATCTCCTCCACTGTTACTTGCAAGGTGTTGTGTGCTGCCTAATGTATCTCCTCCACTGTTACTTGCAAGGTGTTGTGTGCTGCCTAATGTATCTCCTCCACTGTTACTTGCAAGGTGTTGTGTGCTGCCTAATGTATCTCCTCCACTGTTACTTGCAAGGTGTTGTGTGCTACCTAATGTATCTCCTCCACTGTTACTTGCAAGGTGTTGTGTGCTGCCTAATGTATCTCCTTCACTGTTACTTGCAAGGTGTTGTGTGCTACCTAATGTATCTCCTCCACTGTTACTTGCAAGGTGTTGTGTGCTACCTAATGTATCTATTTCACTGTTACTTGCAAGGTGTTGTGTGCTACCTAATGTATCTCCTCCACTGTTACTTGCAAGGTGTTGTGTGCTGCCTAATGTATCTCCTCCACTGTTACTTGCAAGGTGTTGTGTGCTGCCTAATGTATCTCCTCCACTGTTACTTGCAAGGTGTTGTGTGCTGCCTAATGTATCTCCTCCACTGTTACTTGCAAGGTGTTGTGTGCTACCTAATGTATCTCCTCCACTGTTACTTGCAAGGTGTTGTGTGCTGCCTAATGTATCTCCTTCACTGTTACTTGCAAGGTGTTGTGTGCTACCTAATGTATCTCCTCCACTGTTACTTGCAAGGTGTTGTGTGCTACCTAATGTATCTCTTTCACTGTTACTTGCAAGGTGTTGTGTGCTACCTAATGTATCTCCTTCACTGTTACTTGCAAGGTGTTGTGTGCTACCTAATGTATCTCCTCCACTGTTACTTGCAAGGTGTTGTGTGCTACCTAATGTATCTCCTCCACTGTTACTTGCAAGGTGTTGTGTGCTACCTAATGTATCTCCTCCACTGTTACTTGCAAGGTGTTGTGTGCTACCTAATGTATCTCCTTCACTGTTACTTGCAAGGTGTTGTGTGCTACCTAATGTATCTCCTCCACTGTTACTTGCAAGGTGTTGTGTGCTACCTAATGTATCTATTTCACTGTTACTTGCAAGGTGTTGTGTGCTACCTAATGTATCTCCTCCACTGTTACTTGCAAGGTGTTGTGTGCTACCTAATGTATCTCCTCCACTGTTACTTGCAAGGTGTTGTGTGCTACCTAATGTATCTCCTCCACTGTTACTTGCAAGGTGTTGTGTGCTACCTAATGTATCTCCTTCACTGTTACTTGCAAGGTGTTGTGTGCTACCTAATGTATCTCCTCCACTGTTACTTGCAAGGTGTTGTGTGCTACCTAATGTATCTATTTCACTGTTACTTGCAAGGTGTTGTGTGCTACCTAATGTATCTCCTCCACTGTTACTTGCAAGGTGTTGTGTGCTACCTAATGTATCTCTTTCACTGTTACTTGCAAGGTGTTGTGTGCTACCTAATGTATCTCCTCCACTGTTACTTGCAAGGTGTTGTGTGCTACCTAATGTATCTCCTCCACTGTTACTTGCAAGGTGTTGTGTGCTACCTAATGTATCTCTTTCACTGTTACTTGCAAGGTGTTGTGTGCTGCCTAATGTATCTCCTCCACTGTTACTTGCAAGGTGTTGTGTGCTGCCTAATGTATCTCCTCCACTGTTACTTGCAAGGTGTTGTGTGCTGCCTAATGTATCTCCTCCACTGTTACTTGCAAGGTGTTGTGTGCTACCTAATGTATCTCCTCCACTGTTACTTGCAAGGTGTTGTGTGCTACCTAATGTATCTCCTCCACTGTTACTTGCAAGGTGTTGTGTGCTACCTAATGTATCTCTTTCACTGTTACTTGCAAGGTGTTGTGTGCTACCTAATGTATCTCCTCCACTGTTACTTGCAAGGTGTTGTGTGCTGCCTAATGTATCTCCTCCACTGTTACTTGCAAGGTGTTGTGTGCTGCCTAATGTATCTCCTCCACTGTTACTTGCAAGGTGTTGTGTGCTGCCTAATGTATCTCCTCCACTGTTACTTGCAAGGTGTTGTGTGCTGCCTAATGTATCTCCTCCACTGTTACTTGCAAGGTGTTGTGTGCTGCCTAATGTATCTCCTCCACTGTTACTTGCAAGGTGTTGTGTGCTGCCTAATGTATCTCCTCCACTGTTACTTGCAAGGTGTTGTGTGCTGCCTAATGTATCTCCTCCACTGTTACTTGCAAGGTGTTGTGTGCTACCTAATGTATCTCCTCCACTGTTACTTGCAAGGTGTTGTGTGCTGCCTAATGTATCTCCTTCACTGTTACTTGCAAGGTGTTGTGTGCTACCTAATGTATCTCCTCCACTGTTACTTGCAAGGTGTTGTGTGCTACCTAATGTATCTATTTCACTGTTACTTGCAAGGTGTTGTGTGCTACCTAATGTATCTCCTCCACTGTTACTTGCAAGGTGTTGTGTGCTGCCTAATGTATCTCCTCCACTGTTACTTGCAAGGTGTTGTGTGCTGCCTAATGTATCTCCTCCACTGTTACTTGCAAGGTGTTGTGTGCTGCCTAATGTATCTCCTCCACTGTTACTTGCAAGGTGTTGTGTGCTACCTAATGTATCTCCTCCACTGTTACTTGCAAGGTGTTGTGTGCTGCCTAATGTATCTCCTTCACTGTTACTTGCAAGGTGTTGTGTGCTACCTAATGTATCTCCTCCACTGTTACTTGCAAGGTGTTGTGTGCTACCTAATGTATCTCTTTCACTGTTACTTGCAAGGTGTTGTGTGCTACCTAATGTATCTCCTTCACTGTTACTTGCAAGGTGTTGTGTGCTACCTAATGTATCTCCTCCACTGTTACTTGCAAGGTGTTGTGTGCTACCTAATATATCTCCTCCACTGTTACTTGCAAGGTGTTGTGTGCTACCTAATGTATCTCCTCCACTGTTACTTGCAAGGTGTTGTGTGCTACCTAATGTATCTCCTTCACTGTTACTTGCAAGGTGTTGTGTGCTACCTAATGTATCTCCTCCACTGTTACTTGCAAGGTGTTGTGTGCTACCTAATGTATCTATTTCACTGTTACTTGCAAGGTGTTGTGTGCTACCTAATGTATCTCCTCCACTGTTACTTGCAAGGTGTTGTGTGCTACCTAATGTATCTCCTCCACTGTTACTTGCAAGGTGTTGTGTGCTACCTAATGTATCTCCTCCACTGTTACTTGCAAGGTGTTGTGTGCTACCTAATGTATCTCCTTCACTGTTACTTGCAAGGTGTTGTGTGCTACCTAATGTATCTCCTCCACTGTTACTTGCAAGGTGTTGTGTGCTACCTAATGTATCTATTTCACTGTTACTTGCAAGGTGTTGTGTGCTACCTAATGTATCTCCTCCACTGTTACTTGCAAGGTGTTGTGTGCTACCTAATGTATCTCTTTCACTGTTACTTGCAAGGTGTTGTGTGCTACCTAATGTATCTCCTTCACTGTTACTTGCAAGGTGTTGTGTGCTACCTAATGTATCTCCTCCACTGTTACTTGCAAGGTGTTGTGTGCTACCTAATGTATCTCTTTCACTGTTACTTGCAAGGTGTTGTGTGCTACCTAATGTATCTCCTTCACTGTTACTTGCAAGGTGTTGTGTGCTACCTAATGTATCTCCTCCACTGTTACTTGCAAGGTGTTGTGTGCTACCTAATGTATCTCCTCCACTGTTACTTGCAAGGTGTTGTGTGCTACCTAATGTATCTCCTCCACTGTTACTTGCAAGGTGTTGTGTGCTACCTAATGTATCTCTTTCACTGTTACTTGCAAGGTGTTGTGTGCTACCTAATGTATCTCCTTCACTGTTACTTGCAAGGTGTTGTGTGCTACCTAATGTATCTCCTCCACTGTTACTTGCAAGGTGTTGTGTGCTACCTAATGTATCTCTTTCACTGTTACTTGCAAGGTGTTGTGTGCTACCTAATGTATCTCCTTCACTGTTACTTGCAAGGTGTTGTGTGCTACCTAATGTATCTCCTCCACTGTTACTTGCAAGGTGTTGTGTGCTACCTAATGTATCTCCTCCACTGTTACTTGCAAGGTGTTGTGTGCTACCTAATGTATCTCTTTCACTGTTACTTGCAAGGTGTTGTGTGCTACCTAATGTATCTCCTTCACTGTTACTTGCAAGGTGTTGTGTGCTACCTAATGTATCTCCTCCACTGTTACTTGCAAGGTGTTGTGTGCTACCTAATGTATCTCCTCCACTGTTACTTGCAAGGTGTTGTGTGCTACCTAATGTATCTCCTCCACTGTTACTTGCAAGGTGTTGTGTGCTACCTAATGTATCTCTTTCACTGTTACTTGCAAGGTGTTGTGTGCTACCTAATGTATCTCCTCCACTGTTACTTGCAAGGTGTTGTGTGCTACCTAATGTATCTATTTCACTGTTACTTGCAAGGTGTTGTGTGCTACCTAATGTATCTCCTCCACTGTTACTTGCAAGGTGTTGTGTGCTACCTAATGTATCTCTTTCACTGTTACTTGCAAGGTGTTGTGTGCTACCTAATGTATCTCCTCCACTGTTACTTGCAAGGTGTTGTGTGCTACCTAATGTATCTCCTCCACTGTTACTTGCAAGGTGTTGTGTGCTACCTAATGTATCTCTTTCACTGTTACTTGCAAGGTGTTGTGTGCTACCTAATGTATCTCCTCCACTGTTACTTGCAAGGTGTTGTGTGCTACCTAATGTATCTCTTTCACTGTTACTTGCAAGGTGTTGTGTGCTACCTAATGTATCTCCTCCACTGTTACTTGCAAGGTGTTGTGTGCTACCTAATGTATCTCCTCCACTGTTACTTGCAAGGTGTTGTGTGCTACCTAATGTATCTCCTCCACTGTTACTTGCAAGGTGTTGTGTGCTACCTAATGTATCTCCTCCACTGTTACTTGCAAGGTGTTGTGTGCTACCTAATGTATCTCCTCCACTGTTACTTGCAAGGTGTTGTGTGCTACCTAATGTATCTCCTCCACTGTTACTTGCAAGGTGTTGTGTGCTACCTAATGTATCTCCTCCACTGTTACTTGCAAGGTGTTGTGTGCTACCTAATGTATCTCCTCCACTGTTACTTGCAAGGTGTTGTGTGCTGCCTAATGTATCTCCTCCACTGTTACTTGCAAGGTGTTGTGGGTTGTTTCCCACCTTAGCTGATGTTGTATTTACAGTTGATGCCATGTAGAATTTGTGTTGACTGTGTCAATTGGTGTCTACCTTGCAGGTTGTATATGTACATCACATTATGTGACTTTATGTGTACATAATTATGTACATTATTAACTTTTGGCTTTGCAATAAAGCTCTTTTACAACATAACTTATGTTTTTACTTCAGTAAATAAGTTGTAGGATCCCAGGTCTCTTGCATTGTAAGTGTCGAGCTGTCCGTATAAATCAAGCATTTTTGTAGTTACTTTGATTTTACTCAGTCTTTTCTAAATGTACTGTTAGTTGGTTAGTTACTGTTAGTTGGTTAGTTACTGTTAGTTGGTTGGTTACTGTTAGTTGCTGTTAGTTGGTTAGTTACTGTTAGTTGCTGTTAGTTTGTAACTGTTACTCATAAATAAAGATATATATGATTTGTTTACCATCTGTTTGTAAAAATCTAGGCTACAGCCATTCACATGTCAGCTTTGTATACTGCTGGCCACCAGGTGGCGCCTCAAGTGTCACCTCTTATCAATATTACACTCTTTGATAATACTATCAATAATTCAATGTTATAGGTTCAAAGTTATCCTGAGAAAGTACATGAGAAAGGACTCATTCTAAAAAGAAAGAAAGCCGCTTATTAGAATGTGTTTTGACAACACTAGAGACCAGGAGACTAAGAGGAAACCAAATAGAAGTGTTTAAAATAGGGAATGACTATGAGGATATTGATAGGAATATGTTATTTAAACTTAAAGAAAGCAGTAAAACCAGAGGACACAAAGCAGCATTAGTTAAGGAACAGTGTAGGTTGGATATGAGAAAGTACTCTTTCTCACGGAGGACGATAAATGAATGGAACAAACTGTCAAATGATTGTGTTAATGCTAGTAGTGTGATTAGTTTAAAACTAGAATTGACAGATATCTGACAAGGGTGGGCTGTACATAGATGATAAAATTATTGGACACTCGATAAGCCAATGGCTTCCTTGACCAAGTTTTAATGAACCTCAATTTGTTTTAACTTGACACACTATATTCACCCAATAGCTCAACTGACAATTTATGCAAAATCATGGTTTATTCAACTTAAACACTGCAACTTACCAGCAACATTGCCTTGGAGCAAACTAGCCGATTGCTTTGTGTCTTCATTGGTTGACCTTTGATCCCCGACCTCCTGGCTAAGGTCACCTGTTGAATCTTCACTGCGGTGTTTTGCGAGTGCAATCTTACTCCTCTGCAGAATGAGGGCGGTGCGTGTCGGTGCAGTGTGCGTTCGACTGCGAGTGACACGACAAGGGGCACGCTCTGGTGGCAGAAAGTGGATTCATTAAAATAACTGAATTCTCTTTCTAGCTGGAGTTTTGTAAAACATGCAAAACAAAATATCAATGCACCAAAAACGGTGAAACTAAGATCTTATAGAGTGCGGTATCCAGTCCTTGGGATTGTTCAAAGCACTTTACACTTCACCCCCTGGCAGACCTGTTGATTCCAACACCAACATGACTTCTCTGGGCAGCATTCAGCTACGCTGCAATTACACCCCACTAAATATATATAATATATTATAAAATTATGCAAACCTTCCCGTTCTGAGAGTTTTTGTTGTTTCGCCAATTGGGACAAAGACGCCTGACTGATATGTTTCCGTGGTGACCGTCGGAGCGGCAGATGCTTCCTCTTCAGAGAACCCCCTTTCCTTGGAGATTTTCCCTTGGTGTTTATTGCACTAATGGGCTGTTTGATTGGCGTTGACATTCGTTTCTGTGGCGACAACCGTTTCGAAAACCTCCGAGGCGATTGCCAGCAAGGAATCTTTTTGTCCGGCGTTGACCCATCGACTGTTGTTGAAGTGATGTTGCCATGGCGATTCAGTCTTTTCGTCCGCTGTTGGATATAATGTTGTTGCAGTTTTTGCAAGCGGCATTGCTGTGAAGCCGTACATTCTGCAGACTCGGTGCGTTCCCTGCAGAAACAAAATCACGCACTTCTTTTCTTCTGAGATAGTTAATTCTTAGGTATGTTTTTTGTTCAATAAAACTGTCCTCATTAACCTACATCTTGTAGAAGATAACAAAGCAGGCATGTTACAATTGGATTCTGCCTATCACCCTGATTCAACCAGTATTCTAAGCATCATGCCGAAAAGCATATCGTTGTTAGTCTATAATGCCTTTTGACCATAGATTTAGGCCACACATTTAGAAAGACATAATTCGCCCAGGTGCTGATGACACACGGGACAGAAATTAATAGCAGCAGTAGCAAAAGCTTTATTTCACGATGGTGACCACATCACGTTTATCGCGTGATTTTCAATGGGCCATCAATGACATCCACTCTTACATACACAGTTATATAACGAAGATAAAATATGCAAATCAAAACAATACATAAACAAAATAAATCATTAATAAATACCTATGTAAAATGTATCATTACAATAAAAATAACATATAATAATAATAAAAAAAATTATATAAATATTTTATATAAATAAATCAATTAAAACTATTGAGTAAAAGCCATAAATTTAATAGCATTATGCTGCTAAAATAATCCCTCTAATGTTTCATTGGCAAATTTTTTACGTTTCACAATTAATGTTTATTAGATTATATATTATGCAGTACAACTATGTTAACTTGATGTTGGAGGGATTGGGGAACACTTGTGTGGTGGAGTCAAGTGTTGTGTTTACACTTGGGAGTGTAACCCAACGGGACAAGGCTCATGGTTCATGCTGTGACGGGCGTTAAAGTTATCTAAGTTCAACTGAACAAAAGTGGTAGCGTACATGGTTGTAGTGTGCTACTTAGCAACTGTTCACAATTGCCAATGTCTACCTATTCATACGAAGCGTACCAATTCTCAGCCCTCCCCCTCAGTGAACTATTCATACAAAGTGTACTAATTCTCAGTCCTCCGCCTCCATGAACTAGTATTTTTAAATGTTTAAGATTTTCCAGATTGAAGAAAAAATATTGATGTAACGATGTTATGACATAGTACCTGTATAGAACATACATTGATAACCACCAGAATAATGTTATGACATAGTACCTGTATAGAACATACACTGATAACCACCAGAATAGTAATAGAATAATGTTATTACTTTCACAAACAGTTACCTCAGATAATATTTGTTTTACAAGAAGCAGTGAATTTGCTGTGACTGGTTACGCAATTTTAAACAGTGGAAGTTAAGTAACAGTTCACCAGGCAATGCTGAAGATGCAATGGTGTCATGTCATATTTCAGATGCGACCAACATTTATGTAAATTAGTACGCGGGCCTTGACCCCTCACCCTCTTTAGTACGCGGGCCTTGACCCCTCACCCTCTTTAGTACGCGGGCCTTGACCCCTCACCCTCTTTAGTACGCGGGCCTTGACCCCTCACCCTCTTTAGTACGCGGGCCTTGACCCCTCACCCTCTTTAGTACGCGGGCCTTGACCCCTCACCCTCTTTAGTACGTGTTGTACGAATAGGCGAATGTTGTTAATTGTGAATGACCCCTTACCCATCATGTAAGTAAGCGAGAAGGTCCCTCGTTCCTGTGGGCGCGACCTCTGGTGTGTACCACTCTTCCAAGCAGCTTGTAGTAAACAACTGATGTTTCTGGGGTCTTGTTACGGGGTGAATCTTCACACCTGTATCACAGAAGAATGACCCGAGAATGATGTCATGGCATTAACAATGAAAAGCAGAAATAAAAAGTGAAACCCTGACTGAGTACGTCAAGGTGAAAAGTCTGTTCATTTTTACTGTAAAATCATCTTATAATTATAAACTACATAAACACCCCCTACCCAAATGTCTTTTAATTAACCACAATTATTTTCATATAAATTGACACTTGTCTGTTTTTTTAATTTGAATGATTCAACTCGAATATAATGTTTACATTGTGTATTTACACTGTGTGTTTATACTACAGGTTGTGCAATGTGTGTTGACAATGCATGTTTACATTGCATTCTGAATGACAAGGTCAATATTCATTAACATATTAAAGAAATAAATGTTGGTTCACTAAAACACCTCTGGGCAGCCAAGATGTTAGGACAGATGTGGTTTATACCATATGACATGACTAAAAAGCAGCAGTGCATGCTTATAATTTTTTTTTACAAATATATCAGAAGAGTGAGTTACACACGGATGAAAAATTGTTGGACTCTTGACAAGCAAATGGCTTCTTTGTCTACTTGCCATCCGGGTCATTTGCCTTGCATGGCAATCTTGCTAAAACATTTGAGCATGTGCGACAAACCAGTGGACATAGATAATCATACATGTTCAGTTGCGCTAACTCTGTTGGTCTTACGGATTTATGTTGCCCGTTATACAGTTGGCACCACTCATTATTATGCTGTTTGAATCTCACGACCACAGAAATACGAGAAATTCTGCCGAACCACGAAAACCCCCACCCTTGTCATCCTAGTTGCACTGACCCGTCTCCGCATCTTTCACATCCGGAAGGTGCGTCATCAGACGTTTGATGGTCTGTTCCTGGAAGCCAGTCAGTCTCAGCGCTGTTGCTGCTCTCTCGTCCTCCACCCGGCCGCCCACACCAAAGTACAGCAGCTTCTCCACCACTGTAGTCACCTCTGACCTCATGAAGGTCAAGGTCGCCGAGGTCAAGGTCACTGGTTGGAGTATGGCAGTCGATGACACGGGTGTTTGTGAGTTCACATAATCCACTACCTGAATATATAGCAGCAAAAAGTACAAATGATGCACATTTTTTGTAGACAGACAAATTACAACATGTGTATTTTTTCCACATTATGTAGCCAGGTTAGGGGACATTAGACTTGAAGCTCATATTTACATGATCATGAGATTTTTGTTTACCAATTTGTGAGATCTCCTAAAAAAGCTAGACCTAATGAATGAAAGTGAAATAAATAGGTAACAGTGAGAACGCAAGCACATACCATGACGAGATGCTTGGTGACAAGTTCAGTAAGCAGGTCTGTCCAGTTGACGTGGTCACCCGTGTCCCCCCTCCGCTGTGGGTCTGTCACCAAGAACACCCGGTCAGACTGGTAGCACTGTACTGGTATGTCACACTGGGGCATAGTGGCCCGGACAATCAACATTGTGCACTCGCCCGGCTGTCTCGTTGACCCACGTTGCTGAACGCACACGCCACCTAGTGACTTGACAGTAGTGCCATCTGGTGCTGCTGTGTTTAACCTGATGGAGAGTTCTGTTGAGTGTATTGCTGCCGTGGATGTTTCTGATGCAGCATGATTGTTCCTGTTGTTGACAAAGTTGAGCAAACGAAACACATCATATACATGAATTATACAACTTTATCTCTTGTTTAGGTGATTGCTCACTCAAACTAGGGACTAAACCCAACTTTTTCTACAATATTATCGTTACGCCTTGTTGTTACCAGTAAAAAAAATTCCCATTTCATAATAATACCAACTGGCAAATTATAATAACATCTATTAATTGCTGTCTGGCTAATTGATGGACTGACTTCACTACTGGCATGTCACATGACCAGCACTATGTGGCACCAGCTGGAGGACTCGTAGGAGCTCCCGAACTGAGACATCGGCCAGGAGCTCCCACTAGCCCTCCTTCTGTCACGTGATATTGGTCATGTGACATGCCTGTAGCGAACTCAGTCTGCCAACAAAGACTGTGTGAAGTGGCCAAAATGTTTCTTGTGAGGTAAATAAGATGTCTAATCAAACAATCCAAGAAACTGGAACATCCACCCATGAACCATTCTGGCATCATCTTTATTGTTTACACACATTTATTGTTTGCATTGTTTATATACATTTATTATATATATATATATCAGGATGGTCACCTTGGGTGACCAGACCTTGCTCTAATATGGTGGATGAAATAAACAAGTTAGTGAGACCAAGCAAAATATTAAATCATCATAACTGTTGCATGATCCTGCATCACGTTTGCTGTATAAACACAGATGCTAGTTATACATACGAGTGTGTTGAATCTGCTCGGTCACCCATTGACGGCCACACCAATGGACACAGCTGCAACTCTGCCAAGATCTGTCGATCTGACCCTGTGCCGACATCCAATACACTTTTGAGTGGGAATGTGGGATACCTTCTAAATTTGGATGATCACTGTTGAAGAGTTTAAACAATGGAAGTACTTGTTGACTTGCACCTTGTGGTTTGTTGGATATATGTCTATGACACTTCTCTCTAACCCATGAACATGGACTTCCACAGTTTCTGATTCTTCAACTGTTGTCTTGTTCACATGACAAGAATACAACACAAATATTCAACCAACCTCTTGGTGCAGATCGAAAGGGACTTCCAAGTTCCATTGTTTTTACTCTTCAACATCACTATATTACAGTGTAATATTACAAAGACATTTGTGTGACTGTAGTAAATAATTTGAGTTAACAATCATGACTGCATTACACAACTACACCATTTAAAAAACATGCACATGTGGTAACATTTATTATGGAACTCCGCCATGGAAACAAACAACGATTGTCGATACTTTTTGAAAGCTAGTCTGATACAAACCTGAGTATGTTACCAACACCACCCTGCCTGAGCCTATCTGTGACGAGTGCCTGTGCCACAAGTAGTAGTCAAGCATCACTGACGTCGGCACAAGTTTGTCCGGTGCTGACTGACATGTCAAAGAACCGGTGTGGGACACTGCCAGGTCGCACCTGAGCAACGACTGTATCCTTGCAGTGCCCTCTGGTGGCGAGCAGAGAAGTGCACTGATTGGAACAACAGTGCCGCGCAGCTGAGCCAGAGCATCAGACATGAGTCTCACTCCACTCAAGTCAATGGATGTCTGCAACAAACATTTAAAGATACGTTTATACATCAGAAATGGGGCAAACCAATTTGGGTTTTAAAAACCACTGAATCCCTAAACTTCAAGGCTTCAATTGGCTTGAGGGTGACTGTTGCATTTGTTTGTTAAAGGTGCACTCTGAATCTGCAAAAACTTAGCTACATGCCATTATATAAATAATATTATTTACCTAACAATAAATATTTTTTATTATAGACTAGATACAAGCACAATTTCTTGTTACAGTGAAATGCTTGTTTGAAATAAGCCTTGAAGAGAGGGCTGACTCATACCCGGAAGAAGAAGAAAAAAATACACGTGTCAGAAATGTATTAATTTGTCAAGATAAATGTTTACACTAGTCATTTCATACTTGTATTAATGTAAACAGACACATTAGAAAAATATTAAAATATGAAACTATGTAAGGTAAATATGCAGATTTTATTATCTTATCTTGAGTGATTTCTACCTGCCGCTCCCCGTCTCCCATGTTGCTAGCCATTGGAAGGATCTCAAATACATACCTGGTCTGTGTTTGGGATACCATCAACATCTATCCAAAACAGTCGTAATTTCAGGCTCTCGTGAAATTTCTTGTACATGTGGTTCGAAAGAAATGATTCGAGCAGAGATTGACTATTTTGGTGACAGTCACCAAAATTCAGCACATCGCCCAACGTGTGTGGACAAACAGAGTACAAGAACACAAATTTGTGTTGAGGATCTTCAAGTTTAGCACTACTAAATTTCGACTGCAGTGGTTTCTTTGGTACCTTTATGCGCATCATTTTAACAGGTGATCTAAGATCTGGTCGATCCCACTGGAAATCATAGACCATTTCAGTTAAAACCTTGCATAATGCATCGCACGGGTCTATGTCATCTTCACTGTTGACAGAGCTGTCAACAAAGACGTCAGTTGCTTCAGCTGGGCCTGGGGTAGATCCATCCGCAACAGTCTTGGAACTTGTGCGCATAAATCGATTTACCAAGTCGCGTTCGAACTCCTCAAAACTCTTCAAATCGAAATCGCGGAAGTTCTGCTTTGCGCCGTTTCGTTGTTTCGAGTTGTAGAACTTGTAACCCCACTGGAGGTTCTTCGAGTCGTGTCGCACTTTGCACGAGAAATATGTCAACAGTTTCAAAACACTTTGCTGAATCAGATTTTGCGTCTTCCGGTGGTCGGCATGATCGCCTCTCACGAAGCTTCTTACGTCAATTAAGAATACAACCCGGAACGATTCTTCACCGCCATCCATGTTACACCTTTAAAAGCATGTTCATTCGAACATACTAACGAAAACATACATTTAAGTTTTCCCACACTTCCAATCGTAGCCTTGACCTTCTGCATCCGGTCGCGCCATAGCCGCTACCTGTAAGGAATTTTTGGAACTATATCGACAGCAATTAGTTTACATTCCGGCAGATGGAGACACTGTAAACACGACCGCTCGTGGCTGCAAATGGTTCGATGATACTACTCTGAAAATATAATTTTATTTATTTTCTCAACATTGAATGCTATGTTGTTATTTTTGTCACTATTGGGTCAAAATGTATTGTTTATCATCCGTGTAACTATCACTTATGTTCAAACTATTAATGTGATTTAGTTCTTGCCTGCCCCTTGTGACGTAACATTTTTTCTTCACTGTTTTTCAATCTGACTACTTCTCACAATGTGTTCTAAGGCATATAACTGTCTTCTTCTGATTGTTTCAAATTCAAACAATTGGAATCGTAGTCATGCACTTTGCAATGTGCTAAGTCAATAAGTTGTCTAAGAGTTTTGATGTAACAGCTGGTGTAAGATATTATTGATCTTTATCAATGTAATATACTGGTCGATGTAGGAAACCAGGACAGAATAATACACAGTGAGCATTTTACTTGACCGTTGGACAATTTAGATGTTTCAGAAGACACAAACAAACCACATATCAGGTTTATACCACTCATACACCACCACCAACCCGCACACATTCATTTATTTTAAACTATCCAAGTTTCCAAGCGTTGCACGGGAGAAAAGGCACGCGAATCCCTGTCATTACAAATGACATCTTCGCGCCCCCAAAATCACGAACAACTGCTGGTTTCATGACGCGTTCAAACAACGGTTGAAACACGCGTAGCGTTGCTAACGATTGCACGTAGCTATCGTTTCGAGTTACGTAATTTACATCAAACGTCCCCATGGGTTCCTTCGACGTAACACCCCACGCGGAGAAATTTGGAATGTGTTTAATTTACAAACCATCCCAATGGGTCCCCGGGCACCCCTACAACATGTCAGCCTCATACACGCGAAACTGACAGAGATACAAGAGAACACGGACAGACAGACAGACAGACAGACAGACACAAACTGCTTTATTACATAGATAGATTGCAGTGTGGAAAGCAACATCTCTGCCAAAAACATCTTAATCTTCACCAATGTGAACAGATTTTTTTGGTATTGAAAAGAAATGGCACCAACTATTTTCTATATCTACGATGATTAGGCCTATAGGTCCTACTAAGACGTTCTGCGTAAAACATAACATTTAATTTAATTATATAGGTCCTACTAAGACGTTCTGCGTAAAACATAACATTTAATTTAATTATATTGGGCCAGAACAATTTGATTATAATAAACGGCTGATTCAGTGGCGCATCTTAATACAGCGGGAATGAGGAATGATTCCCAGCCGATACAATCTACCAACTTATCAATCGATTCTGTTACGCGGGCTCCACTGTAGACATTGTCTTCACCGACTGGACACTGTCAGAACCATCATATCTCTCTTCCAGTGCCGTCGATCTTGTGCAACCATCTTCGTGTCTCCCTGTCTTCCTCTCAGTCTCAATGTCTTCCTCTCGTACTCTCTGTCTTCCTCTCCGTCTCCCGTCTTCCTCTCGGTCTCCCTGTGTTCATCTCGACCTCCTTGTCTTCCTTTCGGTCTCTCTGTCTTCCTCTCGGTCTCCCCGTCTTCCTCTCTGTCTCATTATCTTCCCCTCGGTCTCCCGTTGGTCTCACTGTCTTCCCCTCTGTCTAACTGTCTTCATCAGGGTCTCCCTGTCTTCCTCTCGGTCACCCTGCTTTCCTCTCGGTCTCCCTGTCTTCCCCTCGGTCTTCCTGTCTTCCCCTCGGTCTCCCTGTCTTCACGTTGGTCTCACTGTCTTCCTCGCGGTCTAACTGTCTTCCTCTCGGTCACCCTGTCTTCCTTTCGGTCTCCCTGTCGTCTTCCTCTGTTCCTCTCGGTCTCACTTTCTTCCCCTCGGTCTCCCTGTCTTCCCCTCGGTCTCCCTGTCTTCCTGTTGGTCTCCCTGTCTTCCCCTCTGTCTAACTGTCTTCCTCTCGGTCTCCCTGTCTTCCTCCCGGTCACCCTGTCTTCCTCTCGGTCTCCCTGTCTTCCCCTCTGTCTATCTGTCTTCCTCTCGGTCTCCCTGTATTCCTCTCGGTCACCCTGTCTTCCTCTCGGTCTCCCTGTCTTCCCCTCTGTCTAACTGTCTTCCTCTCTGTCTCCCTGTCTTCCTCTCGGTCTCCCTGTCTTCCTCTCGGTCTCCCTGTCTTCCCCTCTGTCTAACTGTCTTCCTCTCGGTCTCCCTGTCTTCCTCTCGGTCTCCCTGTCTTCCCCTCTGTCTAACTGTCTTCCTCTCGGCCTCTCTGTCTTCCTCTCGGTCTCCCTGTCTTCCCCTCGGTCTCCCTGTCTTCCTCTCGGTCTCCCCGTCTCGTCCCTTGTTCTGGTTGCCGTCTCTCGTTTGTCTCATCGACCCTATTGTTTTCCAGCCACCACACACAACCTATGCTTAGTCTTTCAATTGTCTCTGTCCCGTGGCACACCTCGTTAAAATGTATGCGTGCGTGTGTGTGCACGTGTGTGCATGCGTGTGTGCGTGTGCATGTGCGTACGCGCTATCCCGGCGTGTGATTCATTCTTCCATATGATCGTATAGGAAAACGAAATATGCTGGACTGCTTAGCATAAACAATCTCTCAAATATTTAGCGAAACAACCGCCGCTAACTACCGAGAAAGGTTACGTACAAACAACAGCCGCTAACTACCGAGAAAGGTTACGTACAAACATCAGCCGCTAACTAACGAGAAAGGTTACGTACAAACAACAGCCGCTAACTAACGAGAAAGGTTACGTACAAACAACAGCCGCTAACTAACGAGAAAGGTTACGTACAAACAACAGCCGCTAACTAACGAGAAAGGTTACGTACAAACAACAGCCGCTAACTAACGAGAAAGGTTACGTACAAACAACAGCCGCTAACTAACGAGAAAGGTTACGTACAAACAACAGCCGCTAACTACCGAGAAAGGTTACGTACAAACATCAGCCGCTAACTAACGAGAAAGGTTACGTACAAACAACAGCCGCTAACTAACGAGAAAGGTTACGTACAAACAACAGCCGCTAACTAACGAGAAAGGTTACGTACAAACATCAGCCGCTAACTAACGAGAAAGGTTACGTACAAACAACAGCCGCTAACTACCGAGAAAGGTTACGTACAAACATCAGCCGCTAACTAACGAGAAAGGTTACGTACAAACAACAGCCGCTAACTAACGAGAAAGGTTACGTACAAACAACAGCCGCTAACTAACGAGAAAGGTTACGTACAAACAACAGCCGCTAACTAACGAGAAAGGTTACGTACAAACAACAGCCGCTAACTACCGAGAAAGGTTACGTACAAACAACCGCCGCTAACTAACGAGAAAGGTTACGTACAAACAACAGCCGCTAACTAACGAGAAAGGTTACGTACAAACAACAGCCGCTAACTAACGAGAAAGGTTACGTACAAACAACAGCCGCTAACTAACGAGAAAGGTTACGTACAAACAACAGCCGCTAACTAACGAGAAAGGTTACGTACAAACAACAGCCGCTAACTAACGAGAAAGGTTACGTACAAACAACAGCCGCTAACTAACGAGAAAGGTTACGTACAAACAACAGCCGCTAACTAACGAGAAAGGTTACGTACAAACAACCGCCGCTAACTAACGAGAAAGGTTACGTACAAACAACCGCCGCTAACTAACGAGAAAGGTTACGTACAAACAACAGCCGCTAACTAACGAGAAAGGTTACGTACAAACAACAGCCGCTAACTAACGAGAAAGGTTACGTACAAACAACAGCCGCTAACTACCGAGAAAGGTTACGTACAAACAACCGCCGCTAACTAACGAGAAAGGTTACGTACAAACAACAGCCGCTAACTAACGAGAAAGGTTACGTACAAACAACAGCCGCTAACTAACGAGAAAGGTTACGTACAAACAACAGCCGCTAACTAACGAGAAAGGTTACGTACAAACAACAGCCGCTAACTAACGAGAAAGGTTACGTACAAACAACAGCCGCTAACTACCGAGAAAGGTTACGTACAAACAACCGCCGCTAACTAACGAGAAAGGTTACGTACAAACAACAGCCGCTAACTAACGAGAAAGGTTACGTACAAACAACAGCCGCTAACTAACGAGAAAGGTTACGTACAAACAACCGCCGCTAACTAACGAGAAAGGTTACGTACAAACAACAGCCGCTAACTAACGAGAAAGGTTACGTACAAACAACAGCCGCTAACTAACGAGAAAGGTTTAGTACAAACCGCACTCCCAATAACGTTACGCGACTCCGACAGTATACACGATTCCCTTCTCACCAAGTTCAGATTTTACCGCAGCACTTCAAAAGGAACACGTTGATGTAAGTTAAGAGAAAAGGATGTTTGCATTGCACAATTCCATTCCTGTGTGTTTCGTCAGGTTGCCCTCTCATGTGTTAGTACGTTAGCACAACATCTTTTAAGCACTACGAAGACAGTCCAGAGTAAACAGTTGTTTTTATTCGTGTAGTCACATTACAACGACATTGCTCACATGGTAATTTCATCGTGAGGGATGGGAATCGACTCAACAGAGAAGGAAAGACGGAGAAATAAAGAGAACAGTTGCCACACACTCAAAACTAAATCTTTAGTGCACTCACAATTCTTAATTAAACGTATCTTCAGAGACGTAGTTACAAAGGCACGAAATGGCACACACTGATCTGAAAACCGGAACCAGCACAATAGAAATAACAATGACTAATGCATCAGATAAACAGTTTTTAGGTTGACGTGAACAGTTTCTACTAGTTCTATGCAGGGAATTGCGCGTGTTAAGCAACTCGGAAAGCAGCTTAGAGACTGCCTTCTCAGAAATATTGACAGGTATAAATTAACTTGCGTGGGATTTTGTCTCAACGACCTAATCAAAATGTTAGCTTGTGCATAAACGTTATTATGGATGGAATCATTATCCATTGTATTTCGATAAGAAACAACTATGGTGAACCACTCATGTAGTCACTGTTCGCAGATAGGAACACATGCGGTACAATGGATATTATTGTCTTGTCTCGACAAAAGATCGTTTGACAAAGACACTGCACACAAAAAGACGTGACGCGGGTGTCATTGCTAGACGGTTGTTGTGTCACATTAGACTCGCTAGCTGTCATCTCAATTTTGCCGCCAGATGATCGTCATTATCAGCTTATTGTGTACCCGGTCTGTCTGTCTGGCATTCTGTCTCGGTGTACGCCCAGTGGCTGTGAGTGTATTCAATCAGCCACCAGCGGGCCGTGAGTCTGACTAATACACAACCTCTCCCACGCAGCACCGGAAATATCCGATATCATCATCATCGTCGTCATGTCCACCGCCGCCACCATCACCGCTACCATCACCGCAATCATAATGGCCAGAAATAGCAATCGATGCCATCCAATTCTATCTACAGCCATTCATTTGAGGTCCTGTGTCTTTATTTTCTGGGTGTGTAGGCCTATCTGTGTACGATGGTTCATTGGTACGTTTCTTTTGGCTTGGTGTTATTTTTAGCGAAATTCCAAGGTCATGCCCCCCGCACACACACACGCACGCACGCACGCACGCACACGCACACGCACACGCACACGCACACGCACACGCACACGCACACACACACACACACACACACACACACACACACATTATATATTGCCAAAAATAACACCAAGCCAAAATAAATAAATATATATATGTGTGTGTGTGTGTGTGTGTGTGTGTGTGTGTGTGTGTGTGTGTATACATGTGTTCGTGCGTGCGTGCGTGCGTGCGTGCGTGCGTGCGTGCGTGCGTGCGTGCGTGCGTGCGTGCGTGCGTGCGTGCGTGCGTGCGTGTGTAGTCGGTCAAACAGATCCTGCATTGGATCCGGTATAAGAAACGATAAATGCTAAATAATGTTGTTTTATAAAGAAATCGACAACCAAATACCTCCCTTTGCTCTGCGTCGTTGTCTGTTTCATTTCTGTCGAAGTTGCTGTTTCGAGTATGTGTAGGTCGGACAAATTGAACTTTACAGCAACTTTTGAACAACCAAAAATAATAACAACACTTAATCACAACAAATTACATTATTATTTATTTATTATTATTATTATGTACAGCATAGAAGAATATCAATGTATATATTTAGTGCTATATTAATTAATAAACATTAATACAAAATAATCAAACAAACAATACAAAAATGCAATGATCTTCACAATCAACCCACTTGATTCATCAGACGACCTGCGTGTGCGGAACTGATGTGAAGAAAACACGTTTCTCTGAAGGAATTTCCGTTAGTGGAGACTTTCCCCCATAACCCGTTCATAATGATCTCCGCTTGAGCGCATCGACATCTGTAAACATACCATTATCAGCTGTCATTCAGTAATCTATCACACGCCGTAAATAACTCAACTGCCGTCCCCGAGTAATCTACAGGGTGTTGAGTTTCTTGATCTATGCGCCGGGTCAGGTGGAAGTTAACTCATATGCCATGTTCGTGCATTAGTTATCTGCTGTTGGCAAGACTCCCATCGTGTCTTCTCCACTCGTCATCTCCCCGTGTGGCTTGTTCTCTGTCCATCTTCCAACGTCGCCAGGTTCTTCCTTCCTCTTAAGCGTTCCTTCAACGCATCCTTTGTAACGTTTTCGTTAATCCGTTTTTTCTTAATATGTCTGGTCTTTGTTCGTCGTTCTTAATAATATGTATGGTCTTTGTTCGTCGTTCTTAATAATATGTCTGGTCTTTGTTTGTCGTTCTTAATAATATGTTTGGTCTTTGTTCGTCGTTCTTAATAATATGTTTGGTCTTTATTCATCGTTCTTAATAATATGTCTGGTCTTTGTTCATCGTTCTTAATAATATGTCTGGTCTTTATTCATCGTTCTTAATAATATGTCTGGTCTTTATTCATCGTTCTTAATACTATGTCTGGTCTTTGTTCGTCGTTCTTAATAATATGTCTGGTCTTTGTTCGTCGTTCTTAATAATATGTCTGGTCTTTGTTCGTCGTTCTTAATAATATGTCTGGTCTTTGTTCATCGTTCTTAATAATATGTCTGGTCTTTGTTTGTCGTTCTTAATAATATGTCTGGTCTTTGTTCGTCGTTCTTAATAATATGTCTGGTCTTTGTTCGTCGTTCTTAATAATATGTCTGGCCTTTGTTCGTCGTTCTTAATAATATGTCTGGTCTTTGTTTGTCGTTCTTAATAATATGTCTGGTCTTTATTCATCGTTCTTAATACTATGTCTGGTCTTTGTTCGTCGTTCTTAATAATATGTCTGGTCTTTGTTCGTCGTTCTTAATAATATGTCTGGTCTTTGTTCGTCGTTCTTAATAATATGTCTGGTCTTTGTTCGTCGTTCTTAATAATATGTTTGGTCTTTATTCGTCGTTCTTAATAATATGTTTGGTCTTTGTTCATCGTTCTTAATACTATGTCTGG
Organism: Lamellibrachia columna; assembly: GCA_963662155.1. NCBI lineage: Eukaryota > Metazoa > Annelida > Polychaeta > Sabellida > Siboglinidae > Lamellibrachia > Lamellibrachia columna. The sequence goes on from OY759273.1 coordinate 3,170,385, forward strand.
TCTTTATTCATCGTTCTTAATAATATGTTTGGTCTTTGTTCATCGTTCTTAATAATATGTCTGGTCTTTATTCATCGTTCTTAATACTATGTCTGGTCTTTGTTCGTCGTTCTTAATAATATGTCTGGTCTTTATTCATCGTTCTTAATACTATGTCTGGTCTTTATTCGTCGTTCTTAATAATATGTCTGGCTTTTGTTCGTCGTTCTTAATAATATGTCTGGTCTTTGTTCGTCGTTCTTAATAATATGTCTGGTCTTTGTTCGCCGTTCTTAATACTATGTCTGGTCTTTGTTCGTCGTTCTTAATAATATGTCTGGTCTTTATTCATCGTTCTTAATACTATGTCTGGTCTTTATTCGTCGTTCTTAATAATATGTCTGGCCTTTGTTCGTCGTTCTTAATAATATGTCTGGTCTTTGTTCGTCGTTCTTAATAATATGTCTGGTCTTTGTTCGTCGTTCTTAATAATATGTCTGGTCTTTGTTCGTCGTTCTTAATAATATGTCTGGTCTTTGTTCGTCGTTCTTAATAATATGTCTGGTCTTTGTTCGTCGTTCTTAATAATATGTCTGGTCTTTGTTCGTCGTTCTTAATAATATGTCTGGTCTTTGTTCGTCGTTCTTAATAATATGTCTGGTCTTTGTTCGTCGTTCTTAATAATATGTCTGGTCTTTGTTCGTCGTTCTTAATACTATGTCTGGTCTTTATTCGTCGTTCTTAATAATATGTCTGGTCTTTGTTCGCCGTCTTCTGGTTGTATTCGTTGTTGCTTTCAATTCAATGTTCAATTCATCTCCGCTTTTGTGTTATCATGGCATTAGCGCAATTAAAGACACACTTCAAACAACTACCTTCACAGCGATTGAATATAATGTTATGTCATTTTTGATGAAAAAAACATTGTGTGAATGTACGCCATATTCATCAACGCCATTTGTCGATAAAAGATTATATTTCAGAACGATGTAGTTAAATTATTTCACGAAAACGGGAGAATGCTTCAGTGCATACTTGGAAATAATGCTCAAATTATGCATACGTATTTGGAGTCACCAGAGAAAATTGTATTTGAAATGAGGATAATTTAATAGGAATCTACCGTTGGATGAGCAAAGCTCAATTCAAATGAGTCAATCTACTTTCAAACCATATGTTGTTCAAGAGTATAACTCCCACTATTCATTAACCATTCCTTTTTTATTAAGAAAATCACCAAAGCAAAACGTTTCGGGACCAGATTAAATAAATAACTGTTAATTTATGAAATATTTAATGCTACAATGCATAGAATATAATATGTCTGCATATTCACACCAAGGGCGAAACTATTCGAAATCTACTCTCTCATGAAGTTTTAAACGCAAAGATGAAGCGCGTTAAAAGCCTTTTTGTGCAAAGGCATTCCAGGAGTTTGGTGCATTTCACGTAAATTCAGCTGCAGAAAAATCTCAAGTTAGCAAGTAAAAATCCATACATATGCGGGTGCAAATGCGTCCACTAGGCGATTAATTTCGTTGACTGACGCGAAGGCGACTTTCCCGCGCACCCAGAGTGCGTTAAGTGCGCGCCGAGAACGCCAATTCCACTTTTAGATGCCACTCGTCTAGACGCATCGATTGCTCGCTTTGTATTTTTCTGAGGTTACATCATGGCTAAATAATGCATGAGGCAGAATCTAATAACAACAACAATGTTAGGGGCTCTTAATACGTGGATTAGCCAAAATGTTCAATAAAACAAACGAATTACCATACAAACTGCAGGTCTATTTGCATTACGGCGCCGCCGCTGCGCGATTGCGGTGAATCATCACCGTGGTGACCAGATGGGCAAAAAGGAGGACTTCCATCGTCGACAAACTGTACTTATTTTATAAAAAATACTTTTCCTGCAACTTATTTGTGCCCATAAAACAGTACAAATTAACTAAATTCCCCGCAAACCGAGAGTGATAATTAAGTGCTTTGTCAGTGAAGTCCAAACCCAGACAGTGCATGGCGTAGCTAACTAGGCGTGGCGCCGCAGGGAACAAAAGCAACACTGCCGCTTGATCATCACAGTAGCAATCAGCTACCCAAACATTGATGATGATTAAGCGCAGCCACACTTCAAACCGAAATATACAAGACCTCAAATAAAACCAAGAAAAAACCTTCGACAAAACCCCCCAACAGCGATCAACCAACAAATGACTGAATATATAGGGTCAAGAATAATACATGTATAGATAACATGACTTCACTATTCAGTACGAACTCGTCCTTCGACTGCCACAGCGACCGCAACGACGACGATAAACCACCGAGATTGGGATTGATGGAAGTTCCTTCATCTTTACTGACGTCCTGGGCTTTGAGTACTGCGAACTCATCCATCAAGGAGTCGAAGTCAATGACATTGGAAAGTTCTCGCTCGATCAACTGGAGGAGCGTTAGAATACTTAACTGCTCTTGTTTCACAAATGAGTGAAGGCACATCTTCATGACTTTCAAGAAGCTTGTCTCGCAAGAGGCCACACTCACGCACAGGGTGTGGAATGTGCGGGGCGACACGAGCAACTTCGGGAACGATGTCTCGTGTCCCAACTTCACAACACACTGAAGGAGGCGGAGCGCATTCTAGCTGCCGTCTCCCCTCTTTCAGTTTCATAGCTCTTGATGTGAAGCTATTGTGCAAGAGCTCTCAATTTTTTCCCCGAGACACACAGTAAAATGCGTATTCTTATCCAATCTTTAATACCACCCAAAGCGGTTTACACTTCACTCACTGGCAGACCTGTTCATTTCCACACCAATTCAACTTCCCTGTGAAGTGTTCAGCTACGTTGCAGGCAATACGCGAAAGTTGTTCGCACAATTCCACCACTGTCCGTAGCCAGGTACCCATTTATACAGGTTGGTGAAATGTCACCACGCGGGGTGAACACAAGTGCCCAGATATCGAAACATAATCCAACCTTATAAGATAAAATACTAAACATTATTTAACGATGGGGAAATTTGCTTATAATGGGGCGCTATTCTGAGGTTCAAACGCACTCACTGTTATAACGTGTGTGACGCAACTGTACGTAGTGGTCAGGGTATAGCATAATAATTAGTGCTACAGCGTTGAAAACATGGCCTAAGTTGCGCATGTGCCATGCTAATAGGGCCTACAAACCAAATTGTTTCGCCTCGCTGTTTGATGTCAACGCGCCCTTCTGTAACTGACTGATGCTGCATCTAGTATGAGCAGCAACCGTAAACATTAAGCACACGCTTCAGTGCGTGGCAGCGAGCTCATTGTTCAAGTGCACCCTTATGACTTCAGCATCTTTTGTCCAACGAATTCTGACAATACGCCGGTAGAATCGTATTTCTGACGATTGTTTTCAACATCAAACCTTTAGTAGGTCCTTTGTTCGTCGTCCAAATGACAGACGCATTGTCTACATTTGAAGAGATGTTGTCCAACTGATCCTGACAATGTGCCATTGGACCGCATCTTCTGCGGTTGTTTTCGCCGCCTGGCCGTCTGCTCGTTGTGTGGTCACGTCACGTCACGGGGCACGAATGTGCGAACCAATTGTATTTCTAACTCGTTTTTCGATAGGTAGGCTTTTCACACAGATAGAACATTCTGAATTTTTAATGTGTCTACTGGTTCACTGGTTGAGCCGCACACCAAGGCACACCAAGGCATAAGGCGCTTCAAAAGGAGATATTGCAAGGCACGGTCAATGACAGACGGAAAAGAAACAGACCACGTGGATGGACAACGTTGAGAATGGACAGGTCTGGAGCCACTGAAGCTCTTCCACCTTGCTCACAACCGTGTCAGTTGGAAGATGGTTTTATTGAGGCTTCCAGACCCATTCCCCTATGATCGAGGGATGAGTGAGTGGGTGGATGAGCGAGCGAGCGAGCGGGCGGGCGGGCGGGCGGGCGGGCGGGCGGGCGGGCGGGCGGGCGGGCGGGCGGGCGGGCGGGCGGGCGGGCGGGCGGGCGGGCGGGCGGGCGGGCGGGCGGGCGGGCGGGCGGGCGGGCGGGCGGGCGGGCGGGCGGGCGGGCGGGCGGGCGGGCGGGAGAGGGAGAGGGAGAGGGAGAGGGAGAGGGAGAGGGAGAGGGAGAGGGAGAGGGAGAGGGTGAGTGAGTGAGTGAGTGAGTGAGTGAGTGAGTGAGTGAGTGAGTGAGTGAGTGAGTGAGTGAGTGAGTGAGTGAGTGATTGCTACATGGGATGAACCAACTCATAGGATGAACCAACTCATAGGTTGAACCAACTCATGGGTTGAACCAAATCATGGGATGAACCAACTCATGGGATGAACCAACTCATAGGATGATACAACTCATAGGATGAACCAACTCATAGGTTGAACCAACTCAAGTGATGAACCAACTCACGGGATGAACCAACTCACGGGATGAACCAACTCATGGGATGAACCAACTCATGGGATGAACCAACTCATGGGTTGAACCAACTCATGGTATGAACCAAACTCATGGGATGAACCAACTCATAGGATGAACCAAACTCATGGGATGAACCAACTCATAGGATGAACCAACTCATAGGATGAACCAACTCATAGGTTGAACCAACTCATAGGATGAACCGAACTCATACGATGAACCAACTCATACGATGAACCAACTCATAGGATGAACCAACTCATAGGTTGAACCAACTCATGGGTTGAACCAACTCATGGGTTGAACCAACTCATGGGATGAACCAACTCATAGGATGAACCAACTCATATGAAGAACCAACTCATGGGTTGAACCAACTCATGGGATGAACCAACTCATGGGATGAACCAACTCATAGGATGATACAACTCATAGGATGAACCAACTCATAGGTTGAACCAACTCAAGTGATGAACCAACTCACGGGATGAACCAACTCACGGGATGAACCAACTCATGGGATGAACCAACTCATGGGATGAACCAACTCATGGGTTGAACCAACTCATGGTATGAACCAAACTCATGGGATGAACCAACTCATAGGATGAACCAAACTCATGGGATGAACCAACTCATAGGATGAACCAACTCATAGGATGAACCAACTCATAGGTTGAACCAACTCATAGGATGAACCGAACTCATACGATGAACCAACTCATACGATGAACCAACTCATATGATGAACCAACTCATAGGTTGAACCAACTCATGGGTTGAACCAACTCATGGGTTGAACCAACTCATGGGATGAACCAACTCATAGGATGAACCAACTCATAGTTTGAACCAACTCATGGGTTGAACCAACTCATGGGATGAACCAACTCATGGGATGAACCAACTCATAGGATGATACAACTCATAGGATGAACCAACTCATAGGTTGAACCAACTCAAGTGATGAACCAACTCACGGGATGAACCAACTCACGGGATGAACCAACTCATGGGATGAACCAACTCATGGGATGAACCAACTCATTGGATGAACCAACTCATGGGATGAACCAACTCATGGGTTGAACCAACTCATGGGTTGAACCAACTCATGGGATGAACCAAACTCATGGGATGAACCAACTCATAGGATGAACCAACTCATGGGATGAACCAACTCATAGGATGAACCAACTCATAGGTTGAACCAAATCATAGGAAGAACCAACCCATAGGATGAACCAAACTCATAGGATGAACCAACTCATAGGATGAACGAACTCATAGGATGAACCAACTCATAGGTTGAACCAACTCATGGGTTGAACCAACTCATGGGATGAACCAACTCATAGGATGAACCAACTCATAGGTTGAACCAACTCATCGGTTGAACCAACTCATGGGATGAACCAACTCATGGGATGAACCAACTCATAGGATGAACCAACTCATGGGTTGAACCAACTCATGGGATGAACCAACTCATGGGATGAACCAACTCATGGGATGAACCTACTCATGGGATGAACCAACTCATGGGATGAACCAACTCATGGGATGAACCAACTCATGATGAACATGCTGGGACACTGTGGAATCAATTGTGTATTTAGAGGGGATTGTTCAGTGCCCCTTTGGCTTAATTTATTTTATTTTATTCGTATGTAACCTGTTGTACGACTACATGATAACAAGGTAAACTAACGGGTGACTAGGCTTGCCCCCTCTTAGCACCCTACCGCCAGATCTTAGATATGCCACCAAAGGAACAAAACGGACGCCCAAGGCATAAGAGTCGGATAAGATCAAAGAATGCATTAAATTTCCTATAAAATAAAACGAAATGAACACCGCACGGAGCAACTGAAAGCCGAATTTCGCTGTCAACGGGTAGAAACCGAATACGACACCCAACTTAATTTAATTGTGGTTCTCACGTTCTTTCCCAGTCAACTGTATCTGATGAACGGATCGCACAAAGTAACCGAGAAGTCGCGTCTTCAATGACCTCATCGACAATGAAGACGATATCACCACCTCGTTATTGTCAAACTCTCCACGCTTTCCTTCTCCTGTAGCTCAGAGTGTGGACGATCCAAGGGATCGTGTTTTCAGAGGAGGGTCGGTCGCCAATGACAAGTGCCTTATTCAATTATGGTACTTGGTGCATGCTGGCCACGTGCTCTTGATCCAATATTAGCTCCGTTTCGCCAGCCTGACCGTGTGTCCGTTATCGCGTGTAGCTGGCGGTCGATTGAAGCTCAGTCGGTATACAAAACGTGCACGTTACACTCGACCCACGCATTACATAGTTTTTATTATTTCCGTGTTCACTATTACACAAGTATATTGCCGTGGGAGCTGGCGGCAGTATACCAATGATATAAATATATATCCCGTGTAACACTGCAGCCATTATCAAGATCAGATAAACATGGGATATAGCCATCGGCCTTTACCGAGTGGCGTGTGGGGTTTCGTTTGTTTTCAACAAAGCTAGCAATGTCCGGGTATGGTTTTTATACATCTCTGGCGGGTACAAACCGGGTCATTCCCGTTTTTACACACTGATCTGCTTCCGGAATGCACGTGCATCAGTCCAAACTGATATGGATCCGGAATGCACAGGCATCAGCACAAACGGATATGGATCCGGAATGCACATGCATCAGCACAAACGGATATGGATCCGGAATGCACATGCATCGGTACAAACGGGTATGGATCCGGGATACACATAAAAATTCCGCATTTATGGTGACAGCCAGAGTATTATACTCAGATCATTTCTTACGTAATATTGTTATTCTGATAACATTCCTTTTCCGTCACAACTGCAACAACTTTTGGCCAACCTCTTCCAAGTTAGTTGAATCTCGCGAACTGTGGCACGCGATATTAGGTTATGACACCTGGTACGTCTTCTGTGTCCAAGACAGTGGCACTTCTAAATATGGTAGAAATCACGAAATCACAAGTACCGAAAACACCGGACGCTGTCCATTGATTTCGTAACCAAAATCTAAATCTACAATCTCGGCTGACATAAATGACCCTACTAATCTGGATATGTGGATACTTAGCATGGATGCTATCTGATGTGCATCAACCAGTTGAACAACACGGCAAACTCAGTGGCATAAGGAAACGTGCTATCCGGAAACATTAAAACATATGGGTCTATGCAAATTTAACAAGATTTAACCAGATTTAACAAGATTGCCATCCCAAACAACAAGTTCCAGATGGCAAGTGGACAAGGAAGCCATTGGCTTATCGAGAGTCCAACAATTTTCTCACCTATGTGTAGCCTGCCCTTATCAAATATCTGTCAATTCTATTTTTTAACATATTCACACTACTAGCATTAACACAATCATTTGGCAGTTTGTTCCATTCATTTATCACACTGTGATAAATGAATGGAACTCTGTGAGAAAGAGTACTTTCTCATGTCCAACCTACACTGCTCCTTAACTAATGCTGCTTTGTGCCCTCTGGTTCTACTGCCTTCTTTAAGTTTGAAGAACATATTCCAGTCAACATCCTCATAACCATTCACTATTTTAAACACTTCTATTTGGTCTCCTCTTAGTCTCCTGGTCTCTAGTGTTGTCAAACAATATTGTAGGCTTCCTTATGTAAACATTAAAGGTACACATTAAATATGATCCGTTTTATCATAATTTGATGTTTTATAGTATAAATTATATTTATTTTAACATATTTTAACCACCCAATCGGGGTGGGGGTGCTAATTGGCCCAAGCTCCCCTTTAGCTTAATTTGTTTGATATTTTCCGTATTTTTTCCGTTGCGCCGCGACATGGTAGCGTGGTAAACTAATGGGCGACTAAGCTTTACGCCTCCTCCCTTTCGCCAGATCCCAGATACGCCACTGTCCGAGAACAACATTTATTAGGGTCATGCATTCATGTAATTGGCGTTTCATTAACTCCATTTCCATAACTCCATAAAAGTTCTTGTCGCACGTCCTGCTCACATATGGCCAGGCCCAATCCCAAGGTAAAAACCCTTCTGTCTTAGAACACAGTGCCATGGATGACGCACAGTTTCGAAGCGAACATACGGATGTAACAGCGCGAACAACTTCTGGCAAGTCGGTAAAAAATGTACAAGCGCGATTGGGTCTAGTATGTCTACATACTTGTGGAATTATACGGCTACACGGAAACACCAAAATCCCGACCTGTCTGGTCGCTTTACACTGCGACTAGGAAACAATTTCCCGGCACGAAAGCCACGAAAGCCCACCACAGCATTCTCCCGCGTTGACGACCAGACGCCCGGCGCGCGCCGCAGTTGTCCGCTGTTTTTTCGCGCGCCGCAACCGACCAATCGGAGCGCAGAGCGGCCGCACGCGCGGTGACGTCGACCGACAACAAAAGCACGTGGCGACCGGCGAGGTGCGCGCTTCGTGCAAATTCCGCGGCGAACATCAGTCGTACGATCGGCACCGGACCACGGACACGACGACACTCGCTGCCCCGACGCCTCGCCTGCCTCCCTCCCTCCCCGCCGCCAGCCGCCAGCCGCCACACCGCCGGCGTTCCACTGACGGGCGTGTGCCCTGGATGCTTGACAACTTGGCGTGGCTACTAGGTCGCCTACGTTGACACGATGGCCTGGCGCGAAAAAGCGAACGAGATCATGTCGGTCATCATGAAATATCGTGACGATGACGATGGTTGGAAAGTGTCGAAGAAATCGGTTAGTATATATTGATTGGTGTCTGACGTTTTAGTTCTTTCGCGGTGCCCGGTATCTGATGTTTTAGTTACGGTTAGGGGTCTAATTAACTGCAGCAGACGACATTTGTATCAACACTACCACCTCTGGAGTCAGGGGAAGTTCTCACAGTCACAGTGATATGGTTTCGGTGTAGACCTCTAATTATGTAATTCCATAGGCTGAGAATTTTTTTATGAAACAGTTTCACATCGTCCACACAAAATAATTAGAAGCCATTTAATTAGTCATGCAACTGTTACTGTTATACAATACCACCCAACGTACAAGTCTCAGCCGCTAAGTGGAGTTGTGGAGTGTGTTTTGGGGCGGGGGTGGAGCATTTGGCCGTTTTTTATGTAACCTGTTGCGCCACCATATGGTAGGATGGTAAACTAATGGGTTGCTAAGCATGGCCCCTTTTGTGAGGTCCTGTATACTCCACTGCTTGCGCAACAAGTTAACAATCCCCCCAGTCTTGGAATATTTGGCTTCCCCGAGATCGGCATTCAAATATAACAGACCTTATCACGACCCACGTGAATACCACATTTCTTCTCATAAACCTGATGGCAGTTAAACTGAGATGACTGGTAAACCACAGACACAGGCACCGGATATTTGAAGTGCCAGTTGAACATGAAAGAGACACAGTAACCCAATAACTAGCTTATGCAATGAGATATTGTCATAACAGTTTCTTCTGGTGCAACTCCATCCAGTGGCAGTAACCTTGTACGAGCAATTATGTCACCATAATGGGTGGATTGAACACATTTCACAGAATGGAAATAATGTGCAGCACTAGGCCCATCCTCAGGGTTTCAAAAAGGGGGTTTGAGCCAGGAATTTCTGTGATTTCTGAAAAAAATTACAGTTAAACAAATTCTATCAAAAAGGCATGAGGGGCAGACCATGGATTTCATATCTGGGATGGGGGCTTCACTTTTAGTGTTTAATTTTTAATGTATGTTGGATCCAGATTGCTACAAGTTTTTTCATAGTGGACATTTGTCAGCATGATCCCAGTTTTTTTTTTGGGGGGGACATTGTAATCTGCAGTGTATGTGTAAGCTTAGATTTAGAGACATTTTACTAAAAAATTACATTCAGTTTGTAATGATGTTAGTTGATACTCGTATAATCCAGGGATAGATCTGGGGTTTCTGGGATAGGAGGAATAGATTTCCTTATTGTTGTCTGGAGGTGGAATATACCACTAGACAGTGGCCCGAGGGAAAAGTGTGGCAAAATTGAGTTGCCTTTCTCAATATCACCATGTAACCCCAGTATTGTCACATCTGCAGTTATCTTGTGGATCTACTGCATTTTGAGCATGCTATTTAGCGCAGAATAAAGTTGCTTGTTTGTAATATGCTGTCTGGTATTTGGGTCAAGGTGAACCTGAGGAATTCTCCAGTTTCTGTCATTCTGATGGGGCTTGGTTTAAAAACAAATTGTTTGGTAATTTAGATATTAGGAATTTGAAGAAGAATATACATTATGTATAATTGCAGATTTTGGCAAATTGAAACAATACTATGCCACAAACTTGTCCATTCTTTTTGATGAGAAGTATTTTTAAACATGCATAACTTTGGTGTATATAGCAACTTATCTTGGTTTTTTATGGCCAGTGATTTTATAGATATTGAAATTAAAATGATGATGATATCAACTGGTGAACTGCACCACGAATGATGTGCAAGTATATGTGTTTAAAGTAGTTTTTACATTACTGTGGAAGCATTAACTCAGTAATGCCGAATCTCGCAGCACACCCATTTAATGTTGCATAAATCTGTGGCATGTGATGCCAATTCCATCTGGGAATGCAGAATAAGCCGACTGACAGGCCCCAGTCGGTGATTTAATGTGAACATTCCACTTTTCTGTCCAGTCACCCACAAATTACGCTAAATAAGAGTTTTTGTCAATTCATGTGATGATTTAAAACCACTAAACTGCAAGTATAAAAACATGAAAAGAATGACTGGAAAAACCAGGAGTCATTTGACCTGGCCTTGTTGTCAGTTCTACTCCTCGGCTGGTTATCTACAAGTGTTTAGAAACAGGATATGAAATGTATAGCTAAATACCAGACCAAAAAACCAGCTGCATTTCGGCTACTGTTGACAGTTATCATTGGCAGTTTGTTGAACTGGAAGAGCTTATGGCAGGATACCTAGGGAGACTCCCCGAGTGATGAAACTTTGCAATCGGGAAATTATCATACTGCCCACGAATCGATTTGGAGATTTTGTCAGCCTAAAAAAATATTTTGCGAATGAGAAAATGGGCGTATTTCAGGAGAAATGCATGAGTCAACAATGGTAAGACCTAATAATATAATTTTTAATATTTATTTGGTGCATCTGTTAAATTGTCATTTCTAATATATAAAGGTATTTTTTAAATAAACGCTACCCAACATTATCAAATGTTCACGTGGATGCATTAAGCAGCCATCAATCTATGGACTGTGCAGAAAAACAATGTGCACATGCCCAACCATGTCTATTATGTCAATAAAGAAAAACAATCGTTACATTTAATATGACCTGTTTCATCCCTCAGGCTTCAGTGGTCCTCGGTTAGTTAAATAAAATTAATGAAGCTTGAACTGTGTTTGTTTTCTGATATCACGAGAACGGAACAGTACTTTCCTAAATCTAGTACATTTTTAGGCAAAAGCACACTTAAAACACAAAGACATACACAGAGTCCCCGGGAGTTAACTTTGAGGACAGCTGATGATAATATGTTTGTTTCTACAGTTAAGCCTGCAGTAAGCCAAAAACTGGCAGTTGTGATCCAAGTGTCCTGCATGTGGAGCAGACCTACTGATTTAATGCATAGTGAGCAGTGGCAAAAGATAAAGAAATTGGCCATTTGTGCTTTCATGTATTCATCTGTTTGGCACTGTTGTCTATTAATTAGATTTGTCGTTCTATATGTCTATCCAGAAACCAGAGATCGTTCCCTGTTTTTGTATAAGCCTTTTTTCCTCTCTCTCACTCGCTCTCTCTCTGTCCGTATCTCCACCACTCTCTCCCTCTCACTCCCTCTCACTCTGTCCAGATCTCCACCACTCTCTCCCTCCCTCTCACTCCCTCTCTCTCTGTCCGTATCTCCACCACTCTCTCCCTCTCTCTCCCTCTCACTCCTTCTCACTCTGTCCAGATCTCCACCACTCTCTCCCTCCCTCTCACTCCCTCTATCTCTGTCCGTATATCCACCACTCTCTCCCTCCCTCTCACCCCCTCTCTCTCTGTCCATATATCCACCACTCTCTCCCTCCCTCTCACTCCCTCTCTCTCTGTCCAGATCTCCACCACTCTCTCCCTCCCTCTCACTCCCTCTCTCTCTGTCCGTATCTCCACCACTCTCTCCCTCCCTCTCACTCCCTCTCTCTCTGTCCATATATCCACCACTCTCTCCCTCCCTCTCACTCCCTCTCTCTCTGTCCATATATCCACCACTCTCTCCCTCCCTCTCACTCCCTCTCTCTCTGTCCATATTTCCACCACTCTCTCCCTCTCTCTCACTCCCTCTCTCTGTCCATATCTCCACCACTCTCTCCCTCCCTCCCTCTCTCTCTCCCTCTCTTTATAGCTCCACTCTTCCTTATGTAACAAACAACGTGTTAAATGATATAATGTTTAATTATACCATAGCAAAATATTTTGACAACCAGTCTGCATCCCTAATCTGTTCTACAGTTTACCACGACCCAGTCTTACGTTGTTTTTATTTATTTCTGAAAAGCCACATAAAAACATTAAGCTCCTGTTTGTTATAAACTCACTACAGAACTCCTATTGAATTACCCTGACTTCACCCCCTAAACTGCCTCACCATGTTGAGTGAGTAATGCAGTGCAGACTATAAAGTACTAAAGCTGACGCATCCAGTCATTAAGCTTTAGGATGAAACACATGAAGATTTCACTACCATTGAATTTTTTTGCAATTTCAGTTTGTCTACAGGAAATGCTGAGGTCAAAAGAGCAGTAAAAGTACACAATTCTAGGAAATAAAGTTTTTCCATGGCTTAAAGAGTTCAACCGGTGCAGCAGATGAATATTATCTAATGCTATGGGCAGACAGTGAAACATTTCACAATTATCCACTTTGGCCTTGTATACTGGAGAATCTGGCATCATAGGCGCCAAGCGGTTGTGTGGAATGGGTTACTGGTTGCATGAAACATCCGTATAAATGCCACACATCAGAATGTGCATGAAAATAGCATGCTCTGGTGTGATAAAAGCACAACTGAAGAAAATGAACGTGGAAATAAAAATCGTTACTCTAATAATTGACCTTACAACAAGGTGTGTTAGATTATGTCATTCGTTGTTTTACCACGTTGTTCAGAAAAAACACTACAATTTTCAAAAACCAGTTATAATTGCTGAGTTATTGCACAACTGGTTTGCGGCTGATTAGAACGCTGGCATGTGTCTAGCATTCAAATGTCTGTCAATGCCATTTCTAATCAGACTACAACACTTACAACACGTTCCAGTTGTACGCAGGACACACAGATTGATTGGTGGGTGCGCAACCTCTATGTGACTAGTTTCCCAGAGTTTTTCTTGCATTTTGTCAAGTCTGGAAGAAGTTGATTTGTGCCCTCTCACTGAAACCTGAATGGCACAGTTTTTACGCAAATAGAATAGAGTTTAATTACGGGTCCAATTTGAACCCAGGCAGTTTCTTACAGAGGGTAGCTTTTTGTAGGTGTCTGCTTTCGAGGCCACTGATAAAGCTTTTAGAAAAAATTTGGTTTTTATGCAACTGTGCATGAATACAAGTGTGTGTATTAGCACATAGTTGCTGATGGATCGAGAAAAAGGGTTATGCAAAAATTGCATAAAATTGATTGCCAGGTGTCAGGGGGCGTTTAGATCAGGGTTAAATTGAATGCATTGTTATTAATAGCTATATATATGCACATAGTTAAGTTCAGGCAGTACACATAATTAAAATGTAAGTTAGATTAATATCTGCACTTGATGATGATGATAAATCATCTATCAAGTGCAGATAAATCAGAGTGAAAGGTTATTTTTTGTCTTGTTTATTTGCCTGGTATTTACCCAGAATTTTAAACATTTTGACCATTTGTGATCATTATTACTGGGTGCCTTAGTAAACTTTATAGAAAATCTGATGAATAAAAAAGTCAATTATAATATCAAATCTGAAGACAAGCACTCTTAAAACATTTTAGATACCTACTGTTCTAAAAGTAGACACATTACACAGGTTCGACTGATAAAACAAAGTGCATATACGTGAGAGAGGTCAGTGATAAACATCAGTGATAAACCAAAACATACTTGTTTATTTAGTTAATTCTATAGGTGGGTTAAGTTCTGGTTACCACAAGGTCATCCAGGACAATCAAAGTAATTAAATCACTGAGTAATTAGTCTCTGTGTACTGTATGTATGGCAGTATGAATGCAAGTTGTCTTGGTTTTATTGCTGCGTCATCTTTATGCATGCGAAGTGTTTATCCGTGGGAGTGTCATGCATCGATTTTCAAACTAAGAGGGCCGTTTGGCCCTCTCTTGGCCCTCTATCTAAGTCCAAATCCTGGAACAGTCCCGCCTTAATTAGGATTGGTGTATTATTAATGACCACAGGTGATGCTGTGATTTGTTTCAAACAAAGAAATATAAGACTCACGGTTATAAAAGCACTCACTGCCAGAAATTGCAGGAAGTAATCAATATAAGTGTGCTCAATACGCCTTCTTTAGTCTGCACACTCGCGGCAATTTAAAAAAATAACTGAATTAATAGCATCACTTAGAAAAGTTAATTAACCTGAGTTTGGCTCCAGCATTTATTTCCGTGACTGTTTAACTACAGTACCCATGCAGAAAAATGAGGAAAGGTCGTTGAGGCATCCACTGTAATGGTGACATAAATTATTTGCTGATGCACCCAAATGTGCTATTCACAAATCCCACGCCTGTTTGAGGTAATCTAAATTTGTCTGGTTATGGAAATGATATCGACCAGTGTCTCGTTTATTTTTATGAGTATTTTAGATTGTCAAGGCAGAAAATGTTGGGGCAGGTTTTTTTATATGGCCTGGGGAATAACTGCCCCCACCAAGACTGACTCACACACTAGAAAGTCATAATAGATCATATCTTGATTACCTCCTGCCATTATTATACATATGATCCAATTTTGCAGTTCTTATTCTGGCCATAATTGTTTTTATGCACTACAACCCCTTTAATTGTGCATAATAAAATGCGGACATTTTACTTTTATAGCATTCTTACGTTGATAAAGTTTTCCTATAATATGGCCCTACTGTTTTCATGTGAGAAAATGAAATTGAAGCTTTTTGACCAGATTTCAAATTTTATAATTGGATTGGGTCAAAATTAGTCTCAATTTTCTCACACGACTTAAGTCCGATGATGTTTTATGCTTAGTATGTAATATGTACTGGTAAAAAGTGATAAATTACTATCCTGCAGTTTGTAACGTCCTCTCCCAAGGTGTAGTGAGTTACAACGTTTGTATATACAATAAATTTTTTTAATCTTTTCAGCCACTTAATAAACCCTATTTTGTGGCAGTGATTGCTGGGTCGATTAACTACCAACATGAATGAAAAATAATTTTCCATTTCTGAAAACTTTCTACATATATAAGGTGTTTGTGTAAGGACAGTGAATAGTTTACCTTGGAATTGGATATCAACCCCTTCGGCATAAGTAGTCCAAACTGTGTTGTAGTAGAAATAATGTTTAAATGTTACCATGGTAACACAACTGTGGTAACAACAAAACCACATGTATTGTGTATTTATATAGAGTGATAGCAGTGTTACCACTGGAGTTACATTAGTGATAGCAGTGTGTTACCACTGGAGTTACATTAGTGATAGCAGTGTCACCACTGGAGTTACAATAGTGATAGCACTGTCACCACTGGAGTTACAATAGTGATAGCAGTGTCACCACCACTGGAGTTACAATAGTGATAGCAGTGTCACTACTGTTTCATTGCTACTTTGACTACAGCAATATATTATATAACCATTATCACTGCTACAGTTATATCATAGCTACTGTGGCAAAAGCAACAGCAGTAAGATACATGCTTCATGACAGATACTTAATTGATAGCAATACAATGCTGCATTTGTCATTGGAAGGTCAAACAAGCAAACAAATTAATAAAAGAATATTATCATAAAAATGAAAGGAAAGATCAGTGTACGCAGTGACATTGATGTGTGTGCTGATAGCTGCACTAATTACTAGCCTGGAGATAAACAACACAGACAAATGTATATTATTTAGAAACAGTTCCAATGAAACAGGACTGCCGTAGACTCAATGCTCTCACTGCTGTAGACCAATGCTCTCACTGCCGTAGACTCAATGCTCTCACTGCCGTAGACCAATGCTCTCACTGCCGTATACTCAATTCTCTCACTGCCGTAGACCAATGCTCTCACTGCCGTAGACCAATGCTCTCACTGCCGTATACTCAATTCTCTCACTGCCGTAGACCAATGCTCTCACTGCCGTAGACCAATGCTCTCACTGCCGTATACTCAATTCTCTCACTGCCGTAGACCAATGCTCTCACTGCCATAGAATCAATGCTCGTAGACTCGATGCTCTCACTGCCGTAGACCAGTGCTCTCACTGCCGTAGATTCAATGCTCTCACTGCTGTAAACTCGGCACTCTCACAGCCGTAGACTCAATGCTCTCACTGCTGTAGACTCAATGCTCTCACTGCTGTAGACTCAATGCTTTCACAGCCGTAGACTCAATGCTCTCACTGCTGTAGACTCAATCCTGGCTCTCACTGCCGTAGACTCAATACTCTCACTGCCATAGACTCAATGCTCTCATTGCCGTAGACTCAATGCTCTCACTGCCGTAGACTCAATGCTCTCACTGCCGTAGACTCAATGCTCTCACTGCCGTAGACTCAATGCTCTCACTGCATGTTGCCTGCAGACTTGGGGTCAGTTACATTGTACTGGCAATTGAAACAATTGAAACAGCAATTGCAGAATTGGAATAGGTTTTTTTGTTTTTCAAAAGTAATTGGAATTGGTGAAAACGTAATTGTTATTGTCATTTAGTTTTCAGTTACATCCCGTAACTTTTTAACTCAAATTATTCCCTACAAATAATCAATGTGATATAATATGTTGCTCATATCATATTTGTTTGTATGTACCATAATATGAAGAAATTAAATGAAGCTGCTATAAAATAGATGCAGTGGTTTTTACGTTGAGTTGTCTGTGGTTGTTCTGTTCATTATAAGTGCAGTTATTTCAATTTAAAATTGATAATTGAAATTGTTTAATTTTGCAATTGTAAGTGGTATGTGTAATTGGAATTGGATTTTATATAATTTTTTTTAATTGACCCCAAGTCTGGAAGCCAGATCCCTGCCCTTCATGCCTACTCCAATGGTGTTCCCATAACTCTTAAATGTTGTAGTTTTACTGCCGTAGGAGCCATTCCTTAAATTTTTTTGTATTTTGAACTGTGCTTTTTTTATTGCCAGATATGGCCTGCATATATCAAAAGACATGCAACATCATTAATTTAAAAGAGTCTTGTGAATATTTTAGCAATGCACAGTTAGCCACGTCAACGTCTCTCAAGATCCAATCAGTATATCCCAGTTTGCATGGCGAGTTCCTTTTTAGCATGCGCTGCAAACCAGCGGATGAAGATAATCATATGGGTTTGTTTGTGGGTCTTACATATTTGTGGGTCTTACAGAACACATACCAGGGATAGAGAAAGTGTGAGATGGAAGAATGCACCGCGTACCACATGGCAGAAGTCTCAAAGAAGACCCAGTAACCCAGAACGCTGGAAACAGAGAGCCTTAGTTGGACATCAAAGATGATTTAGGGACAACATGCCAGCATCCCTGCTTGCTCAAGCCATGCCAGTGGCTGAAGCCAGAGCTGTGTTTTACATTGGGAACATAAATCTGTCTGGCAAGCAGTAATGTACCTGTTTCTGAAATGTCCCTCTCTGGCACGTGCGGTCATAATAAAGGGAACGATGTAAGATCCGACCTATAAATAATGAATCCATCACATAAACACGGTGCCAATTCGGACATAAATGCACATAAAACAGGATCAAGACTGCCGGAAGTGAATACTTGAAACTTGTGCCAGACATCAAGTGGTTATTAGGAATGTCTGACTACTGGGAATTTGCTGTAATGTTTCACTTAATGTTTCTTGCACCCAGACGATGAATTGGACTCAAGCAAGGTGGCCGCAGAACGACTGAACTAATTCGAAACCAAACACATCTCTAATCAATTATGGTCCCACAGCTAGGGCTGCCTAGAGAAGAGGCAGACTTTGTGGGTTGGTCAGAGTTTGTGTCTGTGGTCAGAAACAGAATCTTGGCACAAAAGCAGAATGAACATACAGTGTGTTTGCTAATCTGTTTTCCTGGTCTGCCGGAAATGAGTTGCAGTTAAAATTAACAATAAATTAATTAATTCAAGTAGGTGATGAGGAAAGGAAAGGATGAAGGTATGTAGTTTCTACATTGCAGGATAGGGCTAAGAAACAGGGTCAGTTTTCTATAACATCCCCTATATTTTTTTTATTAAATATTTACAATGTTGCCCTTATATAATTATGGGGTGAAAAATACAATTAACTGATTGAATATAAATTGTAGTTGTTAATTCTGCTCCTTTCGGAGTAGGGTGATATATCGTTGACTTCTGCAGTATCTGTTCCCTGTCATTTGCTCAACCCGACAACATTCAGACAACATTCACGTTATTCCTATATCATTATCTTGTCCTATTATCTGCACAATCCCAATTCTGGCCTTAATGTACTTGGCCAAACTTTAGTGCATTAACTTGTAATTAATTTAATCCACCACAACCCCTTAAAATAGTGCATATCAAAAACGTCACTTTGCACATGAAGTGTTGTTTTTACAGCCTTGCGGTGATGTGAGTAAATTTTATATTTTCCCTGTCAGATTAAAACAGACTCCACTTGTGAAACAAATTGCCAGCTTTCAGACCAGGTTTGAAACTTGAACACTGGAGTGGGTTAAGATTACATCTGGTTTAGTTATGGTCTTTTTGAAACTGATACATGTCAAGTTTTGTCAACATCTCAGATTTCTCACGCAAAGAGACTCAAGTCAATTGTTGTCGTTTGTGCTGTCAAAGTTTAAAGATAATTGTAAAAAAAATTTAACATTACAATGGTTGCACCGTGAGAAGTAAGTCTTTGTCTGTCGCAAATAGTAGGACCCATTTTGGTAGGCCTTTAAACAGCTTTTGTTTTCCATTAACAGTTTTATGTATTCAGAAGACTTGCACAATTAACAAACCTTCATCATAAACATCATTCATTATTGTTTTAAAACAAAATGAATAGTTTTTTTGCATTTCGGCAACTGAACTCGTGCGTGTAATCTCTCAGAAAACTGTGAATACATTCTGCCTACTGGCAATGGTACAAATGCTCAACGTTTGCGAGATAGCCCATGGGTTTTGTGGCGAGTGTGCTAATTAGCTACGACGACTGCCCAAGCAGTCTGCTTGCCTGCGGGTCATAGCCATAGCCAGCCAGCCCGGAAAAACTTTGTTTCTGGTAGCACTAGTCACGGGCTCCAGCACCTGGCTAAATCAGCTCCTTAAGCTTGTTTCTGGTACAAAGCTGGAACTGCTCATGTTTGGAGCATTTTGGGACCTTGTTGGTTGTGTAACAATTTCGTTCAGAGTGGTGCTGGGTTGGCTGATTTCACAAAATGCGAACAGACTGTAAAATAATTTTAAAGTAATAATTATAATTAATAATATGACTTCTATAGCACATAAATATTTGGAAACCCGAGCTCGGGGGCGCATCTAAACGAAAGGGTTAGACTGTCTTAGAACTGATATACAATGCTAAAATTGTCTGATAACTTGATATCATAATAATGTCAACTGTGTCAACTGCTGTATGTAATGTCATCGTTAAATTGTGTGGTTAGACACATTTAATAATATAATATCATGGATTGGCACACCATAGGGAGCTTAGGATGGAAGGCATGGGTTAAAGGACGGAATTGTAATATATATCATTTCATGCCCGCTCCACAGGGATGCTGGGTAATGTGTGATTGCCCCGGCGGAGAAACTGTGGTTTAACATTGTTTTTTACTAGCCCACTGGATTTGTTTGGGTATGAATTCCTGCCCACCCTGGTAGCATTCACTGTGTCTAGACTATGACTCTCTAGGCTGTGAAACCCTATCCCTTTCCCAGATTCCTCCACCCATCTCTCCACCCTCCCCACCAGTTGGATTAAACCTAGCTTGCTCAACCCCCTATGCACAAACCATCACAAATTTGCAATTAATATTTATTTATCACATATTGTTTACCATATTATAATGTCTTCCTTGTCTTCCATGTATCTTCTGTTTGTAAATGTTATTGTAATGTTTCGCCAATGCCTGCAAAACTGGTTTTGTTTACCCAGAAAAAACTGGCCAGAATGCCAAAATTCATGTGAAAAACTAAACAGTTCTGCCGTTAGCACTAAGTTACCCTTTTTTGTGGCAGGAACCAGACAGCCCCCCTTTGGCACCCTGTGGGAGTAGCTTTTCAGCTTATACCTGGGAAGGCCATGTCATCAAAAGAAGGGAGATCCTTCCTTGGGGTTTTGTTCAAGGTTTTGTTGATATATACTGGGAGCTGGCAAACTAACTATCCAAGCTACCATTGCTACCATTGCTACCATTAACATTAGAGCTTCTTAGACAGTTACATATATATATACATGTTGCAATAGAGGGGTCAGTCTAGTATTTTATACACATGTTGCAGTGGAGGGATCAGACTAGTATTTTACATACATGCTGTGACATAGGAGTTGGGCTCGTATTTTAAATACATGGTATAATACAACATAAGAGTCAAACTTTGTTCTTGTAGCAACAGAATTAAATCTTCTCAGCATGCTTTGAGGCTAGATGTGGATTTTCTAGCCTGCCATTGTGTATATCACTTCAACTAGCAAGACAAAAATAACAGACACAAATAAAAGGAAAAAATTAAACAATGTTTTAGGTAACTTTGTCACTGAACATAACGAAATGTCACTTAAAATATCAGAAACGATCAATATTAGAAATACAGTAACTTGATATAATGATGTCAACTGTGTGCTAACTGCTGTATGTAATGTCACCGTTAAATCGTGTGATTAGACACATTTAATATGGCACAGCGGAAAACACAGTACTTAAATTGTTGACTTAGCAGTGATGCATTGTACAGTAACTGCATAAATAAACATGATTTTATCATACAGCCTAGCCTGGTGATGTGAACTGTTCCACCAGCATGGCCCTCCTCCTTACAAATGATAACTTGTTCCACCAGCTCTGTTGTCCTGGCTTACAAATGGCAACTTGACTGGATGTTATCTTGAAGCCTTTCAAATACACAGTATATCTGGTTGCTATTCTTGCATGCATTCTTTAGATACATTGTCTGAGATTAGAATGGCTGGTAACTACAGATAATGAAACATTCCTCGATCCCCTCCCCCCACCCCACCCCCCAATCATATATCTACTTTCACTAACATTACCTAGCAGTTGGATAAGGGTTTATCTCCAAAATATAAACATATAATATATATCAACAGCATTTGTTTAATTTAACTGACAAAAAAATAATAAAATATTAATGGTGTTGGATCATAATTTTTTTTATCAGTTATTGTTTCAGTTATGACTGATCAGGCATTCATTTGACCTATTTTGGGGTTTAAAAAGACAGTAATAACAATATATTCAGAAAAATTATTGGTTTTTAAAAATGGGTGTACCGTGTTATTTAATGTGAGATGAGCCGTACACAAATTATAATCCCCAACTTTATATTACAGCTGTTAATAACTTCTTGTATAGTATTATGTTTTTTATGCTGAAATGGTTAGAGGCAATTGACCTATGCTAAATTGAGAGCAGTGTGGTTTTGCTTCCTGTAACTGTGTAAACATAAATATATAAAGCTGTTATGTATTAATTTTCTATTATATAAAAGATTCAGCAACTTTTCAGTTTTATCATATAAGATCTCTACTCTGTAAATCCGTACACCGTAAACATCCATAATTCCAGTGTTTTCGAGTTTGAAGTTCCGACCAAAATTGTGTGCGATTTTTGGAACTCAGGAAAATTTTGGGGTTAGTAGGTGAACTACAGTTTTAAAATGTTTTCTTTTTGTATTTTTTTATTCATTATTTACATATGTTTTCAATTCAGTAACATTTAATCTTTATTGGGTATTTAAAATTCCTCTGTTACAGTAACAAAATATGTGGTCCTTTATCTGGGTTCCATGGAAAGAAAATGATCTATTGTTCATAACAATCTGTAATTTAAACATTGGTCCGGAGGGTTGTTGGACCGGAGGTCAGTTGTATTTCACATCAGCAGTTTAGTCAGGACTGACCAAGTCCAGTCAAGGTCCACTAACTGAGGTAATCCTAAAATAGCCAGACTCCCTGATGTGATTGATATATTTGTCCTTAGCTAAGTAACCTTGACTAATCTTAATGGCACATTCATAGGTCTGACCAACTGACCTCAATCCACTGTCTGGGGCAGTTTGTGTCCTGGTCAGGGCATGACTAGTTTCTTTGATGGAGCCAATAACCACAGCAGTATTGTCAAGCAAAGATGAAAGCATCTTAAGCCGTGTTCACATCTAATTTTCAGCCGAATTACGATGCGGATCAACTAATTCGGCTCTGTTCATATACACCGAGTTAAGCCGGATTAAACCGCCAACCAAATTAAAGCACCAGAGGGCGTGGTGTGCGGGTCATATGCACTCATACATCGCGAGACTATGGTCCTCTGTCATGCAGCAGTGCCGCCATCGCCGAATCAAGGCAAACGGAGCATTCACATTGGCTAATCCACATCCTAATTCACCGGTTTTCCCACATTAGAATTCGGGTAGCTTAATGCGGATTAAGGGTGTTCACATTGCGCTACCCGAATTGGGATCCTAATGCAGATTAACGTTGTATGTGAACACGGCCTTAGAGGATTGCCACTTGTTTTACAGGGTTCAAATGAACACCCCTCTGCCACTAGAAACATGTAAAATGTGATATAATGTACTTAACACTGTTTTGGGGTTTCCTGTCATAAAATGTCTAGTTTAGTTTACATTCAAGTCTCTGTGAAGGTAGTGATGTATCATGCTTAATAAATTAGTCTTAGCAAACTTAACCAGTTAGCCATATATTAGGGAGTGACCAGTTATATGTGGCTGCATTCCTAGGGGATGTTAAATCATTCAGCCCAAGCGGTCCCTAACCCAAATACGTCTGGGAAACTGGGATGCCATCAGGACAGACAAGGGATGCAGTGAAGACACTCGTCAAGGATGCCTTGATGATTTTTACAGTTATAGTCGATCACCTGCATGAAGCGACTACCTGTCATTAATGACCACAATCAACTCCTTCTTTCACAAGAGTTTCATTAACTGACCACCTGTATTAAGAGACCACTTTTTAACCATCCATTGAGTGGTCGCTTGAGACAGGTTCGATTGTACAACCGTTTAAAGTGTCTGTTCCAGTTTTGCATACGCGTAAAATGCAAATGTATTACATTATTAAAACTGTATTTCCCATCCATACATCAAAGTGGATTTTGTATGTATCTGCAAAACAATACAATATTTTATTTGATGAAAATCTAAAACCCTTTGTCTTCCCGGATTGCATCAAGGTTAGTGGTTTAAATTAGAAACATTCTTGGGGCTTTATGTAGTCTGAAACTGTGTACAACAACAATGCCAAGGTTACATAACATTTTCTGTATGGCCCCAATCCCTGTTCCCAATCACATGGGTCTGGGACTCCTGGAATCTTTCCCAGGGTTGAGGCTCCCAGGTATGGAGACGTAGTGTGCCAGGTGTGGTAATCAAAGGTGTAGAGTTGCGGTCAGGTCAGCCAGGTAGATACATCCAGGTGGCAACGATCACATAACCCTGTCTGGACCACATACCCTGGTCTACTTTCACCACACCTGCCGTTGTTGTGAACTTTGTTGTGAACGGGTGTGGTGGATGGTTGGGTGGCTATATATGGGTTACGGGAGGTCAAAGGGTTGGGTTCTGTTGTAATTGTAATTTGTAACTAATTGATTTTGTATGGCAAAATGTAATTGTAATTTAACTTTTATTAGACTGTAGATAAACACAGTTGTTAGAATTTACATGATATATCATTGGTCTTTGAAAAAGAAATAATGTTTTCGTTTGTTGATCTAAATGAATAAATAAAGTTTTATGATTGTGTTCAAATAGTTATTTCAAATTTATATAAAGTGGTTTGATTCACACTGAAATTATGTTTTAATTAATTGATTTAAATAGATAATTTCTTTCTATAGTCTTTTATATCAACATTAGATAAGATGGTTAGAATTCACTTGTTGCATTATACATGTGCTAAATCACACTGCAATTGTGTTTTAATCCCTTGACTTCAATAAGTAAGTTTTTTCTATGGTCGTCCAAATCATTTATGTAATACTTACGGAAGTGAATGATCAAATCCCCTGATTGGCTGGCTGTTACAACATCGTTCCAAACCATGTTGGATTTGCGGTTTCCGCATTCATTAGTTGGTTTAAATAGTCACGATCTACTTTTCAATGGGATCTGGCAAAAATTGACGGTGTTTGTGTGAGTTTTATTTTTTATTATTATCATGATTTATATTTATTTTAAAAGTACCAAAATAAAAAATCACATCAACAATCTAAAAAGGTTTTACAAGACAATTAATGCATCCTCTCATATCTCATTAAATTCTTATTTAAATTCTTACTGGAGTCTTCATACTTCCATTTTTGCAGCTAAAATGTGCTTGTGGAATACATACGTATTTTACAAGGATTAAGTTTAATTTGGAGCATTTATTAATTATCACACAAAATGTAAACATCCTGTTAACTTGGCTACCTCTTTCGGATGACTTAATCTAAGGGACTTTGTAAATATAAAATAATAAAAAAACATTTGGATATGATTGCCCCCACCCAACCATCCACTCACCCACAATGGATTAATCATAGGTATTGCAGGTCATCTAGTAGAGATCTGCCACTAGAACCTTGACCAGAGACTCGCCTACATGATAAGGCTACTAGAAACTTAATACGTTAAACTGTGATCTCCTTCATGGGGTTAAGGTTGATTACCAGTGCAGAGTGCAAAGATTAGAGTGCCTGAGATGATAATAGTTGTTTCATTTCAGAAATATATTACATGATTTTCTTTTGAATGGAACAGAATGGTGTTACATTAAGTATTTCTAACTCTGTTGCCAAAATGAAGAATAATGCAAATGTTGCCCCATGGTTTGTCAGTGCTCGTCCAAGAAAAGTATAGATTTTCAATTAATGCCTGCCTGAAACCACGTTTCATACAAGTTCCAGGAAAGTTACCGGGCTATCTTCCTATGTTTACCGAGGATATTTATGTCTAACATCAATTAGTACCGGTGTAAGTTTTGTCTGTAAAAGCTAAAACGTGTAGCTTTCTGTGGTCTGGTAAATATATAAATAATTAATGCTTACCTGAAAGCACAATGCGTCCCGGAACATTATAGTCTAGTTTCTTCTGCTTATTAATATTGAACATCCATTAGTAGTGATTTAGATTTTGTTTGTAAAAGCTAAAATGGTTAGCTTTCTATGGCCTGGTAAATATTTAAATACCTGGTAGCTACGTGTTCAGGTGATGACGACGTGCTCAGGCGATGGCAAATGGCAGCTAGATGTTAATAGCTATAGCCACGTTGTAAGAAATAAAATAAATTTGAACATTTATTTATGATGTTTAATATCTTGCTGCAGTCCATTAAATCTCGCAGTGACAAAATACAAATGTTGAAGTGAATAAATCTATATATAATGATTCATTTAGCAGAATTAGGGGGATCAACTAACCATGCAGTGGGCATACCAATTAGATGCCACCTAAAGACTGTTTAGAATCAAAATTATTAATTTGCATTGTCCAATATTGAGCTTTTATTTTACCAGCTTTAATTATTATTATTTATTGTAGATATGATATATATTATAATGTAAACTATATGACTGTATTCTAAACTAAATGTGACATCACACCCCCCTTGTGTGACATCACACCCCCTTGTGACATCACACGTATCATTATGCAAATTTTGTCACATCTGTGTCTTGCTGCAACAGGTACAATGTGATATGTTGCCATGGCGGAACTACTGAAACGTTATGTATTCATAATACAGTTATGATGGGAGAATCATGTTATACATTTACCAAATATGTAACATTAGGCCTACAACATGGTTGTCATGTTTCTACATACACATATTTGCCTGGCCTTTAACTTAAGTGGTTTAGATAGCAAGTGTAACAGGCTAGCAACCTTGTAAGAAATAAAATAATGTTCTTTATGATGTAGATTGGTGGTCATTGCCATTTTCTTGTGTCACATCAAATACACACAGCTCTTTCAGATAAATTTTACCTCTCAGGAAATACATCAGCTCTTGCTGCTATTACAAGTGAGTGTTGACAACAGCTAAAGAGCTCCTTGAATGATTTTCTTCCCAGGAAATGTCCCAGTTTTGTCACCAAAATTGCTTTACACCGAAGTGGTTAGGGACAAGAAAGTCAATAGTCACCCATGTGTTGAGATATCATATTCATTTGTGGGTATGGAAAAATAAGCAGGACACAGGAAGAGTTAATGTGAAAATGTAGGACATTTGCCAGGACATGTCAGTAATGATAGGTGAAAGAAGAATTAACCATACCTTGAGAAGCAATCTATTGTAGTGAGAGTTGGAAGGATGTGTAAAGGAAGAAATGGGAATCAGGAGATCAGATAGAGGAGAGGAAAATGAGCCCAGTATATATATATATATATATATATATATATATATATATATATATATATATATATATATATATATATATATATATATATATATGGGGGAGATTAAAGGAAGAACGGCAAGGAATGCCAGTTGTTTAATCTCCTGCAAGACTACCTTGTCCATGTTGGACAGGCGACTGTGTTCGTATGTACATCAGTTGTCAAACCTATTAACCTCTGCTGGACAGTCGGCCGGTGGGTCAGTCAGTTCCTCTAATTCCCTGTGATATCTGTACAACAGTTTTGTTTGACAGTAAGTGTTGTTGCTGGTGTAAACACAATGATCGCCTTTCATCTCCATGCCACAATGTCAACATGTCAACCTGCACCTTGCTGGTGATGTTAACCTTGCTTTATTTATGATATGAGATGTACTGGGACTGCTGGAATGTCAAGTATTCCAGTAATTAGTGTTCCTGGAACTTCCTGGTGCGTCTTCTAGACACGCCACAGCACTGTGTTTTGGTTGGCCAGCTTTGGAGTAATTTGACATGGAAATTGCTAAAAGGCAAGTGACTAGACGGCAACCTTGATAGACTCACTGTGTGCTCGTTGGGCTGCTGGTGATGTCTTGGTGCCATCTGCCTAACAACTCCTCACATAGCTTCGTTGCTGGGTCTTGCAACTTGGTATATGTTCTGCCTTACCCGTAAAAACTTAGTAGCCATCTACAAAGAGTAACACCACCACCCCTGGGGTCTCCACCCCTTGGGTGAAGTCATTCCATATGGGAGCTTTGCCCCATAGGCTATTATCTTTTTGTAGTTTTACATATTTGGAGGGTGTTGCTGTGGCTTGGGTCTCAACCTCCCATCTCTCACCTGTTTTGTGGACAAACCTCCCACCATTTTTAGGGCCAACCTCCCACCTCTCACCTGTTTTGTGGACAAACCTCCCACCATTTTTAGGACCAACCTCCCACCTCTCACCTGTTTTGTGGACAAACCTCCCACCATTTTTAGGACCAACCTCCCACTTCTCACCTGTTTTGTGGACAAACCTCCCACCATTTTTAGGACCAACCTCCCACTTCTCACCTGTTTTGTAGACAAACCTCCCACCATTTTTAGGGCCAACCTCCCATCTCTCACTTACACCTCCCCTTTATATTTAGAATATTATCAGTTCATAGAATTGCCATAAATCAATTATTTTGCTTAAAGTTTGCATATTTGTTGCATATTTCATGTGTTTTTGTAATAACAGCACTCACTGGGTTAAATTCGTAGTTTCAAAATAAAAGATTAATCAGTATTTTAAAATGAAAGCATATTGACAATTCCAGTGGTTGATTAATTTATTATAGTGGCAGCAGCACTCCCATTTATCCAAGCATTGATAGCAAGTGTGAATCAGAAAAGTGAACTCCCTACGCCCATATTGCCACGTTGCATGTCTACACTAGGTGCACATTTTATTATATTAGTAGATCACGTCATCACAATTTATGTCTATTTCCGATGCTTTCTGATTTTATGGACTCTTTCTATATGTCCACCTGGTTTTGACATTTAATGTTTTATGTTTCCCAGGATGAAGTTACAGTGTGGGGTAAGCCTTCGCCTCAGTGGAATGGCATGCTGTAAGTATCACTTGTGAACAGTTTTTCATCCAACATCAACAAACAGTGCCACCTGGTCTTTATGTCACACCTCAGCACTATATTGTTGATGGATGGCTTGGTTGAAACTTTTTTATTACACATGTTTTAGATCAAATGAATCTTGTTGCCAAATTAGATTTTATCTGTATTTTAAATGCCGGAATGCTCATTACTGATTGGCTAGCTGTTCTGCTACCATTATTGCTACTTAGGTAGTATTTCCGGTTCATGTAAATGTTTGTCAAAGTTCCCTTTATAAAGTGGCAAGGCCGACTAAATGGTTACACTGCCTTAGCCGTTCTTTCACAGTGCCCTCTATTGGCGGCTTTTCTCCTCTACTTTTGTCTCCATTTTATGCAAAGGTCATTCTTCACTGACATGTTAGATTGGTAATACTTTTTTCTCTGTTGCTTTTATCTGTGCATTACGCACTGTGATTATGAGCCATTGTATTGGTGTTTATTATCAATTATTTTATAATACTCGTCTGTATTGGATTCTGCAGGCTAGCCATGATCCCATGACTACAACATTTATTATCCCATACAAATGTTTTCTTACATTTGTTCCCTTTATCTGCCTGATTTTATGATGACGTTTGTTTGGTGTTTATTAAGGAAACTAAAAGCACTGCAGTTCTAAATGCATTAGATCTAATAAACATATGTTTGATTACCACAATGTAGTAGTTGATAAAAGATGCACACTTTAAAAAAAAAAAAATTTTAACTTTTTTCAGTGGTAGCCAAAATTAACATGAAGAAAACAAAACATTTATGCAGAAGTATGTAAATATAAAAATATTATATAAAACAATGTAAAACAATAAAAAGCTAGAAGTGTTAATGTGAGTGGTAATATAACAAATTTGTATAAAAAAGACACAAATAAATAAGTACAAATTTACTTAAGAGCTGGTAAGACAGATTCTGCCAACAGCTGAAATGCAAAGTTGGCCTCCTTAAGTGAACCAGACAATAAACAAATTTACTATTGTAAGATCCACGTTTTGATCTTTCCGGAGTCTACAACACATTAGCATTGAGTAGTAAACAGTAGTGTTTCGTAATAATCGCTACCTCCACTCAGACAATGCGAGATACACTGACGCATTTCTCGTATATCTTTCATAACAACCTCTTCATAATTATAGGGTATCTCAGATGTTATTTCACGGTTTGCAGGTGCATTGTTTGGTCTGGGTAGTGCACAAAGAACGAGTTTAATTTTTCCTCTGTTTGGCAGCGATATCCATCTGCGAGGAGATAAACTTCCAAGTAGAGGGAATGCACAGGCGTGACATGATATCAGGGCACCTGATGGGGAGATGTTCCTGATGACAGATGATGGTGGCCTATTGTGCTTGTTAAAAGACTACACTGGGTTGACCTTTGGGGTTGATTTTGTAATGTTATTTATCTAGAGTTTATCTACAGTTTCAAGTATTTGTGGAGTGACATGCGGATGATTGAAGAGGGGCTGAGCTCGGGAGATAGGAATGTTGAAGGAAGAGATTGTTTAACCTCTCACACCTTTGCTTGGCTGGGTAGACATGACTAACACACTAGGGTAGGTGGGTGGGTGCATAGAGGGCTACCCCACTAGGAAAGGGGGAGATCCAGGATTTTTGCACAGTGATAAACTTAAATTCTTCAGCAATTTTCATACTTTTTTTTACTCTCTGTATTTGTGTTTTTTTAAAGAAGTCTGTGGTCAAATGTTTACCATATTGTAGCTAATGTGCAAAGAATGTAATGGCATAAAAAACTTCTTACAATTTAATCATGACATTTATATTTCTGTTATAGTTATTGCCATTAAATTTTATTCTTGTTTCAAAGCACAGAAACACTCACAAACAACAGTTATTCAGTATTGCAAACATTTTTGCATAGGCTGTGCATTTACAGGGTAAAATATGTCTTTATATGCACACATACGTGTTTTGTTTCTGGCAATCCTACACATGTGACGATAAATCTGAGAGTCTTGCAGATATCCTACGCAAATATGACGATATATCTGACACCATATCTGACAATCCTACTGCTCCAATACTTAAACGCCCCCTCCAATTTGAATTTCAAATAAATGTACTCATAACTTTTTTCAAATATTGACTCTCCTGGTTAATAACATCCAGCAACCAATTTACTGATAAGAACCTTGTAATTAAGTCACCTGTGATTCACCATTCTACAACTGAAGCCAAATAAAAAAATCCTGGTTTCTCATCCAAACGTTTTCCTAAAGTAAATGAGTGATGAGGTTTTTTTAGTGTGCTGACGGAGGGGTTAGCAACTATCAAAGGGGCTATTCTCAATCAACAACAGCTTCAGAAGTGCACCAGGTGTATTTCTTACACCCCTCCGCAGAAATTTACAAAAAAAGTTGCCCTTCTTTGGCATGATTTGGCCCTTGTTTATCACTTGTTGCTCCGAAAAAAGTATTTAGAAAACAATAAGAAATAAAAAACCGCAGACCCCTGACGAGCAAGCGGGCTAGGACTGAACGGCTAGCACATGTTTCTCTAGGAAGATGTGATGATTTCATCAGGTAGTGTAGCGTATATCCCAGGTGGTCTACACCAGTGCTCATGCAATGTCTTTTACAGCACTATTCTAGGAATGTAATTAAACTGTCTGGCCATATTATATGCCTAACCTGTCACGCCATCTGGTGGTACTGTGGTCAACCAGTCGTGTAGTTGATTCATCTGATCGACTACACATATAGACACGATTGTTTGTGTTCCTGATTTGGGTGCGATTCAAATGCAACACAAATGCAGTGTATATTACACTAAATTCTCTTTTATGTACTTGGTACTAAATTCTCTTATATACCATTTGTAATCCCAATTAAATTGCACATTAAACAGTGCTTTAAAAACCCACCTCAACATGTTTTTAAAAATAAAAAAAATATATAGATGTAATAAAATTTCTGTAATCAAGTTAAATTTCCATTATTTGAAATTGTAATAAAACATTTTAAAGGTGCTGTTTTGTTTGTAAACTTTAAATGCATCAGTTGCTCATTTCTTGTTTCTCACGACAGATAACAAAAGACAAAATGGCCACATAATGAACTTGCCTATCTAATTTAAACATAGTATTGGAAGACAAGTGTAGAGTCAGACCATGCTATCAATGCAGACATAATAAAACCACAGACAGGCGGCTCCAATAGATCAGCTGAAAGCAATACCCTGGCGATGCCTGCTGTTTTTTCCAGCAACACACTGTTTTTTCCAACAACGCCACATTGGCTGATAAAAGACAAGAACATAATTGCAAGGTTAGAAGAGTCCGTGCCACTGACAGATGGAGGCAGTCTCAGTGTCTGCGCTCTTCCCTGATATCATCGATGTCTGCTTTCTTCCCTGACATCATCGATGTCTGGTTTCTTCCCTGATATCATTGGTGTTTGCTTTCTTCCCTGATATCATATCATTGCTCTCCCATCACTGATATCTGTAAGCAGACAAACCCCAAAAATGTAAATAATAACTAATAATTAATTAATTAACTTCTGTGGTGCCTATATTCTCAGGAACCTGAGCTCAGAGGTGAAATAAAACAGAATCATTAAGCATAATCGTGAACAGGGATGTGCAGAAGTCATTATAAAGGGAGTGTACAATGATTTTCATTGGTTAACTCATACAGAGCTAGTCGGGGGGTTTAGTATTATAAAGGGAGTGTACAGTGATTTTCATTGGTTAGCTCATACAGAGCTAGTTGGGGGTTTCGTATTATAAAGGGAGTGTACAATGATTTTCATTGGTTAGCTCATACAGAGCTAGTCAGGGGTTTCGTATTATAATTAAGATGCCAAATTAGCTCATACAGAGCTAGTTGGGGGTTCCTTAATATAAAGGGCGTACAATGATTTTCATTGGTTAGCTCATAGAGAGCTAGTTGGGGGTTTCGTATTATAAAGGGAGTGTACAATGATTTTCATTGGTTAGCTCATACAGAGCTAGTCGGGGGTTTCGTATTATAATTAAGATGCCAAATTTGTCTGAAATGTTCTGTCTCCAAATACATCTATATTAACTATGCTATACTTCATTTTTTAAACTGTATTACTGTGGTATATTTGCCATCAGATATTTGAATAAAATAAAATTAACTGATGCGTAAGCTGTCCTTAGCCACCTTAATCCTCTCTGCTAAATGTAATCCATAGGCACAATTGGTTGGGTAGATGTATCAACGCCAGGGTATGACACTGGATTAAGGATGAATATGAAAGTTGAATAATCTGACATGGATCCAATGTAAAAATTCATATGTTGGATTAACATCGCGTTCCAATATCTGTCCAATGTTCATAATCAGCCATGAATTATAACCAGTGTCAGACTATGACGTTGGTACAATATCCATCCAACCAATTTCCACCAGGAAGAGGATTTATCAATACAGTGACCAGTGAACTAATGTGGGAACTGTTAATGGCTCTGTTGTAGTTATGTTATCTCTCTGACTGGATAAAATGATTATTTATTATAATTGGGGCTGTAGGTACCGAGCAGAATCGGTTCTTCCCGCTGACCCTGAAACAGTATTCCGCTACATTGACCCGCTTCCCGGGAGTGTAAGAGAAAAATGGGACAAGGCAATCAAGGAGCTGCAGATTGTGGAACAAATGGGAGATGTAAGTGGTTACTAATAGCTAATGATGCTAATTTGATATATGGTTAATATTTCATTACATTTCACTTATGATAATCGTTATTATAATTTAAGTTAATTGTTGATGATTGTAAGGGATGTTTTGTGTGGTGTGTATTTTGATGCTTTTTTACAATGTCTGAAAATATTTTTACCAAATGGAATATATGCAACTACTTCTTCCTCCTGTTCCCACTCCCCTTACTCCTGCTCTTCCTCCCCTCCCTACCATTCTCCCTCCCCTCCCCACCATTCTCCCTCTCCTCCCTACCATTCTCCCTCCTCTCCCTACCATTCTCCCTCACTTCCCTACTATTCTCCCTCCCCTCCCTACCGTTCTCCATCCCTTCCCACCTCCCTGATACTCTCCTCCCTCCAATTCCTCCATTCTATTCTCTATTCTCCCAAGCTCTTTCTAGCCTTCTTGTTGTTCTCCCTCCTTTTGTCCCATCCTCCCTCAACTGTCCCCCACCCCCACTGTCCCCCAACCCCCACAGTCCCCCACCCCCACTGTCCCCCACCCCCACCCCCCACTGTCCCCCACCCCCACTGTCCCCCACCCCCTCTGTCCCCCACCCCCACTGTCCCCCACCCCCACTGTCCCCCACCCCACTGTCCCCCACCCCCCACTGTCCCCCCACCCCCCTGTCTCAGCTGTTAGTTGTCTGTTCTACTCTAAAGTTTGCATTCTTGGTTGTTGTCTTCTTCAGGACTTGAAGCTCCTGCGCACAATTACCCACAGTGCCTTTGGTGGCATCATCTCTTCGCGAGACTTCACCGATCTCTCACTAACGGTGAAGACAGATGAATTTATCGCCACAATGTGTAAGTTGATCGTCTTGTATGTCTCACTTCCTAATCATAAGATTCCAGAAAAATATTTTCCAGCGTTAAAAAGTCATGAACGTCTGTTTGATGACAGGTAAATTATGTAATTTGACAGTAACACAGTAGGTATGTAACTTCAATCCTTTTGCAAATGTTACGATTTTAATAATGTACAATTATCTCTGCAGAATGATATAAATTATTCCTTTCTAAAAATTCCTTGATGTAGTCTTGAAAGATATTCTTGCTTATTTAAAAACCAAGACATCTTACTTAAACTGTTGAGAGGGAACTCGCACGATAACATGCTCGGAAATGAGATGAGCAATACTAAGGAGATCAAGTGTGCCTCTGTAATATACATGTAGTAACATGATGGGTCTATTGGAAACAATTGATCGATTCATAACCCATGTTATACATTTGACCTAATGGGGTAATCATTTGATCTAATGGGGTAATCATTTGACCTATGGGGTAATCACAACTTGTTTAAGGGGACAGGCGCTGCGGGATTTTTGATTTTTTTATGATTTTTAGTGAAATTTCGTTTTCAGCGTATTTCACTACAAAAACATCTTATCTTTAACTTCTAATTCAAAAAAATTCATATTGATGTGTCTATATGTGAATAAAATGCTTTATTTGATCACCAGTGTTGCCGAGAGTTCCTTTGTCTTGCTAACAAATGCAGAAATTATGCGTATTTCACTCCTTAGTTACCGGTACTTTGCCTTACTGGAGGCGGCCATGTTGGATATCTAAATTTAGCTCTTTCTCCCGGCTACAAGGCAGGCTTATGTCCAGCGGTAAATGCTCAATAGTATGCAGCCAATCGGCGTTAGAACGCGAGCTGTATCCGTACGGAAATTTCCTTATATAGCACAATGCTCCGCAGATCCGCACCCTCTCGATTCTGATTGGCTCATGACCGACCTTCGACCTCTTCGGCGTAACAACAGCGATTCAATATGGCGACCGTTGTTTTTCCTCAGTGATTTTCTCAGTTATTAGTACGCGATTTCTAGTCAAGATGTCAACGGATCGTGGAATAAAACAGTCTACGGCGAAAGCGTATGGGACGAGGAAGCGAACTCGGCTAGAACAGATGAAATATGCGCGAGAACAGCGGCAAAAATCGACCAACATCGCCGGCGATATTGCCGTGGCTAGCGGCAGCGGCACTGCCTCGAGTGGCAGCGTGGTCGTCGTGGAAGGTGGCGTCGCTGAACCTGGCGAAATAGACGTTTGTGCTGGAGCTGACGATGACGATTCCGTTAGCGAACCCTCGATCGCGTCCTCGTCACAGACAGATGTTGCCGATGACGGCGAACCTCGACAACCCGTGACAGACGACAGTTGTCTCTTTGTTCAAGTGTCCTCGTTGAAGAAACTCGTGGAGAACCTTCCGTGTCCAGTTTGCCAGGGAGACTTGACAGTTGTTGTCATCGACAAAAGCAAGGGCCCTGTCGTTGGATTCCGCACTGA
Source organism: Lamellibrachia columna (assembly GCA_963662155.1). Taxonomy (NCBI): domain Eukaryota; kingdom Metazoa; phylum Annelida; class Polychaeta; order Sabellida; family Siboglinidae; genus Lamellibrachia; species Lamellibrachia columna. Next base: position 3,206,169 of record OY759273.1, read on the forward strand.
GTGCACCACTTGTGGACATGTCTGCAGTGAGACACTGTCTTCAGGCAGGATAGGTAATCGTGGTAGTCGGTCTCCATTTGCCACAACGAGGAGAATGGTGGCAGGCACCATGGACTGTGGTGTTGGATTTTCTGGGCTACGACGGATTTGTTGGTGGCTGGATTCACCCTGCATCCACCAGAAGACATATGCCAGACACCAGAAACAGGTAGCTGTAGCAGTTGTGGACACAGTGACCAATTGTCTCAACGATGCTGCTGTTTGTGTGAGGCAAGCATATGCTGAGCTGTCTGGTATCCCTCCAGAGGATGTGAGAGACATCAACGTGTCATACGACGCATCGTGGATGACACGAGGACACCAGTCCTACTATGGCATTGGCAGTGTGATCGACTTGATCACCTGCCTTGTGATCGACTACACTGTACTGAGCCTGTACTGCCATGGCTGCACCACTGTGGGGGACCATATGGACAAAAACACAGACGACTACCGAACATGGAAGGCAAACCATGTTTGCAACAAAAACTTTGAGGGCACTGCAGGTGCAATGGATGCTGAGATTGCAGAGATCTTGTGGCGCCGCTCAGAGCAGAGACACAGCTTCCGCTACGTCACTGTGCTGTCAGATGGTGACGCGAAGACGTACAACCACTTGGTCTCCCTCAATGTCTACGGAGATGACTGCCAGGTCACGAAAGAAGAGTGTGTAAATCATGTGTCGAAGAGGATGGGCACTGCTTTGAGGAAAGTTGCAGCCGAGGGTCGACAGGAAGGCGTCGTCACTGGTGGAAGGGGCCACGGAAAGCTAACAGCTGCTGCGATCACCAAACTGACAAAGTACTATGGTAATGCCATACGTAGCCACCCAGACGATCTGGACGGCATGAGAACTGCAGTGTTCGCCACATTCCTCCATGCGCTGTCAACTGATGATGACCCACACCACGATCGCTGCCCAGCTGGGATTTCAAGCTAGTGCTTCTATCAGCGTGCAGTTGCAAAGGGTGAACGACCAGGGCCGCATGAGGACAACGTTGGCACACCACTGTCACGGGAAGTCGGTCGCTTCGTGAAACCAGTCTACGTGCGTCTTGGTGATGAGAACCTCCTCCGTCGCTGCCTCAGAGTGAAGACGCAGAACCCGAATGAAAGTCTGCATTCGGTCATCTGGCGGAAGTGCCTCAAGACGGACTTCCTCGGGAAACTGCGTGTTGAGGCTGGCGCTGCCATCGCCGTCAGTGAGTTCAACCAGGGAACAGAGAAGACTGTGGCAGACACAACAGCTGCCCTGGGGTTTCAGCTTGGTGAAGCCCAAGTGAAACTGACACGTTCGAAGGACCGAGAAAGAACTGCAATGCTGCAAAGAAAGGCTGACGCGCAAGAGAAGAAGAATCGTGAACGTCGACGTCTTCACCGGATTCGCCAGCAAGATATGCTTACGCAAGCTGAAGGTGGACCATCCTATGCCTCCGGAGAGTTTTAGGGACTCGTGAAAAACAAACGGCTCTCTTCAGAGCCAACACACAAAAAACGGCTCTTTTCAGAGCCAACCACTCTTGGAGAAGAGCTTGCTATATCATCAGATTATGTTGCATATTTTGTCCAAAAGGTGTATTTCAAACATATGAATAGTAAGAAAAGGTGTATGCACACATTTGAATAGTCAAAAACCACCTGAATAGTCAGAAAGTGTATACAGATAAACACAAAAGTTTGTTTTGCTGTTTTCTCAGAATTCTGTTTTTATTCAATACATAAATTTCATGCGGATCCCGAGAGAAAACCGTAAGACATATCTACTCCAAATTTGAAATACAAATACTCCAAGACATGCACTACAAGCTGTCAAGAGGGAATTTGTATATCTATCCATGTTTCGAATTTACCTCCCTGCACATTCATGCACCCTATCTAAATAATTGGAAAATTTATCTACAGTTTTCAAAAAACATTTCTGACATATACTGCTTGGAGAGTAAAAATTCCTCTTGACAGTTTGTAGGTACATGCATTTACAATACATGTAGCATGTTTTGAATGTTGTAACAATGTGTATTGTTTTTGGGGATTTGCATGAAAATGGGTCCCCCCAAAAAAATGGCTGCCATTTCCATGGCACCCATCTGTCCCAAAATTTTTTTTTCACCTGTTGTACCTACCTTGACCCACAAAGATCATTTCCACCAAGTTTCAGTTCTCTAACATTAAAAAAAAAAAAAAAAATCCGCCGCAGCCTCTGTCCCCTTAAACGAACTAATAATTAACCAACAATTACTGGTAACAATTGAAATGTTTTTAATGGCTAATACAATAATACATTTTGGAGTCATTTAAGGAAATCTAACTGAATGGCTATTTGTGATTTCAGCAAAGGGTGTGGAGCACCCCGATTGTCCTGCTACGTCTGATTTCGTCCGTGGGGTGAACTACCCTTGTGCCCTTATATGCTTCAAAATTCCAGAGTATGTATCAGATTCTGCCAGTGTATTAGATTTATTAAAACAACGCATATCTGTCTGCCAGCATTTTATTATGCTATGTCGGCAGCAGTGCCTGTCAGCAGTAATGCCCGTCGGCAGTGATGCCCGTCGACAGTAATGCCTGTTCGCAGTAGTGCTGTGTGCCACTTGCAACTTTAAGTACTACTTTTGAGCAAATGTTGATGCAAGAACAATAACAATGGGATTAGCTCTGCTGCTAAAATACCAAAGACTATTAAACCTTGTGTAGCTACTAGCTATATAGTAGCTGATTGGCGCTATTCATTTATTTTCTTATTACAGTTAAGTTTTGTTATTTCATTGTTATGGCTATATATGTAAATATATGAAGATTTGTAAAAAAACTTTTGTGCATCATATATAATAACACACATACTCATTCATTCACGTGGGCGCAAACATTCATTCAAGCATGCGTGCATTGAATGCGCATGCATGCATACACGCACATACACACACAGACACACTTAGTCACTGAAACATGCACGTGCACACAATACTTGTATGCACGCACGCATGCACGCACGCGCACAAAATGTGAACTTTTACCTGGTAATAAATTCTACCTATGTCAACTACATGTTTCAGTAACCCGAACCAGACGCGTCTGATCACGTACAACCAGACGGACCTGGGCGGTCTGCTACCCAAGGCCATCGTAGAGACGGCCCTCCCCTCCAACATGATGAACTTCTTCGCGTGTGTCAAGACGGCCATGAAGGAAGATGGCGTCATGAAAGAAGACTAGGACGCAATTAATGTAGCTGATTGTACAATTATATTTTATGTTTTAGTTTCATCTTTGATCATGCAGTCTCAAAGATTATATTTTTTTAATTATGAAAATTTGCCAATATGAACCGGAGCCTCAAATTGGTTGGATGAACATTGGAGCAACATCAGATGTTGATGAATTATTGTTGGATTATGGGTGCTTATGGGGGTTGGAGAGATGTCAGAATCTGATGTTGATAAAATACCTGAATTTATGGTTTTTAAAGATCAGTTGCTATATTTGACATCTGGCAAGTTACTCGAAATGGATAATTTCAGTTTGTTTCACAACATATTTCTGGTATCTTATGATCTTAATGTTATGGTGCAATAACTGAGAACTTTAGCTATTTATCTAGTGATAATGCAGTGTTTGCTTTGTCCATCGTTGCTATATGTGCAGTGTAATTTTCAAGGATGCTGAGAGAATTATCATTAACTGCTGTCAGTGAGCTAACCTACGTCGTCTAGTTGCTTCGTTGTTATTTGTGCTAAGAAATTTTTTATGCGAAAGCATAAAATACTCCACATGAACATCTGCTTTTGACAAGGAAATATTGATAAATATTTCTATGTCAGACCCTGTCATCCCTGTGAATTCTGATGCAAGACTCTTACATTGTTCTAGCTTGTGCAGTCTCAACGTTGTTTTACTTGCACATACGTTCGTCATGTTCTTGGTATTTGCGATATTACAGTGTTGCTTGTTGCCATGGTAACTGCCCACCTTTGGTGCATTTCTCACTAATGACATTACCATGTTATGTTGTGTTAAAGCCAAGTGTTAAGTCAGAGCCTTAAAGCTTCAGGCTGGCCAGTGCAATTGAAGTGTTTGCAATTATTACTGCTTGACTGCTTCAGAATTACAATAGATAACATTGTCATGCCGATTTATATTGTCACAGGCTTTTTAGATCATTTGAGTGCAATTCTTATACCTGTTGTACCTGTCTACTGTGTTACGGTACGGTACCTAATATATGACATTGTGCAGTTGAGCACACTGGATTACCGTAAAGCACCTTATAGGAGTGAAGAGTGTTACCGTATCATACCTAAGATATATGCATTGTGCATAAGACGAGTCATGTAGTGCATTGTATTGTTGTTCAAAATTAGGTTGAAGACATGTTACAATAGTTATAAAAGAACAGTTTCATTAAGTGATAAAGCACCCTTTTTGCACATGTAAGGATTACATTGTTCATTCTCGTGAAATCATGGCAATAGGAAAAATTACGACATTTAAAACAGGATGTCTTTCTGTGAAGGTTTGATCTGCTCTTGTGTTCATCAAGCAACTTGTTGACAGTCAATAATAATATTTTGACTACTGACGTAGACTGGGCTGACCATGGTGATCCAAGTACACATAAGAATGCTGAGGAATGTATGTTTTCGAGTCAGACTAGTTTAGGTTATTCAGTGAATGACCTGACATGAAGCAGTTGGCAATGCAAGAAGGATGTGCTTAGGTTTGTTGATATGAAATGTACGACAATGTTTAAGATGTGAGTGGCTAATTCGCTGGTTCATCTTCCTTAGAAGTATTATCTGCACCGATTGGAGGGTGTTTGAATATTTTTGATAAATGAGAAACAAAAATTGGGTTTCATTATAAAAAGCAAAGTTTTACTGAAGTCTACTTGAAACAGTGAGTGTAAAAATTAACATATTTATGGCATATTGTTGTGTAAAGTGGGGTCTTAATGCTATATGTATTGCAGTAAACCAGATAAAAAATGTTGTTCGCCAAAAATACATCCTATTCTGAGCTGTACTGTTAATATAAAAAAAAATTATAGCCAAGAACTTTTGATGGCTGATTAGAACTTTATTAAATTTGAGTAACTTTTATGTAGATCATGGTGAAACAGATGGCTTGCATTTCAAGGAAATTAGTTACTTTACGCAGTCCATGGTTTTATGTATGATTAGTATTTATGAATTTGTAAGGCATCAAATGTCATATAATGTATTTTTTACAATGTATTAGTTATGTATTTGTTTAGTCTACTTTAAGTAAGAAAAGAACTACTATTCAGTATTTTTATTTCAGAACTTGTGATTATATGTATCTTATAAATAATTCGTATTGATTTTAGTTAGCAAATCAATGGAACAGGCAACCAACATGTGTTCTAAAGACACTATCGGTGTATGCGCATGTAAACACTAACTGCCACTGTATGAGCTACTGCGTCGATACGTGCTCATAGGTTGTGTTATGTCAGTAAATGGCGCCAAATGGAAACGTATTGAATTACGACTTGAAGCCTTTCCTCTGTGTGCGCTAACATTGGAACTACATAAAACAACCATTTCTACATTTTCAATGTTAGCCTATTTAATGAGAAATTAATGTCAAAGACTGTTCAACAATTGGTTGTGCTCGCTGGTAGCTTGGACAATTCACGTCGCACTTAAAACTGCATCCTCAACTGATTTTGCGAATCCGTTTCGTTGCTGTCTTAGTATGCAGTGTGTGAATAGTTCAAGTAATATCCGCAGCCAGTTTGATTAAAAAGTGCGTATTTTTTTCGAATCATCGAAAGAATTGAGTTTAGTCGTTAGATCTGGTAAGGCTCAAAATACTGGATATCCAAAATGGTAAACACTGCGCGAGTCATTGCCAATCATTGGCGTGACTTCCGTCTTGTCTCCGATCACATGATAAACTTACGAAATTTCACCAAGGGTGAAAGTCGTGTTTTTCAGCGTTTCGATTTTCACTTCACTTAATGGTTGAACAAGCATTACGTAATTTAATAGTTTGATGATTTCACACAAAAAAACTATATACAAAAGTTGCACAAACGAGCTAGCATGTCGTAATGGATACTAGGTAGCTTTGAATTTTCGCAAACTGAATTTGAAATGAGACGAGCAAAAAAATCAAATTGATGAGGAACCTTTAACTGAGCAAAAAAAAAATCAGCTGTCGACAGGGAAGTCACAGTAACATCGACGTAGTTGGCGATTGTTTGTTCAAATCTACGCGTGGAGGGCGAGGATACTACTACCACCGTTTGAATAATTTGGAAAAGAAACCACAAACTAATCAGTCACTGGATGTCTGCACTTGCGGCATGCGTAATGACTGACTACGTTTGTCTAGGATTACGGGATGCTGCATTAAACATAAATGATTGGAATTTGAGTGCACATTAAAAACGATTAGCTCGAATTGGTAATGCTCATCAAAAAACCGGTATCAGGTATTTAGAGAGCACATCAAAAACCTTTGATTGGCTGGATTTAGAGCGCGTGTTAAAACAACTGCTTCTGATTGGCTGGAATTGGAGAGTGCATTGAACCGTCACGAACTGTCTTATTTCGTTAACAGCAGTGTGTCTGAGTGCTACACTGACTCATTTTTCGGGAAATTCCAAGCAGATTTTTTGGCAAATGGGAAATGCTGAATGTTTACCGAGTACCAAAGGGTACTGGATTGTTCGCCAGTGACAATGAATCTCTTCCTATGTGTATCCATGACAACCTTGTACAAGCTTGATTGGAAAATAATTTATCACAAATGTTATCATGCTATATATCAGTAATCTTGTTGGGTTACTTGAAATGCACACACTTGGACATTGCACGTGGAGTGTAGTCATTATATCTGCCAATTAAAAGTCGATAATAAAAATGTAAGATCAAAAATGATTGTTAGTCTTTCTTGACTTTGGTGGGGTCGCTTGTTGATTTGGCCGGCACAACATATGTTGAACTGATTTACAAATGTAATCAGCAACATACGTTGCCCAATATGCGCTTGTCTCTGACGCGACGTCGCGCAGAGTCGGGCAATGCACACTGGTCCACAACTCTAGAAAACTTCAGTTGCGGCAACGGGCGAAAAATGCCGCCAGGTATGTGCCGGATTCAAGCCAAACCACAACACTAGGGGCGCGCGTGCATACAGTTTCAGAAAATAACACCAGGATCGTGACGGTGCGCACACGAGTTGCAACAACTCTTGTTGCGCAATGTACGCTGCCCGGTCGCGTAGACTCGTGGAATGTTCAGCAATGTACGCCTGGTATTAGTCACCATATGGGGCTCTCTGCGTATAGATTTATCATTGTACATGCCGTAAATAAACATTGTTAACACATATTGGTATTGCTTTCACGTGTCTTCGTGTCTGATTGAACGGAACAAGACACATGTTGCGTACTGTCGTAGAATTAGGTTCTTCTGAAGTTTCGACATTTACATATTGCATTGGCTTCCCGGGTAGCACCACAGCTGTCCTCACTACTCAGTTTCGTCTGCTCAACTACGCGTTTTAAAACACTGCCGTAAGTTATTACAGAGACACAAGGATCTTGAAAGGCCCATCCATCTTCTGTGTTCAGACTGTCTTGGCAAAAACACAACGCCCTTAGAAGCACTTACCCAGCTGCAGACGTAGACAGCACAATAACAACCTTCCCTGTTTACGCCTACAACTCGGACTTGTTAACAAATGCGTCGACATGTATTTGTTGCTACGACTGTTATCGTGGAATGACTTCTGTCCAGCTAATATGCGGTGCAAATAAAGTGCAACATTCGTAATGACAAACTCATGGCTGTTTGGTGTTTGTGTATGCTGGCGCACATGTAGGGCACGTTTATAACATGGAATTGAAAGAGCATTTCCCTGTTTTATTACTAATTGTTGTCTTGTCCGACATTTCTCAACAGGATACAAGAAATAGTCGGCTATCTAGCATTATACACGTGAACTGTAATAGCAATAGCGTATATGATGCCATTCATCTTCTTTCGACCGTTTATTTCCTATTGGCTGTAGCCACTCTGATCCTCACCCGCCACGACGCCGTTACTCTGATCCTCACCCGCCACGACGCCGTTACTCTGATCCTCACCCGCCACGACGCCGTTACTCTGATCCTCACCCGCCACGACGCCGTTACTCTGATCCTCACCCGCCACGACGCCGTTACTCTGATCCTCACCCGCCACGACGCCGTTACCCTGATCCTCACCCGCCACGACGCCGTTACTCTGATCCTCACCCGCTACGACGCCGTTACTCTTATCCTCACCCGCCACGACGCCGTTACTCTGATCCTCACCTGCTACGACGCCGTTACTCTGATCCTCACCTGCAACGACGGTGCCACTCCGATCCTCACCCACCGCGACGCCGCCACTCTGGTCCTCACCTGCCACGACGGTGCCACTCCGATCCTCACTTGCCACGACGGTGCTACTCCGATCCTCACCTGCCACGACGGTGCCACTCCGATCCTCACTTGCCACGACGGTGCCACTCCGATCCTCACCTACCAAATCGGTGCCACTCCGATTCTCACCCGCCACGACGCTGCCTCACCGGGCACGACGCCGAGTTCACTGCGTCCTCCACAACCACAGCCGTGCCTCTCCTCACCTCGTCTCTCATTCTTAACCGTTGCCTGCGTCGTTCGCCATCCACCGGCAGCCTCCACACCTTTCTTAACGCATTATCTTACTCTCTACGTACGCCATGCCCGACCCACTGCAATCAATCGCGTTCACATCCTTCCTTATGTCATACAATACTTTAAATGCCGCATTGTCAAGCACAGTTCTCAATCGAGTTTGTTTTATTTAGGGCATGAAATAACTTGACTAGCTTAAAGTGCCTCATCAATTCGATTTATTGCTCGTCTCATTTCAAATTCATTTTGCGAAAAAAAATCAAACCTACCTAGTTTTCACTACGACATGCTAGCTCGTGTGTGCAACTTCTGTATGTATTTTTTTTGGGTGTAAAATCATCAGACAAACTATTACATTATTTAATTATGCATGCAGAATTTATTGAAGTGAAAATTAAAACGCTGAAAACTGACGAATGTCGCCCTTGGAAATTAAAAATTATCACAACTTTGTCATGTGATCGGCGAGAGGATGGAGGTCACGCCCATGATCAGCCTTGAACCCATAAAGTGTTTACCGTTTTGGATATCCACTGTTTTGAGCTTTACCAGATCTAACGACTAAAGTCAATTCTTTCAGAATCAGAATCAGAATCAGAAATAGTTTATTGTTGGAGACTTCTATTAAGACTGCAAGCAGTCGCTGGCATAGGAGCCACCGTAGAATTGACTATACATATACAGTTTCTCAGTGCAACAAACAGAATAACCAAATTTCAAAATCCGTAACCATCCTCAAAGTATTGTGTGTGTATGTGTGTGTGTGCGTGTGTGCGTGCGCGTGTGCGTGCGCGTACGCGTGCGTGTGCGTGTGTGTTCTACATGTGTGCACAATATCCATGTACCTTACTAAGCGAATTTTTAGTATTGTCTTTAGTTGCGCACGCATATGTAACAGTTCACGATCGCACATGAATTTTTATTTGAACAAATATACACACTTTTTAATTAAACCGACTGCGGATATTACTTTTCATATTACTATTCATATACTACATTAGGACATCAGCGAACTGGATTCGCGATAGGCTATATCAGTTGAGTTTTAATTAATAAAAAACATTTCCATGGATATTGCCATAAGAGCTTGATACGGTAACGGTGAAAGTAAAAGCGAGATATGTTAACTTTCAGCGCGACTGTTTAATAAACTGTATTGCGCGGATAGAAGAAATCAGAATATTGATCGAGGACACTGCCGGCTGCACAAACAGGGAACTAATCTCGCAGGATGTGGTTGTTTGCGGCAACATCCAAATAATATATTGTAACAGGATTAGCAGCAGACAGGATTAGCAGCAGACAGGATTAGCAGCAGACAAGATTAGCAGCAGACAGGAAGGGATTGATACGTGTAACAAAAGTATAACAAAAGTAGGGAAATAGAGGCATATAATTGCTGTATACTATTGAGAATGTTGCAGTTTCTTTTCGGACAAAACTAGAATTTACGTAACTTTTTCTCGTATATATCGGTATCAGTGGCGTATTGATAGGCAGGGAGCGGCCATGCCCCTTTGGCATAAAATGTATTTTCGTTTCGTATATAACCCTTTGCGCCACCACACGGTAGCATGGTAGACTGTGCACATGTTACATGTTACAGTGCACATGTTACAAGATATTTGTCAAAGGATAATAAATAAAGTATCAGCATGTAATGATTACAAAGCCGTTATAATCGACACATGGAATAATCTGTTTCATGTTCACAGAGTATTAAATAGTAAGAACAAAGTTCACGTTTAAAACCAATCACCTGCGTTCTTTAAATCATGTTAAATTTGCATATCTTATAATGGAGGACGTCGGTTGAGCAAATGAAGTCGGTGTACAAATGAAGTCGGTGTACAAATGAAGTCGGTGTACAAATGAAGTCGGTGTACAAATGAAGTCAGTATGGCGTGAAAACTCTTGAAAATACTTCATAGTTAATTATCTGCTCAACGGCGAACATTGTTCATAATTAAAGAAAAGGTATTTATTATTTTACCTACAACTTTAAAAAAACAATATTGTATAAATGACTAGAACAAATGCATGGCTAACTATCCCCGGATTAATAGTATATTAACTCAAGATTATAAGTTGTTATTCACTATTGCATAAGACATAAAGTATGCCGTGCAAATGTTGTTAACTGTAGGCTGGAATGTCGATAATAAATGTATATTTATTTTCACACATAATCAACTTCACCCGCTGTGGTTTCTCGGATTTCTCGGAAGGCATTTCTCGGAAAACCTTCATTCGTCAAGCATCAATACTGAACTAGCTTCCGTGCAGTCAATCAGTCACTTTTCCTTTCGATGACTCTCACGTATCTCCATAGACGCATCCATAATATTACGTTTGGTGGCAACCTGCTCGATGCACTGAACTGCTATTTCACGTCTTCTTTCGTGTGGATAGAGCAGCTGACTCTCAGTTGTATCGCCAGGTTGTCGATCCACTCGTTTACTTTAGGAGAAGTTGAGTGGATGTCGGAGATTCATCCAGGAAATGTGAACATGCTGATTGACAATGTGGTCACTGGTTTGTTGGTCATGGCCGCATTCGTATCTTGCAGCGTCTTTGATGCGTCATTTATGCAGCAGAAGCCCGTTTCGTCCATGTAGAGTTCTGACGCGGTTGATGGGCACGGACCACAGACAGTTTTTCCATAGGCGACCATTATAACGTTCTTACGCCTACAATGAAAATTTATCTGACAATTGATTAAACTTTCACAGCACACGACAGACCATCTAAGACACCTGGTGTGTAATTTTTTTTAAATGACATACCTCCTTTTCGCACAAATTGTTTCAACGCAGGACACCCCTGCATTTCTGCCATGAAATTCCCCGGTTTCCAAAATATGAGTACACCTGTCTAATGGCCACTGTGCCCTTACGCAACCGGTACACCAACGGACAAATGACATCATTTTAAAGCTCAGATGCTACTGTGCACAAAAACATTACTTTCATTCACTCAATTTCTGCTCTCACAAATACACCCAAACTGCACATTGATTTTTTTCCTACGGACTCTTCATGTATGTAATGGCGGATGCATTCTGACTGGTCCGTGCCCTGATGGTGGTCCACGGGCGTCGAGGAGGGTCAAATCCGGGAGGTTCGGTCGTTGATTGTGGGACAAGGCCAGTTCACTTATGATTTTGTCTTAGGTGAGACTGTGCAGTCGCTTCGTAGTCTCTAATGTAGAAAGCAACTCTGTTTGCATTTACCGTACTTGTGTTCCTCATTTACCTCATTTACCTCATTTACCGTACTTGTGTTCCTCATTGGTGTCAACATGATTACTTGGTGTCACCTGCATGTCAAGTCTTTCTTACGATTGTTCGGTCTTTTCTTTTCATTTGCATTCTTCTGTTTCTTCTGCATTTACTGGTCTCTTTTTACCAAGGATGGTGTTACTGTTTAGACCGACACTCCTGGAACCTTCCTAACAAACACGTTACGGGTGACATCGCAACTCACTGGTGCGACAGTATATTTATTCATTCAAGATTTCTATATATATCATACATTTTTCTGGTCACCGGTACTGTAGGCCTACTTCTCATTTTAAGTCTGTGGCAACGAAAAGAAGACCCCGGTGTCATGCTAAAACGCACCAGGTGAAACAAAAGGCACCCAACTATGTGCAACAATGGCGCCACCTTTTGGAGGTTGTTCGCTCTACGCATCGTTTGTGTTCCATAACTTATAAGTACATGCGTCGGCTGAATTTGCCGGTGACATATGCTGCATAACTTTCGCGCCGAGATACGCTTACGTAAATATGGATAGAGCGGCCTACATTGATGAATACGTTACTTATCAGTAAATATGGATAGAGCGGCCTACATTGATGAATACGTTACTTATCAGTAAATATGGATAGAGCGGCCTACATTGATGAATACGTTACTTATCAGTAAATATGGATAGAGCGGCCTACATTGATGAATACGTTACTTATCAGTAAATATGGATAGAGCGGCCTACATTGATGAATACGTTACTTATCAGTAAATATGGATAGAGCGGCCTACATTGATGAATACGTTACTTATCAGTAAATATGGATAGAGTGGCCTACATTGATGAATACGTTACTTATCAGTAAATATGGATAGAGCGGCCTACATTGATGAATACGTTACTTATCAGTAAATATGGATAGAGCGGCCTACATTGATGAATACGTTACTTATCAGTAAATATGGATATAGCGGCCTACATTGATGAATACGTTACTTATCAGTAAATATGGATAGAGCGGCCTACATTGATGAATACGTTACTTATCAGTAAATATGGATAGAGCGGCCTACATTGATGAATACGTTACTTATCAGTAAATATGGATAGAGCGGCCTACATTGATGAATACGTTACTTATCAGTAAATATGGATAGAGCGGCCTACATTGATGAATACGTTACTTATAAGTTTTTATACGCTATTTCAAAGAAGATCCTTAAGTTTTACAAGCGCTGTAATCTATATATGTAAGAACAGTTGTAACTAAACAGAGCAGGGAAACAAATGACTAGAGTCGACACCCCACTAATGGAAACTCACTTAGGCATGATATGGCTGAAGGCCAAGAAACATAACCCTTCCATCGATTAAGGGACAATTTATATGCTTCGAACTTACAACTAAAACTGCATTACGGCTTAGTATGAAATAAGTTAAACTTAAACGTTATACGTTAAGTGTAGATAGAGGGAGTCTATATATTCGGATCGAGGAATATATAGCTGAAATTTAACTGCCTATTTATCAAAGACGCTATTTTATTGTTCTGTAATAGTTATAGTACACATGTCCAGAAAAATTTATTACAAAACCAATAAGGTAAACTGTTCAGTATACGTAAATTCATATGAAGCTATTGTTTATTTTACTTATAAGTGTGAGATGTTTCTTTGTACTCTACAGCCTGCGGGGCTGCCTTTTTTGGATACAGCCAATAATAAATATGCATTCGAATGTAGCGGCGTGAGTCATCGGGGTCAAACGCGTAGGCCACCAATTATATTCGCTTTTTTGCTCTTTTGAAAACTGTTTATACAATTTTCTAAATATAAACGTTTACAGTACATTAAGCATCAATTCACTTGTTTTGCTCGACGCACCCAAGAACTTCCCAATGCTGACAACCATCAATTACTCTCCATTTCGATGATTGATTTGTTTTTAATGTTGGTGCGTAGGCCTGATAACCACGTTATTAAAACATGAGCTGTCAATGACAGTTGAGTTAGTTCAGTGCCATCACTTCGAAGCTCTTTAATGCCGAAGTACCACAAATATCAAATCTACTAAAAACAGAAGTGCATTCAAGAACTATATATACACACAATCTATTTTTTATTACGGACTCTTTGTATGTGACTCAATCGCAAAAAGTTGTTGTGTGCGATAGATTAACCACATTCGAGAACGGATTAATCCTATTTAAAGGTGCAGACTACGATCGATTGTACAAGCCTGTTCTACCGTGTTAACTATGCGGTGGCCTCCGCTTATAGTCGCATATAACACAACAAGCCGCTAAGTAGAATCAAGCATATCGGCTAGGACGGAATCACACTGAATCAGCCTCGTTATAGAATCACGTGCTCTGGCCCTGTGTTATTCTTTTAAGCCATGTTCACTGTAGCAGAAACTACGTTTGTTCTAACATGCTTTTTGTGAATGCGTTTTAATGAATCACGATTAAAATATATATCTATATATCTATATATATATATATATATATATATATATATATATATATATATATATATATATTTTGACCGTTATTTGTCTATGAATATGTCGTACCAACCTTGCCGTTCATTATGATTCTCGAATAGCTAGGGACAAGTTCCACTACCCGTGGACAACGTTTACCGGGACAAGGTGTTCACGGGATCACGTCATGGGCATTTATAAAACACCTATAACTTTACATTCTCGTACACAGGCAACGTAAACATGATATTTGCCACGAAACATTCTAATTAAACAGATAACGATCAAAATATTATTATATTTTATTGTGGTTCATCAAAAAACATTTGACCGGTCAACATGTTAGCAAAGATATAGTTTATACCATATAACATGAGTTTACAATAGAACGATCAGACCTCGTACTTTAAGCAACTGATGCACACCCAGTCTCGCTTATCCGACTCTCGCGCGACTTTGTGACCTTGTGACCTTGCCGAGAAGAGAGTCTGGCTAAGTCTCGCTTATTCGACTTTCGCTCAGCTTCGTGAATCCGCCAGAGAGTCTGGCAGCAGAGGCGTGGTCTCGTTGTTACCCATTGCCACCACTCCATTCTGTGTAGGCGTTCCCGCGAAGCGCCAGCAGCCAATAAGCGTCATGCTACATACATTTTTTTTAGCCAGATTTAACTTTTCAGTCGGAGAGTTGTGTCAATATAATCAAAGCTTAAAGTTAATTCCAATTGCATCGTGTCAACCAATAAAAGTTAACTGTTATTTTGTGAATTAATCAAATGCCCTTTAGCTAAATTAGCTAATTATGTATGCGCCCAGAATTTAGGCGCATGCATAATTTCCTTCGCAATGAAAACCTCACCCTGTGTCCAAGCAAAGATGTGTGCGACAAACGGTGGCGCCACAGCGCGGAGCCTGGATAATCGAGGCTAAGTCTGGCTACAGACTCTATTTTGTGCAGGCGTTTCCGTAAAGCGCTAGCAGCCAATCAGCATCAGTATCGAGATTCTACAATATAACATTATTTTGCATGATTTAACTTTGCAGTGTAACAACTAGTTCTGCCAATATAATAAATTTGATTCGAATGCATATCGTACAAACTGACAACAATTGTACTCTTAGTTGATGAACTAACCAAATCCCCGGATTAGAGCCTAGTTAATCTAATTATCTATGCGCCCAGAATGTGCATATAATTTCCGTCACAACGGAACCTACACTGTGATTCCAGACTCTGGTGTAGGCACGGACCACAGTGAGAATGCATCCGCCATTACAACAATAAAGAGTCCCTAGGAAAAAATGTATTGTGCAGTTTGGGTGCATTATAGTGAGAGCAGAAATTGTGTGAATGAATGAGTGTAAGTGATGGTTTTGTGCACAGTAGCATCTAAGCTTTGAAATGATGCCATTTGTCAGTTGGTATACCTGTTGCGTAAGGACACAGTGGCCATTAGACAGGATGTACTCATATTTTGGAAACTGGGGAATTTCATGGCAGAAATGCACGGGTGTCATGCGTTGAAGCAATTTGTGCTAAAAGGAGGTATGTCATTTTCACGAATTTCACACACCAGGTGTCTTAGTGGGTCTGTCATGTGCTGTGAAATAAAAAAAATTGTAGCATAAAATGTCAATGTAGGCGTAAGAACGTTATAATGGTCGTCTACGGGAAAACTGACTGTGGTCCGTGCCCGTGTGTGCGACAACGGTGGAGCCCCACCCCAGAGCTTGTATAATTGAGGCTAATGCCACCGTAGCGGTGCCACATCGCAAGTACTGGTCTCGCTCACCCGACTCTCGCTCACCTTCTGAATTCGCTGAGAAGACAGTCTGGCAGCAGAGGCGTGGTCTTCTGTCACCCACTGTCACCACTCCATTTTCCCGTGAAGCGCCAACAGCCAATCAGGGCCATTATCGAGATGCTACACAATATTTTTTTTACCTGATGTAACTTTTCAGTCTGACAGTTGTGTCGATATAATAAAAGTTTAAAGTTAACTCGAATTGCATCGTATAAACTGATAAAAGTTTACTTTTT
This sequence comes from Lamellibrachia columna, assembly GCA_963662155.1. Lineage (NCBI taxonomy): Eukaryota > Metazoa > Annelida > Polychaeta > Sabellida > Siboglinidae > Lamellibrachia > Lamellibrachia columna. The sequence continues at coordinate 3,222,654 of OY759273.1, forward strand.
ATGTTACTTTACTTTTTTACCTACTTTATGAATTAGCCAAATGCCCGGATGACATGGTAATTAGTTAATTATGTATGCGCCCAGCATCTGGATGCATACATAATTTCCATCACAATAAAAAGAACACTGCGTCCAGGCGATGACGTGTGCGACAAACAGTGGCGTCACAGCACGGAGTTTGGGTAATCGAGGCTAGACAAAGTATGATTCAAACAAAGGACACTGGCCAGACCGTGCTGCCACACAGCGACTATTACAACAAATAAAAGTGTACCTTCACGGTGGTATCACCTGACCTGACCTGACCCAAATATTAGAATGTAAAATGAACGATTGCTGAGAAAATCACGATTTAATTATATTACAAATTCAAGTATCAAACATATCATAAAATGGTTCATTGCAGATGTTTGTGGCAATATTCGTTGATTTAACTGTGTAATAGCTCTTTCATTTTCGTAAGAAAAGAAAGACAACATGATCAATTCAAGTGACTAAAATGTCTTGATCCAGTGGCATATTTAGGTTGGGGGGGGGTCATGGCCCAATGCCCCCCCTGGCTGAAAATGTTTTGAATTTTTACTGTGATTTTCAGTTGCGCCGCTACATGGCTTGAGCCCCCCTTGCCCCTCCCCCCTCCCCCTTGCCCCTCCCCCCATTAGATCCTAGATATGCCACTGACCTGGTCACTCTCTTGATCTAAAAAACGTGACCAGCAATCAAGAACAACGACTGAAGCACCTCAATGACTGAATTATATAAACCTTCACGACGGACAAACAACTGCCTAAAATATATATTTTAAATTCCTTGTTAGCTTTACAATAAAATATTCTGCAAAGTTCTACACAGATTTCTTCCTGTCTGTTCTTCTTTCATGGACCCTGGTCAAAAACTGGTGGATCTTCAAAGTATACAGAAACACCTATCTCGGTTGAGAGTGATTTTAAACACCACAGAGGAAGGTTACTGTAACAAAATAAAGCTGCAGACTCACAGCCGTACAATGTTCAGTCTATCAGCTTCACTGTTTCAATGACCCTGCAGCACCCCAAATGGAGAAATTGACACTGGAGACTTGGACAGCTCCAACTGCAAGGTGACGACCACCAGCCTATATCGCAGTCATTGTGACTACCACACTGGCAAGGTGACGACCACCAGCCTATATAGCAGTCATTGTGACTACCACACTGGCAAGGTGACGACCACCAGCCTATATCGCAGTCATTGTGACTACCACACTGGCAAGGTGACGACCACCAGCCTATATAGCAGTCATTGTGACTACCACACTGGCAAGGTGACGACCACCAGCCTATATAGCAGTCATTGTGACTACCACACTGGCAAGGTGATGACCACCAGCCTATATAGCAGTCATTGTGACTACCACACTGGCAAGGTGACGACCACCAGCCTATATCGCAGTCATTGTGACTACCACACTGGCAAGGTGACGACCACCAGCCTATATCGCAGTCATTGTGACTACCACACTGGCAAGGTGACGACCACCAGCCTATATCGCAGTCATTGTGACTACCACACTGGCAAGGTGACGACCACCAGCCTATATAGCAGTCATTGTGACTACCACACTGGCAAGGTGACGACCACCAGCCTATATCGCAGTCATTGTGACTACCACACTGCAAGGTGACGACCACCAGCCTATATCGCAGTCATTGTGACTACCACACTGGCAAGGTGACGAACAGCAGCCTATATAGCAGTCATTGTGACTACCACACTGGCAAGGTGACGACCACCAGCCTATATCGCAGTCATTGTGACTACCACACTGGCAAGGTGACGACCACCAGCCTATATCGCAGTCATTGTGACTACTACACTGGCAAGGTGACGACCACCAGCCTATATAGCAGTCATTGTGACTACCACACTGGCAAGGTGACGACCACCAGCCTATATCGCAGTCATTGTGACTACCACACTGGCAAGGTGACAACCACCAGCCTATATCGCAGTCATTGTGACTACCACACTGGCAAGGTGACGACCACCAGCCTATATCGCAGTCATTGTGACTACCACACTGGCAAGGTGACGACCACCAGCCTATATCGCAGTCATTGTGACTACCACACTGGCAAGGTGACGACCACCAGCCTATATCGCAGTCATTGTGACTACCACACTGGCAAGGTGACGACCACCAGCCTATATCGCAGTCATTGTGACTACCACACTGGCAAGGTGACGACCACCAGCCTATATCGCAGTCATTGTGACTACCACACTGGCAAGGTGACGACCACCAGCCTATATCGCAGTCATTGTGACTACCACACTGCAAGGTGACGACCACCAGCCTATATCGCAGTCATTGTGACTACCACACTGGCAAGGTGACGACCACCAGCCTATATCGCAGTCATTGTGACTACCACACTGGCAAGGTGACGACCACCAGCCTATATCGCAGTCATTGTGACTACCACACTGGCAAGGTGACGACCACCAGCCTATATCGCAGTCATTGTGACTACCACACTGGCAAGGTGACGACCACCAGCCTATATCGCAGTCATTGTGACTACCACACTGGCAAGGTGACGACCACCAGCCTATATCGCAGTCATTGTGACTACCACACTGGCAAGGTGACGACCACCAGCCTATATCGCAGTCATTGTGACTACCACACTGGCAAGGTGACGACCACCAGCCTATATCGCAGTCATTGTGACTACCACACTGCAAGCATTGGCCAATCAAAATGTTACTCTTGTTCCTCAATTGATTTAGTTCATCGCGAATCAGGTTCATAGATGTCTGTTTGTATTGTGTATTGTGTTAATAGAGTAGTATATGGAGTAAGCTTAATAACAGTATTTTGGTTAAAATTATTAACATTGATTATTAGATTTGGTAATTTGCGAAAGTGTGTCCAGCTTGATGCCATAGTATATATTTATAAAGCCAGACCACATTTGCTCTTTTCTCACCGAATTTTGACTGGACCTTGTAAAAAATAATTTAATAGTGTCGTGGTGGATACTAGAGCTAGCATGTCTTAGTGGATACTAGAGCTAGCATGTCTTAGTGGATACTAGAGCTAGCAAGTCCTAGTGGACACTAGATAGGTTCATCTTTTACTCAAATGAATCTGAAGCGAGATGAGCAAAAAATGTCAATGGAGGAGGGATTTTTAATAAAAAATGTCAATGGAGGGATTTTTAATAAAAAATATAATAAAGATGACATGTGACGTCACTGTAAACTAGAGTGAATGGGTATGTGTTCATGAAGTGACATTTGACTGCACGTGGCCACCGGGTGATACATGAGACTGTGTCTACGCATCGTGTCCTTTCTACCAAATGGCTTGTTACAGAACGGGCAGAAATGCTTCTGCCCGAGGTGATGCGTGCGCTGATGTCGCATGAGCGTGCGTTTGTGTGAGAATGCGCGACGACACAGATGACACGTGTACGCGCACTCAATCTTTGGGTCCACGTTAGTCAAACCGACAAGATGCGAGAAAGCTGTGTTATCGAGAGGTTCCATTTTCACCCTGACCTTGTCGTTGTGATCTAAGATGTTTACGTGACCTGTGGAGGTCATGCTGTCTGCGTTATGACTACAATGGGCAGTGGTGCCAGTCAAGTCAGTAAAATGTCTCATGTTGCTCCGGATTATCCCTGACACTACAGGGCCTGGCTGCTGTGATGTGCACTTACTGTCACTTTGTGAGACTTGCTTTTCAGTCTGCATGATTGGTTCTGGCAGCAAAATGCGATTTGTTGTAGTATCACCATTGAGCTTACTGCCAGCTCCGATGTCTGCCGCAACCACCTGACCACACCTTCTCGTTTCACCAGATGCTCGGATTGTATCCATACCAACTGACATGGCAGTATAGTTCACAGACTGGTTGGGGTCGTCGTAAAGACTTGCATCGAGATTAATGGGGGACCCATTGTCTGCCTCAAAATCAGCATCTTTCCCTGGTCCGATTGTGTTGTGAATGATATCGGACACCCAGTCTGTTCCACTCCCGCCTTGCCTCCTCCGAGTGCCCTCTTCCGCTCCTCCCGGTTCCCCCAGAAGGCCATTCCTTGGGGTACTCAAATCCACATTGTGATTTGACTCCGGTCGTGAATCAGCTGCCTCACAAGAAACCCTTCTTTGGTTGCCGACAGGACATCTTTGTTTCGATGCATTTCCTTGGCTGCTGACCAACGTGTCCGAGACATTGACCACTTCCCCAGAGCTAGGGAGGGGTGAACTTTCCCTTGGGAAAGTCCGATCATGCGTGTCATTAGCATTGGGCTTCTGTGACATGCCACACGATGCTTCCCTTATCACCTCGCGTATATTCACCAACACAATGTCCTTCTGGTCAAGGGTGATTCCTAACAATCCCTCGATGCACATCTCCGAATCGTACATCAGTAGCTTCTGACAGAGATTCGCTACAGCATTGCTTAGCAATGACTGTACCTGCTCCTTCCTGTTGTGTTTGTCACTATGGTTACTTTGAGTTGCCATGGAGACTATACAGACTTCGCCAAGCAGTATTTCGTCAAATGAAATGCAATGGCTAACACATGGCAAGGGGTGATGGGCTGTTTTCCGTTAGTGGCTTCGCTTTGCGGCTATCGTTTCACATTTTCAGGTCCTAAAACAAAGCAGATCAGTGATTTAATGACAACTTATTTACTTAGTAGCTTGATGCTTTTCAAGCAAAATTACAACATTTACAGTACTTTTATAAAACTATGTGGGATATTTAAAAAAAATTAGTAATACTACTAATTAATTTTAATAATAATGTTAACTACAAAAAAGTTATGCTGGTTGTGGTATTTTTAAATTACAGCTATTAACCCTAGCCAGAGTAAATTTCAAACAACATGTATTAAACTAAGGACATTTTCAAATAGTATATTGCGACTAATTAAAATGAGTAATTAAGATGTTTTATAAATAAACATATTGACCCAGATGCACTATATTAATCTGATAATGATCTTATAATATTTACCTATTTTATTATATATATGATACTAATTTTATAATCTTTATGATACTGATCTTAAATTGATATTTCAAATAATGGTTAAATTATATCAAGCACCACGAGCGCCTTATTTGGTGGATACTGGTGCTATACAAGACTTCATTATTATTATTATATATCTGAAATTATAATACTATTTTTTAAACATAATGATGACACTTACGATATATTTTATTGACCCTAATTAGAGTACTTTTCTAATAAATATGTTGACCCTGGTTACTATGGTTACGGCATTATTTAAAACGGTGTACACAATTTAATTGCACAGTAACTTTCACTCAATAACAAAAAGACCAACATTAATTGAAAAACACATCAAATGTGAATATTTGCTCAATTAAAATGACAGAAGGGTTGAATAATGAACTGCAAAGCAAGGAGCAGACTGGGGGTAAATTACACTATATCATTTCCAATTCCAAATACCAATTCCAACTCCAAAATACCAATTCCAATTATAAATTCCATATATCGAAATAAAAGTACATGAACAGAGGAACCATAGACATACTCAACTTAACTACATTTTCACCAATTCCAATTAGCCAAGTACTTTTAAACAGGCCTGGGGTCTATTACATTGCAATGTAATAGATTACTATTACTATTACTTAGTTTCCTTTCTATTACGTGCTGAAGGGAATGTAATATATTACTATAACTTTTACATTTCAAGCTATCACTATTACATTTTCCATCGGAACAATTTTTTTTCGGTTAAACATTTAATGTATATAGATTCAAATTAACTGATGGATGTATAATTAATTAAATTACAATTAACTTATAAATTTCCCAATTAAATTAACCTCACACAATTCCAGTTGGGTGTAGAAGTTTTATATATTCATTGGAATGAAACAGAAAAGCAATGTCACTGTCACATAACACATTCTGATTATCCCATAGTAGACCCATACTGCTCGGCTGCTGCTTGGTGGACAGTTAATTATTGGCTCAAGGATAGGATGTTTTCCACACTTTTGGTAAATAGTGTGCAAGCTAACTAACAACTGAGCAAAACTCAGAAAAGTTGGTATAAGCCCCTGGATTTTGTTCAAACATTACCCAGCATGGCAGGCTGGTAGCTAGGGTTGGGAGATGGCAAAGACTGATTGATTGTTTCAGATGTTAAAGTCTGTTTAGTGCTGGAAGCCTGGAACCCTTATCCTGCTTCAGTGAATGAATGAATAGGCTTGTATGAAAAGGACAGATGGCTGGTGTACCTGGCTTCAAATGACAAATTAACCATGCAGCAATCACACTGTCACAGTGTCTCCTGCTAATAGTGCTAAAGTTCATTGATTGTCATGATTCTGATACTAAACCATTTTATCACCACTGTTGGGAAATAAATAAAACTGCATGTGAAAGACTGAACATGATGCTTGTCCTAGTCCCAGTATGTCAAAATACAGAATTTTTTTGGTCTGATTATTTTCACTGAAATTGAATTTTGGTGTGATTGAATTGTTCAATTGTACTAGCAAAGTAATAGCTTAATTACTACTACTTTACTTTCTATTACTATTACAATGCATTCTGTTCCATCTATTACTATTACTTGACCAATTACTGTAATCGTTACTATTACTATTACATATTACTATTACCCCAAGCCTGCTTTTAAACAAAACACCAATTCTAATTCTGGAATTGGCATTTCAGTTCCAATTACTATGTAATTGACCCCAAGTCTAACAATGTAGTGTTGAAAAATAGAGAGATTTACTGCCAGTGGCATGGTTCTGTGAATTAGTAAGTTTCTGTTACTTTTATGTTTGATATTTTATATCCCCTGGTATAGACACCAGTTAGAAAGGACCAATGGCTTTTAGTGTCTCTTCCAAAAGACACAGGCAAACTGGGGTGAATGAAATTGCCCAAGCTTCGAAATGGCGGATGTGGAATCGAAGCACCATCCTCTCGATCGACAGGTGGGTGTTCTAACCATGAGATCACAGCTCCCCACTAACTGGTATTGTATACAAAATTATCTCAGAAGAGAGGGTGGGGCGGGGGAGGGGGGAGAAAATTATGATGCTGGCGGAGAAAAGAGGTGACAAAGAAACAGTAAGGCCTAGGCTAATCAGAATGTCTTGTAAAGACACTGTTGATTAAATTGGGAGGGGGTGTAGGGTGGGGGTGAAGAAACGGAGAGGTGCCAGGGCCAGGGCCAGGCAGGGACAAATTATAATATAACTTTAAGGCTTAAGCATATTAAAAGCCATTTAAAATAAAGCAAGGGGGCTTAATTCATTATTCAGAAGATCTGGCTTTCGATCTTCTGAAGGGAGCCAGAGAATATCTAACTGTAACAAGCAGAACGTAGGACTATATGGCATAGAGTAGATGATCATACATGGATATACGAATTCAAAGCGAAGGATCGGACTTGGTCAGGCGCCGGCGGGTCAAACACTGACACTGTCAGTGACTGATACAGGCAAATGCGGCCCATGGTGAATTCGGCCCACAACACTGGTGACTTCGGCCCCGAGCCCAACGGGCATATGTGATTTTGGACCAAATGATTGTGTGCCGAGCACATGTGGCTTAATGTTTCTTTTATTGTGAATAAAGCATATTCTCTCATTTGTTAATTGACTATTTGTTTCATTTATTGATCTTGTACTATTATCATAATAGCCTGTTTCTATAGTTTTTCATGCGTTACCTCCCAAAAATCCTGGCTAGATCCGGACAGTTCACGCACGCACAGATTCCACCAAGCTACAAATAACATAACAAAATAATTGGAAACGAATATTGACATACTGTTCAACAATTGATGGCTGCGTAATGATAACTTTTTTATTATGTTATATTTATGACATTCATAAACCACACAACGATATACAAAATAAGTGGGAAAAAGCAGGCCGAATTCACCTAACTGCGGGTCGAAATCACCAAGCCAAAATAACATGGGCCGAATTCACCTGCACCCTCAGACTCAGTCTCAGTCAGTGGTCACTGTCAGACTCAGAATTGTCTGACTTGGTAGCTACTAACGTGTTTTCATACATCGTGCGTAAAGTAATTGTGGAATTTAAAGGTATAACCCATCAATCTTACGTGCTCTGAAACCGTTATGACACGTGAAGCTCAAATCCAACGTTTAGCACTAAACATAGACAATTTTACGTCAAACGTACGAGTACATTCATCAACATCCGCAAACGAAAGCAACATTTTCTACCTCTCTTTTTGGAGAGTGAAACGTCGAATAAGTTGTTTGATAAATGCGTGAGCCATGAACTGTGGCAAATATGGGAGATAAAATAGACACATTGTGTTTATAACGGTTTAGTTAAGACATGATAATTAAGATAAACTGAAAAAAGTATTAATGAATGTAAAATATAAAATTATTCACCAAAAGAAGACGGGCTCGTCCGGGATTTGAACCCGGGACCTCTCGCACCCAAAGCGAGAATCATACCCCTAGACCAACGAGCCACCATGCAATCAGTATTTTCAAAGACCTATTAGATAAAAGAAATAAATCTATGTCATAAATAGAAACGCTAAAATTATAGAGTTATGAATAATATGATATTAACAAAAATAAGTAATTGAAATGATAATAAAATCACAATAGTTTTAAAACCCTAAAGACAAATCCTTATAAGATGAAATTCGCCATCGGCTCGTTGGTCTAGGGGTATGATTCTCGCTTAGGGTGCGAGAGGTCCCGGGTTCAAATCCCGGACGAGCCCTACAATTTTTTACTTTTGGGCAAACTTAATTATAAACCATTTATTAATACAATGAATTTATTAATACTCAATGTGAAAAAAAATTAAACAGCAATATGCGAGGATGTTGCACATATTGTTGTATAGGGCGTTTTCACGTAACTAGTACACTTATGTCAAAATGCACTTCCCCTCATTGTATTCAAACAAATCATTGTGTAATATAAATTCTATGTGATTGTCATACAGTGGTTATAGTAAGGAACCTACATGCCACATTTCATGAAGATACATCAGATATACATCAATTACAATATCCTGTTTTTAACATATTTCTTAGTCCCGCGTCAGTTTATGTTAGTATTAAAACCTGCACTGCAATACTATGAAGCAAGTTAACCAGCAACAACCAATTTTGTAAACTTGTCCACCAATCAATGAACCTAAACCTGATTTTTTTTTTTACAATTTGGATTAGTAGTCTATTTGTATGTATTGGTGCATTTTCTGTTAAACATAATTTGGAATGTGCTCACCCAAAGTCACCCCTATAACACGACTACTAATGAATTCCTACTGATCAAAAATATAATTATGACATGTATTAGACATCCCAAGTGCAAACCAAAAAGCCAATTTTGTCTAAGTATCTTGGTTTACAATATGTGGCCATAACAAACTGATGCGTATCATTTTCCGTAAAAAATATATCCACTCCAGAACACAAACATCCCGATGCCACCGAGTAATAAACCAGTGATTAGTACAAATTAATATATAATATTCCACTACCAGTCAGCAGGCTTTCAGATGTACTGGATTTTGTTATATGTTTCAACACGGTTCTAACTACTGTAATTTATGCGTGTTAAATGGAATGTCCTGTTCAGATCATATATATATATATATATATATATATATATATATATATATATATATATATATATATATATATATATATATATATATATGTTCTGAACAGGACATTCCATTTAACACGCATAAATTACAGTAGTATACAGTAGTATATATATATATATATATATATATATATATATATATATATATATATATATATATATATATATATATATATATATATATATATATACATATATATATATATATATACATATATTATATACATATATACATATATATATACATATATACATATATATGTATGTATACGTATATATATATATATATATATATATATACGTATATATATATATATATGTATATATATATATATATATATATATATATCGGGGTGGATCCAGGGTTTAGAAAAAGGGGAGTCCGAGGTATTGTATGAAGAGCCGAAATACACTCGGAGGGTGGGGGTGGGGGTGTGGGAGGGGGTATACCCCCACCCATTTGACGTTTGTTAGACAAAACACTTGAAATGGTGTAATTTGGGATACCCATAATCTGGTTTTAAACAAGTTAAGGTCTAATGTAATCAACCCAAAAGTCAGATACGCGACATCGTACGAATTTTCCGTATACAATACGGATTTTTGGGAGGAATACGGCCTTAGGTCGTGTCCCGTTTTAATACGGATTTGTTGAAAAAGAATCCTGATCAAAATAGTCCTAAGTATGTTCTTGTTTTCGTCACATAGGTATAACTTCGCATGTCAAATTTACAGTAGACGAGGTGAAACTACTTTTGAGTCTAGAGTTTCGGCAGCGGATTTTGTTTCATTTAGTAGGTAGGCCTGTTTAAAAAAAAAAAATGCGGTGTGTCTGAAAATGGCCAAACGAAAATACAATATTAAACATCTATCATGTGCCATTTATTGGAATATTGACTAAAACAACTATAGTAATGCAAATGTTTAATAAAAAAAATCGAGTATGTTACAATTGACTAAAACAACAAGTCTTAACTCTGTATCGGCTTTATTGTAAACTAGAGGCATGGTAGCGTTGTAATAGTAAACAATATATATATTTATTCGTACTACAATGTGTACAATTCAATTACAATTAAAATACACAAAGAGACTATCACGTCTTTGACAAAACAAGTGCTATACGCATATTACAGTTGAACTGGGACAAGGTGTAGTTGAAACTTTTAGACATATATGAACCAATACCACGAAGGGCTAGATTGCCCTCTCAAGAGAGCCTATCCAAACTGTTGTTGCCTTTTAAGCTACTCTGTACAAAGCGCACCATTCGATTCGTGATCTGAATTTGAATCGGGAAAGTAGTGCTAAAAGTAGTACCATATAACTACAATGAGTGCAAACTGGTAGATTAAAACGTTTCCTGATACCTTTGAGCCATGTAAATAAAAATAAAAATTAAATACATACGCCATAGAAAGGGGAACAGTATGACATAACTAATTGACGTTGTGTACTTATATTACAAAACCCAACAATGTAAATATTGTCACTAGCACATCCGCCATAGTTCTGAATTCAAAACGCAAACAGGACACGGTAGATTTGGTGTATAATCCTGGCTCTCAACATTGTGGACTGTGTATCCCTCGTCACTCGGAGATCACGTTAATGTCGGTCCCGTCTCAATTTGGGACGTTAAAGAACCACTGAGGTCAGCTTGGCGATAACGTTCTGAAAAGGCTAAATAGTTGTATGTATGTATGTATATATGTATGTATGTATGTATGTATGTATGTATGTATGTATGTATGTATGTATGTATGTATGTATGTATGTATGTATGTATGTATGTATGTATGCATGTATGTATGTATGTATGTATACGTGCATTAATTATATATGCACACACTCACACACGAATGCATGTTTTTTCTCTCTGAGAAAAAGGGTTGATAGATTGTTTTGTGCAACCGCTGACCTTCGTTAATGAGATGAGCGATCACGTGGTTTTGTGACGTCAATGATGATATGGGTTTACATTCAGTCAGTGATTTCTATGCAGTGCTTCAGTATAGTTTCACTTGCGTTACCATAGCAAGTGTTGGCGACGTGTACGTTTCTACAATAACACGTACCATGTAACGATATCGAACTGCTAGCGTCACGTGATACTGCAGAATCTTCTTCGAATTCGGCTCTTTCGGGGCAGTTTAGCGACGCCAGTAGCCTTTGACTTCGAACTTATTTACTTTCTGACCGAACCATCAAAACGACCACATAGAGCTGCCAAACTTGTTATCTCCTGTGCCTAGCTTCGCGTAGAAGATAATTATAGCTAGCTTTTGTTCTTGTAACTTTTTTTGTTACATGGAAGGAAGAGTAATGTTTGACCACGTGAATATATATATATATATATATATATATATATATATATATATATATATATATATATATATATATATATATATATATATGGTAAATATATGAGACGTTTGGCGGCTCTAGGTGGTCGTTTTCAGGAGTAGCGCTGACGGGTGGTGGTGATTTCGGCCCTCGGAGAATTCGGCCCAACTGCCTTGTTGTTTCGGCTTGGTGATTTCGGTGACTGATGTGACACTCAAAATCTACTCAGTTCTAGCTAGTAATGGATTAACCTTCACTTTAAGGGTTTGTTATTCCTGTACTTGTCATCAAAGGGATGCTAAGTTTAACCAGATACAGTTGACGTACATTGCTTTGTCTGTTTCGTACAATGAGCAGGTGCGAATAATAAAACATATTTCACATTCAAAATGATCTGACGAAAAACAAAGATCAAAGACTATATGCAGTTGGCTCCGTTGTATTCACAATACATTAATCGCTTATCGCTGTCATTGCTCTGTATTTGATTTAATTAAAAACAAAAACTGGAGAGAATTTCCCCTGATGAGGAGAAACGCGTGAAAATCAGAAATATAGAAACAAGATATTATTATTGTAATTTAATTTGTTTTAAGTATTCAACTGTATTTAATATTATAGTTTTTGGTGTACTATATTATATATTATATTATATGAATTTTAAGGATACACCGAATTGTATAAGTTCTAATCATCGTCTCGTTGACTGTGCGTTAACATGGTACAAATATAGCGCCGTATTTTATGCGAAAGGAAGAGATTGTCACAAAAGCAGTTACAAAGTAACAATTTCGGGTTAACGTGGTACTAAATCAATTAACAGATGAGAGAATAAATATTACGCTTTATTCACAGAAAGATACACATTAAATTTCATGTGCTCGCTACACAATAGTTTGGGCCGACAGCTCGCTTCGATCCTAGGTGGACAGTGGCCGTCGACGCCCGTTTCGCTGCCTGTGTTCTACGGTTTGGTGACATCAATATAACTTCCACTACTGGGAATAATGTAGGCACATCATCCTCTTTCAAAGAGATTTTAGCACCCGGCTAATTCAGTTCTGTAGTTAACTTAAAACCAACTACATGTTTCCTTATTCTTACTACTGTTTGCGATACAATCAAATGATTAGATAAATACACGAACTTGTCTTAGTGAGGCATCACATACGTTGCAAATCAATCCTATGGTATGAACAAGACAGCATGTCCAGCTGAAATGGAAACTTTAGCATTCTGTCCATTCGCAAGTGTTGTGGTACGCACACTAATATTTTATATTGTACTGTCGATTCGCATTGGTGCGTGATGCAAGAGGGAGAGGTAGAGGGAGAGGGAGAGGGAGAGGGAGAGAGAGAGAGAGAGAGAGAGAGAGAGAGAGAGAGAGAGAGAGAGAGAGAGAGAGAGAGAGAGAGAGAGAGAGAGAGATAGAGAGAGAGAGAGAGGGAGAGAGAGGCACGTATGCACGAACGCACGAACGCACGAACGCACGAACGCACGAACGCACGAACGCACCACTCTTTATTAAGCGTTTTCATAGTTAAATTGTATCAATTCATGAATCGTCTTAGGCACTCTTTTTCTTAATCCTTTCTAGGTTATCTTATGACACTGCCATAATAATGTGTCTACGCAAATAAGTTCTAACTATTGGATTGCACAAAGACATACTTTTCTGATATTTCTCTTAATTGGTTCAATACTTTGATTACCATTTACACGCGCACACCGCACCGCACCGCACCGCACCGCACCGCACCGCACCGCACCGCACCGCACCGCACCGCACCGCACCGCACCGCACCGCACCGCACCGCACCGCACCGCACCGCACCGCACCGCACCGCACCGCACCGCACACACACACACACACACACACACACACACACACACACACACACTCCCAATGTCACGGCCTAGCGCTCCTCTTCACTCGTGCCTCACTACCTATTTGAAAACACAAAATATAAAATGCATGTGCTTATATACACTGGGGCATACACACTCAAGAACATACGTACATGAATGTGTGTGTGTGGGGGGGGGGGGGTACGCGCGAGCGTGTGCGTGTGTGCGACTGTGCGCGCGCATGTATGGTTTCGTTTTCGTCACCTCTTCATCAGTAATCATTTTCCAATGTATATAGTCAACGCGCACTATCATTAATATAATGAAGAAAACAGGCTACCAATCAATTGATCACACGCTTAAGCTAGAGTATGAAAGCATGTGCAATAGCTACTAATTATATCTACGTATGACAGAAATCACTTACCATCCGCTTCATTAATCGCTTTATCCACCACCTTCGTTTGGAAGAATTATTGCTGTCCTATAATTAACCACATCAATAGCTGTGTAAGAATCTCACAAACACATAAAAAAAATAGCTATAGGTATGCAATATACGGTAGCATCAATTCGTAATCCGATTCAAAATTATATCGTTTTTGACTGCACAAGTAAATTAACTGCACAAGTAAATTAACTGCACAAGTAAATTAACTGCACAAGTAAATTAACTGCACAAGTAAATTAACTGCACAAGTAAATTAACTGCACAAGTAAATTAACTGCACAAGTAAATTAACTGCACAAGTAAATTAACTGCACAAGTAAATTAACTGCACAAGTAAATTAACTGCACAAGTAAATTAACTGCACAAGTAAATTAACTGCACAAGTAAATTAACTGCACAAGTAAATTAACTGCACAAGTAAATTAACTGCACAAGCTACACACGAATTCGAATTTTGAGTAACGACAGGCTTTGACTTGGTTTTTGTCATGCGCGACGGAGTTGACTATACCTGTGCATGATGATCATGTAAGAAAAACGATTATTTTGCTTACGTTTAATCAGACAGATGTCATACCTTCTCAATAGCGGCGGCATTTGCCAAACCAGCCGTCGTCGCCAACACCAGAAGCTACAGGATAATGTTCGGAAGCGTTGTGAGTTATCTGAACTTACAACAACAAAGCAAAAGATGTGTGTGTGTGTGTGTGTGTGTGTGTGTGTGTGTGTGTGTGTGTGTGTGTGTGTGTGTGGGGGGGGGGGGGGGGGAGGGGGTAACGTTCTTTTACCCGTACAAAATGTACAATATTCCACATCACATCACCATTGTCTTCCAAATGTACACTTTTGTTGAACAATTTTAAAGAGTGTCATGTACGCCAGGATGTATCTTCACGACAGAGGGCGTTGCATGATACCATATTTGGAAAGAAGTTCTTTTAAACTTGAGTGTGTGGAAAACAATCGTGTCCTTATGCCGCATACATTGAAGGTTACTTCGGCCTTTTAGCCGCACATAGGGAAGTATCTACTCTATGTATACCTTTAGCACGCAGCCTCACATAAGGAAGTATCTACTCTATGTATACTTTTAGCACGCAGCCTCACATAGGGAAGTATCTACTCTATGTATACCTTTAGCACGCAGCCTCACATAAGGAAGTATCTACTCTATGTATACCTTTAGCACGCAGCCTCACATAAGGAATATCTACTCTATGTATACTTTTAGCACGCAGCCTCACATAAGGAAGTATCTACTCTATGTATACCTTTAGCACGCAGCCTCACATAAGGAAGTATCTACTCTATGTATACCTTTAGCACGCAGCCTCACATAAGGAATATCTACTCTATGTATACTTTTAGCACGCAGCCTCACATAAGGAAGTATCTACTCTATGTATATTTTAGCACGCAGCCTCACATAAGGAAGTATCTACTCTATGTATACCTTTAGCACGCAGCCTCACATAAGGAAGTATCTACTCTATGTATATTTTAGCACGCAGCCTCACATAAGGAAGTATCTACTCTATGTATACCTTTAGCACGCAGCCTAACACAAGGAAGTATCTACTCTATGTATATTTTAGCACGCAGCCTCACATAAGGAAGTATCTACTCTATGTATACCTTTAGCACGCAGCCTCACATAAGGAAGTATCTACTCTATGTATACCTTTAGCACGCAGCCTCACATAAGGAATATCTACTCTATGTATACTTTTAGCACGCAGCCTCACATAAGGAAGTATCTACTCTATGTATACTTTTAGCACGCAGCCTCACATAAGGAATATCTACTCTATGTATACTTTTAGCACGCAGCCTAACATAAGGAAGTATCTACTCTATGTATACTTTTAGCACGCAGCCTAACATAAGGAAGTATCTACTCTATGTATACTTTTAGCACGCAGCCTCACATAGGGAAGTATCTACTCTATGTATACTTTTAGCACGCAGCCTCACATAAGGAAGTATCTACTCTATGTATACTTTTAGCACGCAGCCTCACATAAGGAAGTATCTACTCTATGTATACCTTTAGCAACCTCACATAAGGAAGTATCTACTCTATGTATACTTTTAGCACGCAGCCTCACATAAGGAATATCTACTCTATGTATACTTTTAGCACGCAGCCTCACATAAGGAAATATCTACTCTATGTATACCTTTAGCACGCAGCCTAACATAAGGAAGTATCTACTCTATGTATACTTTTAGCACGCAGCCTAACATAAGGAAGTATCTACTCTATGTATACTTTTAGCACGCAGCCTCACATAGGGAAGTATCTACTCTATGTATACTTTTAGCACGCAGCCTCACATAAGGAAGTATCTACTCTATGTATACTTTTAGCACGCAGCCTAACATAAGGAAGTATCTACTCTATGTATACTTTTAGCACGCAGCCTCACATAGGGAAGTATCTACTCTATGTATACCTTTAGCACGCAGCCTCACATAGGGAAGTATCTACTCTATGTATACTTTTAGCACGCAGCCTCACATAAGGAAGTATCTACTCTATGTATACTTTTAGCACGCAGCCTCACATAGGGAAGTATCTACTCTATGTATACCTTTAGCACGCAGCCTCACATAAGGAAGTATCTACTCTATGTATACTTTTAGCACGCAGCCTCACATAGGGAAGTATCTACTCTATGTATACCTTTAGCACGCAGCCTCACATAAGGAAGTATCTACTCTATGTATACTTTTAGCACGCAGCCTCACATAGGGAAGTATCTACTCTATGTATACTTTTAGCACGCAGCCTCACATAGGGAAGTATCTACTCTATGTATACTTTTAGCACGCAGCCTCACATAGGGAAGTATCTACTCTATGTATACTTTTAGCACGCAGCCTCACATAGGGAAGTATCTACTCTATGTATACTTTTAGCACGCAGCCTCACATAAGGAAGTATCTACTCTATGTATACAGCGCTATTTAATCATGGTCCAAACAAACAAGTGTTGTTCTTGGTGTGCTTTAATTTCAGTGAGTAGAATACAACTCATAACGGCAAGAGTGATAACGGCAAGAGTGATAACGGCAAGAGTGATAACGGCGAGAGTCGTAACGGCAAGAAGATAATATTTACTTGTGTTATTGCCACGACATTTCCTTAGCCGAAATGTCAAAATCAATCAAAATCATGAAATATTTATTTCCAACGACATATGACAACAACAGTACAGTAGTATAACATCACCGTGTATATTAAATTTAGATAAAAATGGTCACACACATACATATTTATATACATTATTAATGATGAGTTGGAAACGAAGTTTGAACTTATGTTTAATCCCCCCGGCGCATTCCACTACTAAATATTACAAGTACTTTTAAGTTAAAGATACATTGTTGCTGGTGGTTTGTTAATTGTATTACAGGATAAAGGCATTAATAAACAATACAACATCAATCAAGATAATAATAATAAAAATTGTAAATAATACCGTAACATACACAAAATCTCAAGACTGCATTATTGCCGTATATCTCTCAATAATAGATGATTTGTACCTTTTTTGAACGTAGAATTATTTTGACACTTTCTTAGACATGCATATAAACTATTCCACAGCTTGACTCCAACTATAGTCATACACATAGCCTTAGGTGTGGTACGAACACACATTTGTTTAAATTTATATCTCTTTATGTCTTGTAACATGACAACATTCGTCTCTCGAATGAAACAGTTTCAGACTGTTTTTTCGGAAGTAAATTGTATTTCAACTTGTGCATTGTAATAGCCGTCTTATACTCAATGTAATCAAAGAACTTCGTAACATTCAGGTTAGTAAACAAGTCGTTGAAATGGTCTTGAGCTTTTGCTCCATATATAATTCGCATAACTCTTTTTTGTAAATAAAATATTGGCCATAAATTATGGCGATACGTGTTGCCCCAAATCTCACAACAGCATATATAGCATGTTTAGAAAATTAAACTTGACATCATCAATACAAACAAATTGTGACCTTTGAATCCATCAAGACCATGGAAATTGATCTGTGTTTTTAAAACCATATTGACTTTGATTCAATATTTCATTAAAATTGTCTAACCTGAGGTCAACATTTTTTGGGTAGATTTTTTGACAATTGTGGTAAAAGTGACACAGGCCTGTAGTTGGAAAACATCTATTACAGGTCTGAGTCAAAGGCTTTGCAATGTAAAAAATAACTTTTTTACAATGTACATGTCAATACCATCATAATCAGAATATTTCCCTTTAAAGTTGTTTACAACTTTTAGCACTTCCTGCTCATCAGTGGCACGAAGAAACATAGAGGCATTCGTTTTGACGTGCATGTAGTCATAAATATTTGTTCCAATTAATGGTGTTTTGATTTTTCTGGCAAGAAATCGTTAAAGCCATTGCCTATTTCTGATTTATCTGTAAGGATTTGATTGCCACAGACAAGGGAATCTGGAACAGACTTATAACTGCGCCCCTTTTCAATTAGTGAATTCTATACTTTCCAAGTTCCTTTAGTGCTAGAATAATTTGGAATAGTGTTTTTTCCGGCATTTCTTAAAATAATCAAAATATTAGCTTATTTTTTTAAATATTGTTTGGTACTTTTCTTCTGTGTGCGTTGATTTACAGGCGATATTCTTTTTGTAAAGGTTGTTTTTCTTTTTACGTGCATTTGCTAATCCTTTTGTAAACCAAGGCTTGTACTCGTTGTTATTCTTTATGTGCACTTTCTTTATCGGACAATGAGTATTGTATGAATGTGGTTTAAAAAGCATGAATTTGTCTTGTTAACGCCGAGGACCAGGCTAAAAATGCACATGTCATTAAAATGATTGTGTTTCAGGTATATGGAGCGTTCTACACTGACGCCAATCATGGTTACCAAACGAGAAGATAACTACGGCGAAATTACGAATTCCTGATCTGAAACTTCGAAGTCATTCGCCAGACGGCGCGCCGTTTCTGCTACAGACCGGACATTGTTATGAGGCGTGTGACATTGCTTGTCTACGTCTCCTACACTCAACTCATCGCACCACTGCGGGTTGCACAATTGATCGATCATGGCTTTTGATGACGTTCTTCCAGAATAAAAAAATATATATAATATTATTTGAAACATGTGTTTCATTTCAGTGAGAATACAACATGCTATTGCATGTTTGCAATTATTTTTGCGCTATTAACTTTAGTTACCTTAACCATAACCATGTTCGTCAACACATGTACACATCTTTGTAGAACACAAGTGATGAACAGAATAAACGGATAGACAATACAACTGTCTCTGCCACACCTGATGAATTATCTTTGATTCGCTAAGAGGCAGCAGTCCTCAGTCTTCAGTGTGTTTTCTCCAAGCAGCCCCTTCTGGTGCTAACATAGGAGTGTGGTGCTTGGTGCGCACGATAAAGGTGCATACAAATGTGGGAAACAATACATTTTGAACACAAATAGTGCAGATATCCTTATAGACGAGTGAGGTGTGCTGGAGGGGCAAGATAGACCAAGCTCATAGCTAGTTGGAAGGGGTGAATGGAGGGGCAAGATAGACCAAGCTCATAGCTAGTTGGAAGGGGTGAATGGAGGGGCACGATAGACAAAGCTCATAGCTAGTTGGAAGGGGTGAATGGAGGGGAGTCTTATTATTTCAGCGTGGAGTAGATGCCAGGCTCCTATGACTCTAGGATAGAAAGAGTATGTATGTGTGTTGATGATGAAATCGGACTTGGATCAATATTAAAGACCCAGTGACAGAACCCGCTGAAATGTGCGCCGCAGTAATATTTCCTATTGACGTTCGCGAGTGACACACGAATCATAATTACTACTTCCTGCATAACTCTGTATAAATAGTTCAGATGAAATATACTGTCTAGAAATGCACACCGCATATGCGTATGTTTATGCAATGTATTATTATTACAATTATTATATAATTTATTATTATTATTTGATTTGACTGCACACATGATCTCATTCTACAATGCATCTAAATCTGTCTTTAACCACGATATACTCTGCCATTGCCTAATGCAGAAATTATGTTAAAATTACACTCCCATCTCGGAGACATTTCAAAATTAACATGGTTAAAACCAAATTCATGTATATTGTTTCTTCTTATGTTATGCCATCCTAGGCGTTCTCATACTGATATCAGGTTTAATAGAATTGTGAAATTTAAAACATTTTACATGGTAATGTTTCCCCTAACATTTTTTATATTGTTTTTAGCTTCGTTTTAACAAGATTTAACAAGTATTGCCATCCAAGCCAAAGGCCCAGATGGCAAGTGGACAAGGAAGCCATTGGCTTATCAAGAGTCCAACAATGTTCATCTACTTATAACCCGCCCTCCTGAGATATATGTCAACCTTGTTTTTAAACATATTCACGCTGCTAGCAGTCACACAATCTGTAGACAATTTGTTCCATTCATTTATTGTCCTCTGTGAGAACGAGTGCTTCCTGATGTCCAATCTACATTGATCCTTTACTAATTTTACCTCATGTCCTCTAGTTCTGCTATCCTTCTTGAGTGAGAAAAACATATTTCTATCAATATTTTCATACCCATTCAATATCTTAAAAACTTGTTGTTAAACCATATTCTTTCAGGCGTTCTTCATAACTAAGGTCTCTCAGTTCTGGAATCATTTTAGTTGCTCTCCTTTGTATGCGTTCAAGCGTATCTATATCCTTCTTACGATATGGTCTCCATGCTTGTATACAGTATTCTAAATGAGGTCTAACTATTGCTTTATAAAGAGGTATAATTAACTTTTTTCCCTTGTATGTTATGTTTCTTCTAATCAATCCAAGTTTTCAAAGCAAATTCAATTTAATCCATTGTATAGGATAAGATTATCAGTAATGTGCTTTCACTTATTTAGTAATAACAACTGTAACTATTATACTATGACACTAACATTCAATGACGTTGGATGCTAATATTTTTGTGAATTATGGTGGTTTTGAAGCTAACTGGGTGTAAAATTATAAGGTTGGGCGAATATAATAATGATCATGACAATCTAAAAGTAATTCGTCATTCGCCATATGTTGAAAACGATAAACTGAGTGATCTCCTAGTTCTAAAAAAGATTTAGAAACAAACGGCTTTTAATTTAGTGCCATTTGCATTCAAGAAAGTTGTTTAAGCGAAAATGACGATATATCTCTTTCACTTGAGTAATTATTATTGCATCTCACAAGGCAAAACGTGTAGTAATAAGGGATGTCTAATAATATCAAATAAAAAATATACATACAGAAACAGATTCCTAGGAATGTCAATTTATTGAAATAACAGGGCAATTGCCTTCACAAATATAATATTTGGAAATGTCTAAAGACCTCCAAAAACATTAATATAGACTACAAGAAATTCATTGACGAATATACTATTATTTTAGCATCGCTTGAAAATTGTAAGAGTGGATTAATAATTACTGGAGACTGTAATATTGATCTTTTAAAAGTAAATGAGAAAGATGTAATCAGAGAGTTTGCTTTGATATTGATAACTACTCATAGCCACTATCCTAAAATTACTATGCCTACCAGATTTCCGACTAAAAATGGAACATTATATAACTTCTTTTGTAGACTATCTTCTTCCATTTCAAACTCAATTTTAGGTATTCTATTAACTAAAACGTTTTCTGATCACCAACCTTATTAAAACTGATTCAGGAAAAACGTGGTCCATATTAAATGAGATATTAAATAAATCATAAAACAACTTTCCCAGACTATTTTACTACTGATACTAATCAAGTGTCTGGTCAGTTTATTATTGTGAATAAATTTAATGACTATTTTACCAATATTGGGCCAAACCTTGCAAATCAAATAAGTAAGTCTGAAAATAAATATTTCAAAGACTACATAAATACTAAGCATGACTCTGTATTCACATTTCATGAAATAAGCAATATGGATATAGTAAAAGTTATTGATCGTCTTCATGCAAAATGCAGTAGTGGCAATGATGGTATATCTATTAAATTATTGAAACTCATGAAATATGCATTAGTTGAACGGCTAAAGTTTACAATAAACCAGACTTTTGCTAATGGAATATTTCCTGATAACTTAAAAATAGTCATTCCTATATTTAAAAAAAAAGATAAGGAAACACTGTTCTCAAACTATAGGCCAATTTCCTTACTACCTGCCTTCTCAAGTGTTTTAGAAAAAATATTTTTGATCAACATTACAATTTTATCGATGGTAACAATCTTTTCTTTAATACAAGTCAGTATGGATTTAGGAAAGGACATTCAACAGAGTTTGCTGCACTTGAATTAATAGATAAACTTGCAAAACTTGTCTGATGGTTAAAGGTAAAATTCCCATTACTATATTTTTAGACCTTTCTAAAGCTTTTGACACTCTTAACCATGACATTTTATACACAGCATTGTCATATTATGTTGTTAAAGGACTTTCAAGTAAACTTATTCAAAGTTATTTACCAAACAGGAAACAATTCATTGAAATAAATGACACCAAATCAGATATGTCGCCTATATCCACTGGTCACAATACAGCTCAAGTTGTAGTATCCGGAATTGTTATATTTGCCATTTATACGATAACTAATTGCTGTTAAATGTTTGCTAACTGATTTCCTCTTCATGCCATCTCATATATTATAAAAGTATATGCTGTATATTGATTGTCTTATTCTTACACTTTATTTAGGCATATACTTACGCAATATGTTCAAGTTATTTCCCTCACTCAATTATATTATTTAATTTATAATTTTATATGGGTGGCTGTCACGTTAGCGACCAAATTATGGTCTTAGTGGCAGACTCCCAGACCGACATGATTTCATATCTATACAATTAACATTAATATTTTTGAATTTATGCATTTTGTAGAAATTCGTAGTATGCTTTTGTATTTCTTAATTTATGTAACATGTCTTGTCAAATAAACAGTTCCTGATTCCGGACTCCTGAGATGCCGTAGTAACTGAGTTTGTTGATGGAGTAAGTAAGTTGATGAAGTAAGTTGATGGAGTAAGTAAGTAAGTAATTAAGTAAGTAAGTAAGTAAGTAACTTTAGTTTTACAACATAACATATATAAAAAGACCATTATACAATATATCTGAATACTTTCAATATGTTACGTTGTATGGCTGTCGCTTGGCTTAGAGCCGTCTTCCAGCGACACCATTTAAACTAACTATTATTACTGTATTATTACATCACAACCAAAAAAGTCATCACCTGCCCATCACTGTACTATTTCAGCAGTCATATAGATAGACACTGGGCTAAAGACTATATTTTACCATAGTAACACATGTACAGTAAATATAAATATAAGAACCATTGTTAGATACTAATTAGATTACATTAGGTATTTAACCCGAACATTAATGACATGAACAAGAACAAACAGAAAAGTTTGTACCATCGAAATATATGTAAATGAGTAGAAATGCATGGAAATACATGGATCCAAACATAATTTGACTTTGGTTTAATAAAACAGAATTTGAAGAAAAAAAAACCTAAAGCAGTAAAAGGACTTTAATAAGGAAAATGGCTTATAGTTTCATAAATTTAATT
The DNA here is from genome assembly GCA_963662155.1 of Lamellibrachia columna. Classification (NCBI taxonomy): domain Eukaryota; kingdom Metazoa; phylum Annelida; class Polychaeta; order Sabellida; family Siboglinidae; genus Lamellibrachia; species Lamellibrachia columna. The sequence continues at coordinate 3,246,584 of OY759273.1, forward strand.
ACATTCTAAGCATCTAGGGTTTAAACATTCCACTCGACGAAGATATGTATCTAAGTATTGATCACGCAATATGTGTTTAAGCTTTGATCTGTGTTTAACATTTCTTATTTTATTGTTCCAAATTCTTGTAAAATTATGTTTAGGCAACTTAGATGAAGAATGTTTTCTAGGTCTCTATTCTACAAGAAGGTTGTATTGTCGAGTTATTCTAATACTTTTATCCAAATTCTTTTTGATAGCAAAATTAAAAATTATTTGGGTAATAAATCATGGTGATAGTCATACATAAATAGTGAGACCTGTAGCTTATATACATCTAAGACTTTCAATATTTTTCAGACTTATATATAGGATCAGTATCAAAGGCTTTAGAAAAGTCTGGTAAAATAAGGTCAATTTGGTGGCATTTGTTCATGGAGGCAGCCCAGTCATGAACTGCCTCCACAAGTTGCGGTTCGCAAGAAAGTCCAGATCGGAATCCGTGCTGGTGAGGGACAATAATGTTGTTGACGCCGAGATGATTCCACATGTAGCTAAGGACACAATATGCTCCATCACCTTGCACAGAATACAAGTTAAAGATATTGGTCTATAGTTAGCAGGGTCACATTTATTATTTGTGCATTGCCATGACAAAGGCTGCATTCCAGGCTTGGGGGAGTTTGTCAGTGGTGTACGATTGCTGGAAAATGTGCTGTATTATGGGGATATCTCTTTAGCAGTTTCCTTTAGTATTTTTACAAGACTTTTGTCTGGCCCTGGCGCTTTGTTGGAGTTTAGGGCTTCACGTTGTTTTATTATGCCGTTTAGTCCGATTTCTAGGGTTTGAATTGGGAAAGGTGATGGGCCTTTTGTTGGGATAGGAAGTTGCTCATTTGTGAAAACTAATTTGAAGTGGTCATTGAGAGCATTTACTTTGTCATGATCCGTTGTTTTCAAGTTGTTATTTACTTTGGAATACCAAGATTTTCTGTTTTGTTTTGTCTGATGAAGGACCAAAATTGTTTTGGATTTGTCGTCAAGCTTTCTCCAGTGGTGTTGTTAATCTACCTGTTATAGGATTTTTTAGGCTTTAGCGAGAGTTTTGTCCCTTTTTTCTGTAGTCTGATAATGCTTCTTGTGATCCAGGGTAGATGTTGTTTAGATTTTGTCATGCGGCTAGGGATGGAATCTCCTATCAGGTTAGTGTAGTCTTGCTCGTCTGGTTTTCGATTAAAGTACTGCTGAGATAGTTGGGAGCAGCTTGATTTAAGGGATTCCCAGTTTGCAGATCTGTAGACCTATACTTTGGGTGGTGGTTTTTTTTTCTGTTAGAATTCCTATTGAGATTGGCTTCATAATTGCTCATGCATGCCACTGTGTTTATTGTGGAGATAAGGGATGGGTTTGATATAAGTATTAGGTCTAATATATTTCCAGAATCTAATCGGGTGGGTTCATTTACCATATTAACTAGTCCAAATTCCCCAACTATTTCAAATAGTTTGTTATGTTTCGCAGCTGTCTGTTGGTTTGTTGCACAAACATTCTCCCAGTCGATGTCAGGAAGGTTTAGGTCTCCAGCTTGGATGACAAATGGGTGTATCTTGCAGCTACGGCATAGGATGGATAGAGATTCATGTAATGGTTCTAGAGATGTTGTGTAGTCGTTTGGAGGTCTGTAGTAGGATGTCAGAAAGATAGATGTTTTATGCAGAAACTGTATTTATGTCCAAATAATTTCACAGGTTGTACTCAGTTTGTCTTGGAGCCCTGCTATGATGTCAGAGTGCTATCAAAACACCTCCACTGTGGATGTTACGATCTTTTCGGATTGCTTCATAATTAGTGGGGAGAAAGGAGTATGTTGGGATACTTGAGTCGAGTTTGGTTTCAACTAGAAGGATTATGTGAGGGTTTGTTGAGTGTATTGTTGTCTGCAGTTGGGATACTTTGTTAGTGCTTTTGATGCTGCTGCAGTTTATCAGAAGCTTTTAAACATTTAAAATTGTCGCTCTCACATTGTTGTTATCGCAGTGTTGTTATCACAGTGTTGTTATCACAGTGTTATTATCACAGTGTTGTTATCACAGTGTTGTTATCACAGTGTTGTTATCACAGTGTTGTTATCACAGTGTTGTTATCACAGTGTTGTTATCACAGTGTTGTTATCACAGTGTTGTTATGCATTGGATGCCATCAATAAGGTAAGCATTTTAAGAGTTGTTCTCGTTCTCCTGACAGTTGCCACTAACGGTTTGTTTACATTCCCCTTTTTTGCCCATTATCTGGTTAGCAAGCTGTTTTACTATCTATTAAATTGTCCCTTTGCAATTTTATATTAATATTATTAATATTATTTTATAATGCTGGATTAATATTATTATTTACAACTTGATTATGTGGCTGCAATCTGTACTTTTGATTATAATATCATATATTCAAAAACACTTAGTCTGGATTTGCGTTGCCTGGGTTAACAGAATTTAAAATAAGTTGGACCTAGGGCTAGTGCCCTATGAACTATTTACTAACAGGTTTTTCTACAAATCGTTTATTATACACAGAGTCGCCATGGGGTGACAATTCTAACATCTGTCATTTATTAATTTATTATATATATATATATATATATATATATATATATATATATATATATATATATATATATATATATATATATATATATATACATATATATATATACATATATACATATATATATATATATATATATATATATATATATATATATATATATATATATATATATATATATATATATAAAAGCTATATATATATATTTAAGTCCACCGCTACTCTAGGTTGCCTATAGCTTATGCGGAATCTGAATGGTTTATTTTCACCTTGGTTGTTAAACATTCACTTTTATAATCTAAATATTTATATTATTTTGTATTATTGACCTGTTTAAGTCAATGGTTTATTATTTTTAAGATAATATCACCGCAACTCCTACTGCGTGTTTTCTTCCTGTCTTGTTCGGTGGCATTGAGAGGTGATGATTTTGTCCTGTGCAAGCCAGTTACTTATACAATTTTGGTTGTTACGTCAATGTATCCCCAGCAAATGAGAGTACATTCGCTTTCCTTTTTACATGGTTTGCTGTGTGTTGAAATTTCAGATTATTCTTTCTCGGCATATTTTGTATGGCTGTATCGACATCTGGGACAGCCAGCCAACTTCTTTGAAGAATTTCAGGATTTGCTGGAGCACAAGCACGGAAAATAACCGTCACAAATTCTATATCAGCTAATAGTGCAAAAATAGGAACCCTCTTAACACAGTACTAAGGAATTATAATTGCGTACATGCTTCAAAATCTTATTGAATAATGTATTTGACTAAGCAACAATGACGTGGGAGACCATGAATACTTTAAACGGACTATTTTAATTAACTTATTTTATCTATATCCTTTCCTAATAGGTAAGCTACATGTTTTACTAAAGGCTGTTTTAGTCATTAGCAGCTGTAAACATAACTGCTGTTTTTATATGCTAGACCCACTCGCTAGATGGCAGCACATTATTGTTCCTGGTCCATAGGTATTGTCCCGTCATCACAAGGTGTGGTCGGTGAATCTCAGTGAAAGGGTCGGCATTACCTGCAATTTTAACTCGATGCGCAAACGAACATGTAGTGAGTGCAAAACAGACATGTAACCAGTGCAAAACGAACATATAGCGAGTGCAAACGAACTGGGTGATGTGCATTCGTTTGCGAGCTTAGTACTACTGCGTTTATAAGGCCGAGCCAAGCGACGCTCATGACCTATTTTTCCATTGAATACAATGCGACCTGTCTGATGTGCTACGACGTGTCTTTGGTGGCGTTCCAATATAATTGATTAATCGCTGGTCGAGCCGAAAGCGAACAGCTCGCTATAAATCAGCGGCGCTTTTGTTGTTGTTCCAAGTAATTATGGTATCTGATGTGCCACCGCGACTTGTGCAAGTTAGGCTGTGCGGTAAGGGGAGCCGTTACTGGATATGAAAACGTATGTACTGTTGCACAGACACGTGAATGGAATACATTACGAACTTTACAGAGTTGCCACTTATCACGCATTGACGTGAAAAACCTCTTCTCTCGACCTCTATGACAACACAAACCTCCCGCCTATAAGTATGTGCCTTTGCTAAAAACATTATGCGTGTGATTGTGGTCACACATTCACATCCAGATGTCACAATTTGCGACAAAGAAACCGACATTAATCACCAGACCTACCCTTATGGCAAAATCCATGATATTCCATGGTAAAATGCAATGGTATACCATGACCTTTTGAAACATGTATGTCATTGTATACCTTGGTAAAATACCATGATATACCATACATGACCAGATACAATATATGTCAAGGCAAGATGCCATGGCTTACCAAAGTATATCATGGCAGAATTGCATAATAACAATGTGAATGCCAGCATCTTCTATACGCTTAACACATTATTTATATGTTTTCCGTGTCTGTTTCTGGATAAATGTTGACACAGGTTCTTCTCTGTGGTGACAATATTGACCAGCTAAATGGAGGCTTCTCTTTCGAATCGTGTTTGAGAACTTGTCAATGTCCCCATAGCGTTCTTTGTTTGTCAGCCGTTTTTCTCAGTGGACATAAAGACACCTCGTGAGTTTTCTAGTGTAACTCCCGTTAGGCGCCCCGTTCTTTTGTGAAAGGGCCAGGCATTAGCTCCATAAAGCAATACGCACGCACACACGCACGCACGCACGCACGCACGCACGCACGCACGCACGCACGATCGCACGCACGCACGCACACACACACACACACACACACACACACACACACACACACACATATATATATATATATATATATATGCGTGCGGAATATATATATATATATATATATATATATATATATATATATATATATATATATATATATATATATATATATATATATATATGCGACACGACAGGAGAACCGATGGAAAATATTCCGGTGTGTTTAAATAATAACACGTAGTAGTCGAGGAACGGCGCTCCATCAGCGAGACAGCTCGCTACCGTCGACCCAATTCGGACTCGCTCAGGTGCGTTTGGCCTGCAGAGTCACTGGCAGACATTTCTTCGACCCAGCAGGATTGAACACTCACGGACGATGTATACCACAATGACAACGACAAACCCGAACGTGGCTGTCGTGCCGCCACCAAACCCGAACGTGGTTGTCGCGCCTGGAATTACTCCGCAGAAGAATTACTCGAACTACGCGGGCAGATCTTCAGTCGTTCTCGGCGTGACACAGATATGTCTGGGAGCTGTTCTCATCATAGCCAACGTCGTCATCGTTGCCACGCACGATGAGTGCTGGTCAACGTTCGTAGCCATCAGTCACTATGGCGGCGGTGCTATGGTGAGTTGTCAACGATGGGCGAGTCATAAGAATTTATTGTATACTTATTTCAATTCAATTCAATGAATTGTATTCAGACAAACATACATAGTAATGGTTGTAATAACTTTGACATGATTTTGTTTATGTTTGATAGGAATACATTTGTAGATAGTGTATCTCCTACTTAGCTATACATTTAATTACATTTAAGCAATTAGAATATGTGAATGAGAAAATACTGAATCACATACAATTCAAATGCCTACATCTATAAGGAATCACCTCACCTCACCTATCCTCTTCGGGCCCAGTGGCCCATAAGGCCGAAGTGAATCTCCTCCATCTTGTTCTGTCAGCTGCTACATGTCTGGCTTCGTTCCAGCTATTCCACCCCAGTATACGTCTTTCATTTTCAATAGTTGATCGCCACGTTGTCTTTGGTCGCCCAACATTTCTTCTACCTTCAGGCATCCAGGTCAGTGCAGTCTCACATTTGCTGTTCTTGTCCATTCGTAGGATATGTCCTACCCATTTCCATCTTCTTAACTTGACCTCAGTGCTGATTGTCTTCAATTTTGTTTTTGCCAGAATATCTCGATTTGATACAACATATGGCCATCGAATTGGTAGGATTCGTCTTAAGCACTTGAAAAAAATGTATGTAACTTTCTGTTGTCTCCTTCGTTAATTTTCCATGTTTCACTTCCATACAACAACACTGGTTTAACAAGTGTGTTAAAAAGCCTAAATTTAGATCTCAATGTGTATATATTTGAACTCCATATCTGCTTTAGTTTCATGAAGGATACCCTCGCTTTACGAATTCTGTTAACAATGTCATCGCCGCCTCCTCCTTGCTTACTAACGTTCGCACCAAGGTAGTTATACTTGTCCACTTCCTTTAGCTCTTGATCATCGATTAGTATTCTGTTTTCGCACTTGCTGTTTATCCTCAATATTTGAGTTTTCTTTTTATTTATTCTTAGTCCTGTCCTGGCTGCAAATTGATTCAGTTGTCTTGTTTTTGTTTGCATGTGTGTGTAGCATGATGACATGAGTGCTATGTCGTAGGCAAAGTCCAGGTCCTCTAGTTTTGACGTGAAGTTCCATCTTATCCCTGTTTTGTTTCCTGCTGTTATGTTTCTCATTATCCAGTCCACTACTATCAAGAAGATAAATCCAGACATTACATCTCCTTGATTAACTCCAGTTTTTGACCTTGAACCACTCAGATTCCTCACCTTCGTCTAACACTGCACATTCACTATCTTCGTATAACATCTGTGCCATGTGGATTATCTTGCATGGAATTCCATAGCTCTCCATCATTTTCCATAGACTCTCTCGGTGCACTGAGTCAAATGCTTTTTCAAAGTCCACAAACGTGATGTATAGAGTTGCCTGCCATTCCACTACCTGTTCTATAATAATTCGTAAAATAAATATATGTTCTACTGTGCCTCTCCCACTTCTGAAACCTGCTTGTTCGTCTCTCAACTTGCTGTTAACTCCATCTCTTATTCTGTCTATGAGTACTCTTCCGAATACTTTACTAGGAACAGATGTCAAAGTAATTCCTCTCCAATTCCCGCACTCTGTGAGGTCACCTTTCTTCGGTATTTTAGCGATCAGTCCCTGCTTCTACGTTTTTGGCACTTTCTCTTGTTCCTAAAATGTTCTGAATAATTTGACAAGCCATTTCTCTGTTGTATTCATGTCTGCTTTTAATAATTCTGCTGTAATTTCGTCCTTGCCCCCTGCTTTCCCGTTTTTCATCTTCTTTAGCGCTGTTCTAATTTCTGCCTTTGTTATTGGGTCAGTGCTGATTTCATTTATGATCGGATCTATCTCCACATCTGTTGCAGGGTCATCAGGTATAGGTCTATTAAGGATTTCCTCAAAGTGTTCTTTCCATCGCTTCCTTCTGGCCAATCCTTCCGTTATTAGATTTCCACATTTGTCTTTCACTGCATTTGTTGTCTTACGTTTGTCATTACTGAGGGTTTTTATAATATCATACACTTCTTTCATTCTTCCATTATGTGCTGCTTCCTCTGCTTCCATGGCAAGGTGGTCAACCCACTTCCTCTTGTCTTGTCTCATGCTCTTCTTCACTTCTTTGTCTTTACACCTATATTTATCCATGTAATTCTGCTTAATCCTGTCTGACTTTGTCTGCTCGATCTTGTTCTTCAGTCGTTTTCTCTCTTCTACTAACTCCCACGACTCCTTGCTGATCCATGGTTTTTGCCCTTTCTTTTTGTACCCCAGTACTTCTTGAGCTGTTTCTTTGTATGCATCCTCAAAGTCTTGCCATTGTTTCTCAACTTCTTCGTCGCCTGTTTCTTCGTAGTCTTGTAATATATCATATTTGTTGCGCAACTTCAGTGAGAATTGGGCTTTAATAGCTGGTTGCTGTAACTTAATTATATCAAATTTCTTTCTGATCGCCTTGTTCTTTTGTTTTCTCTTTAGTTTCAGCTTGATTTTTGATCGCACTAATTGGTGGTCGCTCGCAATGTCGACTCCTCTCATGGCCCTAGTGTCCATTACTGATGTCCGGTGTTGCCTGCTCACTAACACATGGTCTATTTGATTCGTTGTCTTTCCTCCTGGAGATGTCCATGTATGTTTATGTATCCGTTTATGTGGGAAAATGGTACCTGTTACCACGAGGTTATTGAGTCCGCAGAAGTCAACAAGTCTTTCTCCATTGTCATTTCTTTCATCTATTCCATGGCTTCCTATTATGTTTCATATCCTTCGTTGTCTTCTCCAACTTTGGCATTTAAATCCCCCATTACTAAGAGTATGTCATGCTTATGAACACTGTCCACAACTGTCTGGAGCTGTTCGTAGAAATTGTCTTTATCTTCGACGTTGGCTTCATTTGTTGGTGCATAGACTTGTATGATCGATAGCTTTACATACCTGGAGAAGAATCTAGCATAAATAATTATATCACTGATAGGTTTCCATTCCAGCAATGCTTGTTCTGCTTTCTTCGTCATCATTATTGCTACTCCGTGTCTGTGTATGTTGTCTTCTCTCCCTGAAAAAATTACGCTCTCTCCGGTGTTCATCTTGACTTTTCCTTGTCCCATCCATCTGCATTTACTAATGCGCATGACATCTATTTTATATTTATCCATTTCTCTTGCAAGCTGGGCTGATTTCCCTATAGAGTACAACGTTCTCACATTCCAACATCCTATATTTACATTAACTTTTGGCTTGGTTAACGACGTTGTCAGCCTCCGAAATAGAGTACTATTACTTACTTATTGGCTCAATACTTTCACAACATTTTGATAATCTTTACTTATATTACTCTGTTTTTAGGGTTACTTTCACGTTCTACTATTAAACACTCAAACATTTTATCAAGCACAACCGATTTATTTGTGGTTGATATGCTTTAGCATATGTATTTCATGTAGAGTGCACCTCAGTACTATTTTTTTTCAAATGCTCAAGTTTCAGTTATGGCAATAATACCAAACGAACACTTTCAGGCATGTAAGCAATCATTGATTTTGTCTTAATTTTTTTTAAACTGCGAGCATTAAAGAGTATAACCGAAACGCCCACTTCTTTGTTTGGAAATTTTTTTTTAATTCTTGCGATAAAAGGTTATCTAAAATGGCATATAATGAATGAAAGCTGAATATTTCCGTCACGTCCGAAATATTTGGAAAATGGATTTGTTTATGATCGCTGGTACCCAGATGTTCGTGTACTTCATCCCAAAAAGCTTCGATCATCTTGTTGAAATCTACTTTTCGTTACCAGTGTTAAGACAAACGTCGGTAGTATATAGCTTTCTCAGTTTCCGCACCATCTCTGTGGAACTCACTCCATGCTAGCGCGAAGTCGGCAACAACATTTCGCCGTCAAGTAAAACCCACCTGTTTAAAGTCGTTCATCCTCCATAGCTACTCAGCGTACCGACCCAACTGTTTAAAGTCGCTCATCCTCCATAGCTACTCAGCGTGCCTACCCAACTGTTTAAAGTCGTTCATCCTCCATAGCTCCTCAGCGTACCGACCCACCTGTTTAAAGTCGCTCATCCTCCATAGCTACTCAGCATACCGACCCACCTGTTTAAAGTCGCTCATCCTCCATAGCTACTCAGCGTACCGACCCACCTGTTTAAAGTCGCTCATCCTCCATAGCTCCTCAGCGTACCGACCCAACTGTTTAAAGTCGCTCATCCTCCATAGCTACTCAGCGTACCGACCCAACTGTTTAAAGTCGCTCATCCTCCATAGCTACTCAGCGTACCGACCCAACTGTTTAAAGTCGCTCATCCTCCATAGCTACTCAGCGTACCGACCCAACTGTTTAAAGTTGCTCATCCTCCATAGCTCCTCAGCGTACCGACCCACCTGTTTAAAGTCGCTCATCCTCCATAGCTACTCAGCGTACCGCGCCAACTGTTTAAAGTCGCTCATCCTCCATAGCTACTCAGCGAACCGACCCAACTGTTTAAAGTCGCTCATCCTCCATAGCTACTCAGCGTACCGACCCACCTGTTTAAAGTCGCTCATCCTCCATAGCTACTCAGCGTACCGACCCACCTGTTTAAAATCGCTCATCCTCCATAGCTCCTCAGCGTACCGACCCACCTGTTTAAAGTCGCTCATCCTCCATAGCTACTCAGCGTACCGACCCACCTGTTTAAAGTCGCTCATCCTCCATAGCTACTCAGCGTACCGACCCAACTGTTTAAAGTCGCTCATCCTCCATAGCTACTCAGCGTACCGACCCAACTGTTTAAAGTCGCTCATCCTCCATAGCTACTCAGCGTACCGACCCAACTGTTTAAAGTCGCTCATCCTCCATAGCTCCTCAGCGTACCGACCCACCTGTTTAAAGTCGCTCATCCTCCATAGCTACTCAGCGTACCGACCCAACTGTTTAAAGTCGCTCATCCTCCATAGCTACTCAGCGTACCGACCCAACTGTTTAAAGTCGCTCATCCTCCATTGCTACTAAGCGTACCGACCCAACTGTTTAAAGTCGCTCATCCTCCATAGCTACTCAGCGTACCGACCCAACTGTTTAAAGTCGCTCATCCTCCATAGCTACTCAGCGTACCGACCCAACTGTTTAAAGTCGCTCATCCTCCATAGCTACTCAGCGTACCGACCCAACTGTTTAAAGTCGCTCATCCTCCATAGCTACTCAGCGTACCGACCCAACTGTTTAAAGTTGCTCATCCTCCATAGCTCCTCAGCGTACCGACCCACCTGTTTAAAGTCGCTCATCCTCCATAGCTACTCAGCGTACCGACCCACCTGTTTAAAATCGCTCATCCTCCATTGCTACTAAGCGTACCGACCCAACTGTTTAAAGTCGCTCATCCTCCATAGCTACTCAGCGTACCGACCCAACTGTTTAAAGTCGCTCATCCTCCATAGCTACTCAGCGTACCGACCCAACTGTTTAAAGTCGCTCATCCTCCATAGCTACTCAGCGTACCGACCCAACTGTTTAAAGTCGCTCATCCTCCATAGCTACTCAGCGTACCGACCCAACACGGACCTGCCCCCTTTAGTACGGTTTGTACGGACATGTAAATGTTGACAATTGTGAACGGGCCCTTAGTGAAGGAACAGTGTAGATTATATACTGACAAATATATGAGAGGGGTGGGTTACACATAGATGAGAAAGTGTTGGAATCGCGATAACCCAATGGCTTCCCAGTACAATTGCTATCTGTGGTTTTAGCTTTGGATGTTAAAAGGTTAAATATTTTATATGGTCCTAAGGTACTACTTTGCCGAATGTTGTGCTTTGGCCCAGTCCGGGGTGAGACTGGCAGTCCGGGGTGCGACTGGCAGTCCGGGGTGTGACTGGCAGTCCGGGGTGAGACTGGCACCGACACCGGTCGTCGATTGTTGTTTTCCGTCTTCTTCCGTCACTGATCCCGTTTCACTGTCGTCTACGCAGCACATATCAACTCCCCCATCCCTCACTCTCGTTCTCCACTCCGCAGCCACTCCCGATAAATCTCTCTTCACGCAGTCCTCCCATCTCAGTCTCGGTCTTCCTCTTCTCCTTCTACCATCCACTCTAAACGCATCAGCTTTCTTCGTCAACTGTTCCCCTTCCATTCTTTCCACGCGACCAACCCACTTAAACGGGCTCCTCACCAGCTTCCTTCTGAAACTCTTTTTCTCACCAAATTCCTCAGTTGGTCCCCCTAAAACTATTTCCCAGACCAGTTTGGGCTTCACATTCAGACGGACCTTCTTTAGAGCAATAAACATGAAACATAGTAGGTGCTAGATCAGTCAATATATACATAATTATAATATAATAACGTTTGTAGAACTACTTAGCCCACAGATAGGCAGCAGGTGAATTAACACGATAAGTGCAGAATTATGATAGTGTTTACATAACTGTTTAGCACAAACAAAAGTTAGATGAGATAAACCGAACAATTATAGCACACGGGGACTACTTTTAACTGGATAATTTATGTAATCTTTGGTCCGCTGGACCAGTTTTGACATATAGCCTATGTCAGGCCTATGGGCGTCTTCGCCAAACCAGTGGCGCCACACGGTGGACAGGAATCCAAGTAATGCAACTAACGGTATATGTGGGCAGCATGCGTGCATAAAATAATATACGTGTAACTTCAGTCAACCTGCTATTGCTGAGAAACAGAACGAGTTTTTGATCGATTGCAGTCTTGATTTGGTATCTCTGGTAACATAACAATAGCAATACATGGGTGAATCCAAGGGTGTCCATCAAGTGTCCGAGCACCCTCCCCCCTCATTTCGGACGGATTTATTCATCAAGTCAGAATCAGTTTTCGAGGCACCGCAAGATGGTGCCGTCATGCATTCGTTCCTCAGAGGTGAACATTTCTAACATACTTTGGTACAAACTAGGGGCAATGCAACCATTGGGGCATATCGTTTATTCAGTGAAGTTCCACTCGTCAGCAGCAGTTGTCAGACTTGCAAACTATTGAGAAAGACAACCGCCTTAAGATACGGCCCACAGTAAAAACGGTTTTTCTACGATAGTAGCAGAATATCGCCACCCATCAATGGTGAGAATCACTGCGATGTGGTTCTGGAAACGCATTTGGTGACACATAACGCCCAATTAGCTTCAAAGATAACACAGAACGAAAATATGGAAATCACAGGGAACAAAATATCACGTGGGAATGCGAACAGTGTTTTAATTCATCAACACTGGAGAGGTCTGGGGTTTATTAAAAAAATGGTTAATCTTTGTCATGAAATATGAAAATCAGAGTATCAGTGAGGAATTATTGGAATTTCTGTTTTGTTTCCCCGGAGTTACAGGTGTAAGCATTGCCGAAAAGGTGGAGTAGCTCAGTTTGGTCTTCCAGAAAAGGTCTAATAAGTCTACTGTGCGTGCGTACGTGCTTTCGTGCGTGCGTAGAAAGGATAGCTAGAAGTCCTCATTGCTTTTTGGAGAAATTGGGCAACCACTTTTCAGGATCTGGATCAGCCTATGCTACAGGCACATTTTTTGTTGCCTGCGATTCTCCAAACGAAGCAGGCGGTGTAACAACGCCAGTGACAGATATGCATGGAGATTATACGCGTTGTATTATCATACATTACAACATCGCAAGGTACGTGTTCGATTTAGTAGAACGAGTCAGGAAAGATAGACAAAGAGAGCTCGGAAAGCAGAAAAGGGTGGTAGAAGGAGAAGTGGAAGACCAACATTAAGATGGAGGGACAGTGATCAGACAGAATCGAAAGGATGGAGGTAGAGAATGGGGATTGATGGGAGAAGATCGCGATGGACGGAACAGACTAAGAGTTCTGTTGCCCACCTCGCCAGAAAACACGAGGACGAAACAGACTAAGTATTGTGGCGACCACCTCACAAGGGAACAAGAGGAAGGAACAGACTAAGTGTTGTGGCGCCCACCTCGCAAGGGAACAAGAGGACGTAACAGACTAAGTGTGGTGGCGCCCACTTCGCAAGGGAACAAGAGGGCGTAACAGACTAAGTGTTGTGGCGCCCACCTCGCAAGGGAACAAGAGGACGTAACAGACTAAGTGTGGTGGCGCCCACTTCGCAAGGGAACAAGAGGACGTAACAGACTAAGTGTTGTGGCGCCAACTTCGCAAGGGAACAAGAGGGCGTAACAGACTAAGTGTTGTGGCGCCTACCCCGCAAGGGAACAAGAGGAATGAACAGACTAAGTGTTGTGGCGCCCACCTCACTAGGGAACAAGAGGACGGAACAGACTAAGTCTTGTGGCGCCCAACTCACATGGGAACAAGAGGACGGAACAGACTAAGTCTTGTGGCGCCCAACTCACATGGGAACAAGAGGACGTAACAGACTAAGTGTGGTGGCGCCCACTCGCAAATGAACAAGAGGACGTAATAAACTAAGTGTGGTGGCGCCCACCTCGCAAGGGAACAAGAGGACGTAACAGATTAAGTGTTGTGGCACCCACCTCACTAGGGAACAAGAGGACGGAACAGACTAAGTGTTGTGGCGCCCACCTCACATGGGAACAAGAGGACGGCACAGACTAAGTGTTGTGGCACCCACTCGAAAATGAACAAGAAGACGCAACAGACCAAGTGTTGTGGCGTCCACTCGCAAGGGAACCAGGGGACGGAACAGACTAAGTGTTGTGGCGTCCACGTCGCAAGAGAACAATGGGGAAGAAGAAGTGTAGTTCATCTTATATTTGAATCATGTGAAACTAATTCGGAGGCGGCTCTTAGTTTGAAAATAGCAACGATATGCATAGTTTGGCTAAGTTGTCCGATTGACACGTGTCAATACTATGTCCTAGCTCTCATGTCGTGTGTAAACTAGACGCTGTTAACAGTTATGCTACATCGCTTAAGGTCTTTTAAAGCGAAACAAAGTTCATGGTTTTGGGGCAATGCACCTAAAATAAAAAACTAACCACGTGCAACTAAAATTAAGAATACCAAGCCAGTGGTGTACTCAGAATGTCTTCTAAAAGTGGGAGATTCCGGTCATTTCTCAGGGTTCACTGAAATTAAGATGCGGTCTGTTCAGGAAGGTTTCCCTAATAAACCACAGACGTGAAAATGTTAATTGTTGTTGTAAGTAGTTATGTCTAAGTAATTCTTACAGGTGTTTAGGCCCAAAAACATGACTTTTGTTTCCCTTTAAATTTTACTTGACGGAGCTTGGCCATTAGTAGTTACTAGTTAGGTAAGAGGTGCAATAACTTCGTTGGTGGAATAGAGAACATATTCGCCGTTTAATGATAAACATGAATTAGCATAAGACGAAATACACAGGATTGTGGAACAAGCAGTGGAAAACATTCAAGAGTAGCTCCAACATACAGTGACATACAAATCAACAACGGTAGAATAATGCCACACACATCACCACTGTACATTAACAAATACCATCATCAGGTTCCATGGTGTATGTACCCTGTATTTATATATATATATATATATATATATATATATATATATATATATATATATATATATATATATATATATATATATATATATATATATATGAATACGACGATCTGCCATTTAAGGCAACATTTTTATGTGCAGTAGTACACAAGTGCGTTCGAATACACGTACACACGTAAATACACCGAGGCTTGGACTTTATAACTATTTTTTTTACCTGAAACAAATGTATTCGTATTCACATTCGTATTAATAAAACGCGATAAATACATGGAGTTGTTAATCTATCTATTTCCTACCCAAAATAGTCAAATCACAATATATTGGGGTATCATCTCTTGTAACCTCGGTATACTTGTACATTCATGCATGCATATATTCGCACGCACGCACGCAAGCAGGCACGTGCGAACGATGTATATACACAATTAAAGTACTATGAGTTAAAATAAAATTGAAAACTTACAAACTAATGAATGGATTTCACACATTAATTACATATCACGAACGCTCATAACGGTGTTTAATCGTAAATTAGTATACATGACTAGAAAGTAGCGGAAACGTCTGTTTTTTTATATACAATTTGCAACCTGAAACTCGCCACACTCAGTGGCGTTTTTAGGGGGGCATTGGGCCTTGACCGCATTTGGTTTAATTTTGTTGATTTGTTCCCATATTTTTCCGTTGCGCCGCTACGTGGCAGCATGGTAAACTAATGGGTGACTAAATTTCACCCCTTTTACCCTCCCCCATTGCGCAATCCTAGATACGTCATTGGACACACCGATACATTTATATTATTTCACACAATACTTACTTACTTAACAGTTGCACGACATTAAAGGTGAGAATCCCGTGGATAATCAAGCATTTATCCTTTTCTACGGCCCAGAAAAAAAAAGCTGCTCGACTAAGAAGATCAGTTGTTTGACTTACGTAGCGACACATGACGGTTTCATTCTAACTTCATTAAAGTAATCAAATCCACCGCAATTACATACACCGTATTCCACGCGAAAACCATTTGCGTTGCTTTTGTTGCTTTTTAAACTGACTTAATCAATCACGTAGACCCCATGTTAAGTACTACAAGATTGTATTATATATTTTGTTATTTATTATGTTTGTATCGGTTCTTGGACAAATCTATCACGGTTGATTCTCCGTCTCATGTTTCAATGATCGACGTTGTCGCCTTTTCTTCCTAAGCCACCGACTGGTCAATGCGATCGCGAAGGCGTCTACTGCCTCGAGGAGGGTGATGACGCTCGCGCCAATGAGCAGCCCCATCGAACCCCCGATGTCACCTGTAACACGCATCAGCAATTATTAATCTATTCACCGCGTGATGTAAACATGTGTCACTCCTTAACACGTAGTGAACGTCTGCGGATGTCTCAAAACATCAACATTGATGGGGCTGCCTATTTCTACGATTTAACTTATGTTGACTCAGAACCAATTCGTACCCATTATGCCAGGTACTTGTTAATGTACACAGGGTAGCTCAAATAAAGATTAAACTACGTGCACTCGACCGGAAAATACTTTTCGAAAATTTAGAATTTTGTCAAACGTGAGCTGTGTCGCTTGGTATTGCTAAATGTCACAATAAGGTTTACCAAGCTTGGCCTCACAAAACACGGCTCTAAATTAATATATATATATATATATATATATATATATACGTGTATTTAGAAATGTATATATATAATATATATATATATATATATATATATATATATATCTATATATGTATGTATGTATATATATGCATATATATATATATATATATATATATATATATATATATATATATATATATATATATATATATGTATATGTATACATGTATATGTATATATGTATATATATATGTATATATATATATACATATATATATAATATATATATATATATATATATATATATATATATATATATATATATATATATATATATATATGTATATATATATATATTTATATATATATATATATATATATATATATATATATATATATATATATATATATATATATATATATATATATATATATATATATATATATATGTGACACGGCTATGATTATATAGAATTCTCTACATATCGTTGACCACTAAAGAAGCAGAACAGTATATTTTAAAAGGTGTTTTGCGTTTACAATAACTAGACTTCTTAATAACAACGCCGATCCAGGACTGTGTCGACGATCTGTGAACAACACAGATGAGGTTTTTTTAGTTTCTTAGAAGTTTAACTAAGATTTGACTATCTGAATCATTACGACAAACAATAAACGAACGTGTATATTTTACTAATAGCTCAACATGACCACGATTAATTTCAATGAATATCACAATAGCAAAATCCCAATACAATTTGGTTAAATCTTTATAATTGTGTCTTAGTTTGTATTTTGTTGACAAAAAAGACACTCACACAAATTGTCAAACCTTTGTGAGCACGTCAAAGTAAATGGAAGTGAATGTTTGGCCATTGACGCCAATTTGAAGGTACAGATAAGACGAAGTAATACATCCACATTCAATGCTCTAGTCTTCTTCAAATCCTTATCATTGACCACTAAAATTGCAGAACAGTATATTTAAAAAAGGTGTTTTGTGTTTACAATAACTAGACTTTTTAACAACAACGCCGATCCAGAACTGTGTCGATGATCTGTGAACACAACTGAGGTTTTTTTTAGTTTCTTAGAAGGTTAACAATGCAAGTTAGCCTTACTTAGTAAATCTACGAGAGTTTTAGCCTCAAGCTGCTCGTATTCCTGGACACGCAGGTCGCGCATGTAGATATTGAGCTCCAGAAAATTGCGACTGAAACAGATTCAGTCGAATATGTGAATATCTGATTCATTACGATAAACAATAAATGAACGTGTATATTTTACCAATAGCTCGACATGACCACGATTAATTTCAATAGATATCACAATATAGCAAAATCCCAATAAATTTTTTTTAAATCTGTATAATTGTCTTAGTGTGTATTTTGTTGACAAAAAAGACACTCATACAAATTGTCAAACCTTTGTGAGCACGCCAAAGTAAATGGAAGTGAATGTTTGGCCATTGACGCCAATTTTAAGGTAGAGATAAGACGAAGTAATACATCCACATTCCCTGCTCTAGTCATCTTCAAATCCTTAGATTTTATATAAATACGTTCGGTAGTACTATCTATTTCGGATGCGCTGAGAGTGGAGTGTAGAAGGAGAAGATGAAGACCGAGATTGAGATTGTAGGACTGCGTGAAGAGAGATTTGGCAGGAGGGGAGGAAAGTGGATAACTAGATAAAGTGATATGGGGAGTGGAGACTGGTGGTGCAGACGGTAGTTAAACGGGATCAGTGACGAAGAAGAAGGGGGAAAAATTCGACGACCACATCCGGTGCCAGCCTCACTTAGGACTTCAGTGATAAAGAGGAGAGCAACAACAGCTAGCAACATTAATTATGATGTGATGCACATTAACTTTTTAATCAAAATGTCTAGGTTTTGTCAAAAAGGTGGTGATTTCTACTGGGCAATAATGGCTTGATCTGACCACGATATTTTGGAGACGCTCATATTTATGCACAAGTAAAGCCGTAGCTACTCAAAATGTAATAAAATGCATGAACAAGTTCAACTGAATCATTTTAAACACGTAAGCATGCGTGTCATATTTTTGGAGGAGTTTGTTTGCTGGCTGCGTTATAAGGATGTGTAGTTATGCATGTTGCTGTTAGTAGTTGTAAGCAGATGCGTAAAGGTTTGTATGACACTAACATACCTGAAAAAAGTTCCGTCCAGTCGAGAGTTTTGAAGGAAAGATTTCAGCTTGTTTTGGAACGCGGTTATTTGTCGTAGCGAGACAAACTCGAAGTTGTACGGCGATTTCATTGCTTTTTTTACTTCAGAAAAGCATTTCCAATAAATATCTTCATCATTTCGTAGCATCCCGATATAGATCGAACTGTTAATGTCAGGCATGAAATAGCTTTGCATGGCAGCTTTATCGTAAACGGAAGATCTAGTGTAGTGGCTGTACTGTTTAGCGAACCATGCAGTCAGCAAATTTTTAGATAACACGAACACATATAACTGGCACTGCATATATCTAGCGTCGTTCCGATTGGCGTCTATTTTATTGAAATGTTCTTGTAAACTCTTGACGGAATCTTGAAATTTGTCAAGCTGTTTCATTGTTCTGTCCGACGTAAACACGACGGCAAGGGATAATTTACTGACGGGTGTTTCATTCTTCAAGTTGTACAAGTATGCAACAATTGTATCAGTCACGTGTGAGCGGCTGTAATTACGCCATTGTTGTTTCAAATAAAAGAAGACGCGTAAATAAGAGATAATGTCTCTAGAAAGCCGTGCGACAGTAAAGACGATTCTTTCTTGTATTTCGTTGATTTTATTCTTTTCAAGTATAACACGCTGAAGCGGTTGTCGTATGACAAGCGACTCGTACAATCTTATGTCCTTGTCGTATTCGACTGAAGCTTCCAAGAACTCGTTGCAATGTAAAATGATTTCTACTACGTAAGCATCGGCGATGTAGTTTCGAAGTAACCAATCAATGCTTTCCATATATGTCTTAATGTGTCTTCTGAGTCGAGTGTACGTCTGATTTATTTCAGTGGTTTTGGGGAACAATGTTTCAGTTAGATAGAGCGAGTCGTAACTGCCATTCGGGGTAACCATGTTGTTTACCAAAGGGACAGCGTTGTTGTAGGCGTCGTGCACTCGGTCTAGATTGTGTAAAGCTCTTTTAGAAGCGATGAGCTTTTCTTCTAGACGCAGCTGTAGGGTTGCTCGCCAAGGTTTTTCCTCATTCATGTTCGCTGAGTTGCTGAGCACTTGAGAGAGCTCGAACGAGTCAGACATGTACATATAAAAATTCATGCTGTCCCAAACGTTAATAAAATCTCTCTGTAAGACTTCTTGCATCTTGTGCATTCCCATATTCATCATACCATCGTAGACGTTATTACTGAGAAATGCCGAAAATCTAATCTCTGTATAAGTTGCTCTTAAGGTTACCTCTTGTGGTAACGCACGTACAACTCGTTCCGCCTCCTCTATGTTAGCTTGCAATCTGTCTGGCAATACACGCTCCTTCGTGTCGAGCGATTCGTTCAAGTTCTTCCACGTTTTGTTGAGGAATGCTTCAGACAAATCGAATCGGTTTTTGTGGTTCTGGTTGGCGGACGCATAACTCATGGACGTTTTGTAATGCACGATATCACACGCTTTCGGGCACACGCACGTGGCAGATCGGGTTTCGTTAATTTTTTCTGAAAGGCAAACGTCGCTTTAAAATTTTACGTACAATGTAGTAGTACACGCAGCACACTTTTCAATTGCGTGACTCGCGATAAATCAAGAGTCCATAAGACGTAAAGCTCCACGCGAGATTGTTAGGGGAAGGTACTGGTAGTTGAGCCACTGGGTTAGTTGAGCCATCAATGTTTCCAAGGAAATAACAGCAGCGATAGTTACTTGTTAACATCCAGTGATTGAACATGTTTTTAGAATACGATTGACTTACAATAAGTCCCATTTCTGACAACGGTCAGAAAATGTTAGTGAGTACACTATCCTTAAGTCAATATACTTTATTGTCTGTGTACTTACAAATGCTTTAATTATGCACAGGGAAGAAGATTATTTACGTCACTTCGCGCGTTAAGGAGAAGTTAATTTAAAAAAGCGTAATGTCGGGTAAGTTGAGCAGCGGTTAAGGAATGAAGACGAGTGTTCTTTACACCAAAATACATCAAGGAATTCAATTTTCCGAGCAAACAAATTGGGACATCGGATAGCTACAAGACAACATATTACAAGTTAGTTACACTTGCTGCGATCGGCCTATATTAATTAAGTCTGCCGGCTGATTAATTAAGCGGGTAGATTTTTCAGAGACGTGTGGTACTCACTGGGTAGATGTGTTGGCTGAGTTGTTATGAAATATTAGTACAAGGCCTACGTATATTATACAAATAAAGCATTTAATCAAACCTACGGTATACTCTCCCTCAATTGACTCCACACGAAGTGTTAGTTGAGCCAGTTTCCCAACCATTTTTGAACCAGTTACATATAATTATATATGCTACATATATTATCTTTGGTTTTAGGTTAACCACTAAAAATAATAATTGTTTATGTGAGTAAATACATTTTTTACTTATGAGCATGATTGTGCCCTAGATTTCAAAAATGGCTCAACTAACACTGCCTTCCCCACTTTAATCTGCAAAGGTTTCGCGTTCTTGAAACCTGGATTAGTGGTACAAACATAGAAATAGACATGTAGGTTAGGGTGGGGGCAAGGAGCCCCCTTAAGAGGAAATCGTATAGGTAAAGAATCCTTTCGGTAAATATCGTCTATGCGCAATGAATGATGTATAGTTCATTATCGTTGGTACATTCCGTGTGTTGAAATTGTTCACGTACCCAGTCTCTGAAAAAGGTTGTAAGCATTTTAGCGGAGGTTCTTACGGTGGGGCAAGAAGCCCCCCTCGGGGCATTTACAATTCCTATATTTGAATATTCGTTATCATACGTCACACACAACCGATTATACGCCACTACTATAATCGTAATAGCTTCTTTTATTTACTTCTTATGTCCCACTTTTGAACGAACGATTTGTACACGTATGAAGCTAGCATTTAGTATTTTTTAATGAATAGCTGGTAGGTTGTGGTTTTCTTTTTCTGCAACCGTACTTTCATAAGATGGACACGATGATATGATGACACGATGATATGATGACATGATGATATGATGACATGATGATATGATGACATGATGATATGCCGCGCCATCTGATCTCTAAATGCTAGTGTGAAAATAGAAATGATATACATAATTTAGTTAAATTATCCGATTGATATGTCGTGTGTAAACTAGACGCTGTTAATAGTTATACTACATCGCTTATTGTGTTATAAAGCGAAGCAAGATTAATGATTTGGGGGCTATGCACCAAAACAAGATAATAAAACCAGCCACGTGCAACTAATATTAAAAATATCACGCCAGTGGTTTACTCGGAATGTGTTCTAAAAGTGGTAGATTCGGGACATTTCTCTGGTTGAATGAGGGCTGACATGTTAGCCATGTTATATAAATCGGGTAACCTACACTACACGTGACGTATTAAGTAATGCCTGCATACACACGAACAACGCAAAGTCTAAAACAAACGCACTATTTTCTTAGAAAGAGGACTAGTTTAGCCCTAACCGGTACACTTGGGGTGAAGTTTGACTCCACGGGGGTACCTTTGTATTTTTTTTTCATACAAGAGGTAATGATTCTAGTTTATTGTCAACTACTTTCATGTATAAATGCAGGAAAAGTTATTAACACTGTTATTTTTATAGGAGATATGACTCAAAAACTAGTTGGGTTCAAATTTGACCCCAATCGCATAACAAGAGATTGGCCTGTTTATGAAAGAGATACATTGCTTGTCATATACATTGTTTCCAGAAAACTTGACATGAACATGACATAAACATTTTCTAGGAATAAAGTATTGTTTTCCATACACCAACACAAGTTACTTAATTCCGGTGATATAATTCTTTTTTGTACGCAAAAGATTTTACGAAATCCGATTTCCATAAAAAAAATTAAACTTCGAGTTCCAGGAAAATGAAACCGTCAGCAGTATATGACTCTCGAAGACAGGTTAGCGTGTTAGGGCGGCCTAATGCAATGACCATGGTGGCTAGGCGAGTACGTTGCAATGCTGCAGAGGCTCTTCAACAAATATTTCAGCAAGGCAGTGATTCCGAACTGTCAGAATTAACCAGTGATGGTGAAGATGCTAGTGATAATGACTATGTGCCGATTCCACATGTACAGAGATATGAAATGTCACATAACTATCATGTTTCCGATGCGGATGAGGAGTCAGATGAGGTAGAAGTAAATGAAAATTCTGGAGAATCAGGCAGTGACAATAGTTCGGATGGTGAACATGCTGTGCAGGAAAGAGGTCGTGACAGATCACGAGGTTGCTGTCAGGCTCCAGGTCTTGGACAGGCTCCAAGGAGGGGACTGGGTCGCAGAGAGAATATTGTTCCACCAGTAGCTAACCATGATGAAATGACTGATAAAAAATGACAAGGTTGGTAAAATGCGTTTATCTATTTTTATCTATTATGTAACATTGTATATAAAAAATATAACAACTTCCAAGGGAAGCACCAGTAAATTTCAGGGTGGGGGTCGGGGAGGGAGGCTAGAGGAATTTGAAAAAAAAATTGTTGACAATATAAAATGTTGAAATAAATGCTGGCAAGATTTTTTAAACAACAATGTATATAAATAAGTAACTAAAAGTTTGTTTTTGGGTCCGAGCAAAAAAATAGTTTTTTGTTTGTTTTCGATTGCGAACAACATAGGAAGTTTGCGAACGACAATTTTTCTAGCCTTCCCCCTCCTGATATCTAATGGGCGTCCCTCACTGAACTTATTGTCTTAATTGATAAGGTCAAAAACTATTGTATCTGTAATGCAGATTTGATAACTGTGTACTTTTTTTAGCATATACTACAAAACTTGTATGAGAATATTGATACCTGTACAGACGATACATATATTAATGATTTTCTTCCAGGCTTGGAATCGCAACCCTCCTGCACCACATAAGCATGAACAACAGGACATCATTCGAAATCCACCTGGTGTTACAAGAAAAGGAATTGTTCAAAGCATAAAAACTTCATTTGAACTTTTTAGTACACCTGAACTCTTAGATGTCATCACGAAGGAGACAAACACTGAGGCCAACCGTGTTTGCACTGAAGGGAATGCAGCTCATCCAGACAACATGAAGTTTTGGGTCCCTCTCGTGCTTACAGAGCTTACTCAGTGCTGGTTTACATAGAGCCCACGTGGAACCTATTCGTGAACTATGGTCGCTTGAATATGGAAGGCCAATTTTCTGCGCCACAATGTCATTGAATCGCTTCAAGGATATCCTTTGATTTCTCCGATTTGACAACAAGAATACACGAGCTGCAAGGAGGGAAACAGATAAGCTTACCGCATTCAGAGATGTTTCTTGGAAAATTGCAACGGTGCTAGATCCCAGGTCCAGACATGACTGTTGACGAGCAACTTGTGCCATTCAGGGGAAGGTGTGCCTTAAGACAAAACTTACCGAGTAAACCAGCCAAATATGGATTGGAGATTTGGTTGAATTGTGATGGTGATGCATCTTATCCATTGAAAGGGGAAGTTTATCTTGGTTGGCAACCTGGTGAAGATCTACGTTTGGGCCTAGGTACAGAAGTAGTCACGAACACTTCTGAACCCTGGCTTCGCAGTGGACGAAATGTTGTCTGTTCACATCCGTGCCACTGGCTGAGGAATCTTGATACAGCATACTACAATAGTTGGAACACTGCGAAAGAACAAAGCAGATACAACACGAGAAATGCAACCAGTTAATAACCGACCAGAACATTCATCCGTATTTAGATTCGCAGGAAATGTGACCATGACATCATGAGTACCATCCAAGGGAAAGCAGTAATCGTCCAGTCAACTATGCATCATGACGCAGCCACTGATGGAGATGCCTAGAAGTAGGAAATAATCCTCCATTACAACAGCACGAAAAGTGGCTTTGACAATATGGACCGTCTTTTTTGTCATGTAAGCGAAATATCAACCGCTGGCCCACCATCCTATTCTTCAACATGTTGGATGTAGCTGGTGTAACGGCAATTGTGATATGGGTATCCTTAAATCCTGAGTGGGCTGCAGACAACAAAAAGGTACTTTGACGTAAGTTCCTCAAACAAATCGAATATGATCTAACTGATGCCTGGATTCAGCTTCGTATGCAGAATGTTCGTATCTTGCAGCCACGCGTCAAAACAGCCTTGAAGATGCTTGGAAAACAAGTCGTTCATCCACAGCCTGCCAGAGAAGCAGGACATCAGATCAGAAAGCGATGTCAGCTGTGTACAGGTGGAAGGGACAATACAACATCAGCTATGTTCGTCATGCAAAAGATTTGCATCCGCCGACCATTCGTCCCAGAAAAAAACTTGTGTTGAATGTGTGCTGTGAATGACATTCACGTTAACACATGAATGGACGATGTACATTTACATGAATAATTTGTCAAGAAACACTTTTATCCTTGGTTGAACACTACTTATTAGATACGTTTTGAATATTTTAGTGTAGAATATTTTAATAAGATTACTAAAACTGAAAACAAAATGTCAATCATTTGCAGTTTGCAACTTTGGAATGAGAGTTAATGTGTTCGTCAATTGCGTAAAAGTTAAAAATGGATACAATATGCCAACGTACACATATGGGAAAATAAATTTGTTAGTGTCGGGTGTGATATAGCCTAGTTGCAGAAAGCACCGCAAAAAACCCTAATCAATCAATCAATCAATCAATCAATTTGTGGCGTTATAATTATATTATAATCTATAACCATGCCCAAAGCAACATTTTGGGTATTTTAAGCTAAATTTAAGAATAAACTTCGTATTTAGCAACATAAAATACAACATTTTCAGAAAATTTATCACAACAAGGAGGCATAATCTTAAAAAATTTACTTATTTTAATTTTTTATATTTACAAACGAACTTGGAATACTACACAACATATTTAGTAGTATGTTGGTGTTTTTCAATCCTTAAAAATGGCAAAATTTGGGGCTCATTCTGATTGGTTGAAATTTGAAATGGAGCGTTCTGATTGGTCGTGCGCTTATTGCCGCTAGGGGCGCCACCGTATAATCCCCTATTATCGCTCAAATGGCAAAATTTGGGGCACTTTCTGATTGGTCGAGAGCAGTTTCATCACCAGGGGGCGCCACGGGGGTAATTGTGTCGACGGATCTCATTGGTCGAGAGCCGTCACGTGACCTATGACGTCACAGCTCATTTGCATAAATTAGCATAACTTACACCGTTTTGTAGTGAAACCGTCACCAGGGGGCGCAACGTGTCATCCCCTATTATCGCCCCCCGAGACATTGTTTTGCGCTTATTGCCGCTAGGGGCGCCACCGTATAATCCCCTATTATCGCTCAAATAGCAAAATTTGGGTATCTGATTGGTCGAGAGCAGTTTCACCACCAGGGGGCGCCACGGGGGTAATTGTGTCGACTGTTCTGATTGGTCGAGAACCATCACGTGACCTATGATGTCACAGCTCATTTGCATAAATTTACATAAATTAGCATAAATCATACCGGTTTGTAGTGAAACCGTCACCAGAGGGCGCAACGTGTCATTCCCTATTATCGCCCCCGAGACATTGTTTTGCGGTAATATTATCGCCAGGGGCGCTACGTGTCAAACGTGTCGACGGTTCTGATGGGTCGAGAGCCGTCACGTGACCTATGACGTCACAGCTCTTCGTGTGCATGTCACGTGACCTTTCTAGGGAGGCTGCCATCTTGTTTTGCTGCCATGTTGTTTTGGGATGATACGGTCGCCAGAGGGTGCTGCTACAACGTCACAGTTCCTCATTTGCATATCACGTGACCTCTCTATGGAGGCTGCCTTGTTGTTTTGCTGTCATGTTGTTTTGATTACCAGACGGCGCTGCGGGGGCAAGGTCGAAGGTCAACTTATGACGTCACAGTTCCTCATTTGCATGTCATGTGACCTCTCTATGGAGGCTGTCATCTTGTTTTGCTGCCATGTTGTTTTGATTACCAGACGGCACTGCGGGGCAAGGTCAAAGATCAAAGATCACCGACCTTGCGTACTTATACGATTGCCAGTTAGGGTTAGGGTTAGTCACACTAATTCTGACGTCTGTAGTGAACCCTGACCCTACCCCTAAAAGACATGCAGGTTTCAGGTGAACCTGGGTGATACGGTCACCAAGAGGCGCTCTCCTGGGTGATACGATTGTCGGAGAGGGGTTTCGGGAGGGAACGAAGGGTCTGTTAGCAGCAGCGACGGCAGCAGCAGTTATCATTAATAGAGTCTGCAAGAACACCGCGAGGTCAAAAGGTCAAAAGGTCAAGGTCAACAAAACAAACACCGCCGCTTTCTGGAACGTTCGAACGAAGTCACGCCTTTTCACCCTGCTAGCAGACTGAAATCTAGCGGACGAAAGTTCGTGCAACCAGCGGGAAAAACTTAGCCGTGCATGTAAGCTATACGACGCATATCACATCGTTGCATTATATCGAGAACTTTTCGTCGTATGTCGTTTCGCGAAGGTCAAGGTCAACAACACCGTCGCTTTCTGGAACGTTCGAACGAAGTCATGGAATTTTCCATAAACACCGCGAGGTCAAAAGGTCAAAAGGTCAAGGTCAACAAAAAACACCGCCGCTTTCTGGAACGTTCGAACGAAGTCACGCCTTTTCACCCAGCTAGCAGACTGAAATCTAGCGGACGAAAGTTCGTGCATGCAGCGGGAAAAACACGGGAAAAACCCAGAAAAAGTACATCGTCAGCAAACTTTCAGGGTAAACTGTAGGAGTTATGGGTAACCTGTAGGAATTATGGGTAAACTGTAGGAGTTATGGGTAAACTGTAGGAGGTATGGATAAACTGTAGGAAGGCTTGTGCGCTCCCACTCGTCTTGTCTTTTTTCACACTGGTCAGTCGCTGTTGGTGGACTTTGGCTTGTACGCTTCCACTCGTCTTGTCTTTTTCACACTGGTCAGTCGCTGTTGGTGGACTTTGGCTTGTGTACTTCCACCCGTCTTGTCTTTTTTGACACTGGTCAGTCGCTGTTGGTGGACTTTGGCGTGTGCGCTCCCACTCGTCTTGTCTTTTTTTTTTTGACATTGGTCAGTCGCTGTTGGCGGACTTTGACTTGTGTGCTCCCACTCGTCTTGTCTTTTTTCACACTGGTCAGTCGCTGTTGGTGGACTTTGGCTTGTACGCTTCGCGTGCTCCTTGGCGGCGGCGGTACGGAAAAAGCCTAACCCCAACCTGTTGTCGGTTGTATAACCCTAGATAGCCTGCAAAAACGTGTAACCCCCAACCTGTGTGTCGTTTGTATAACCCTAGATAGCCTGCAAAAAGGTGTAACCCCAACCTTTTGTCGGTTGTATAACCCTAGATACTCTGCATCCAGACAGTGCTGTTTGCACAACCCTACCAGCTCCGTGGCGGCAGCGGTACGGAAAAAGATGTAACCCCAACCTATTGTCGGTTGTATAACACTAGATAGCCTGCAAAAAGGGGTAAACCCAACCTGTTGTCGGTTGTATAAACCTACACGACCGGTTTGAACCGTTTCTGACGCACAACACGTGCACAGTGCTCCGTGGCGGCTGCGGTACGGAAAAAGATGTAACCCCAACCTATTGTCGGTTGTATAACACTAGATAGCCTGCAAAAAGGGGTAAACCCAACCTGTTGTCGGTTGTATAAACCTACACGACCGGTTTGAACCGTTTCTGACGCACAACACGTGCACAGTGCTCCGTGGCGGCTGCGGTAGAGAAAAAGGTGTAACCCCAACCTGTTTTCGGCTGTATGACCCTAGGTGTAACCCCAACCTGTTATCTGTTGTATAACCCTAGATAGCCTGCATTGAGACTGTGGTAAATGTCTCCATACATATCACACAGTGGTCAATGTCTCCACGCATATCACATGACAACCGCCCGTGTTCCGTGGTGGCGGCGGCATGGAAAGAGGTGTAACCCAACCTGTTGTCAGTTGTATAACCCTAGATAGCCTGCATCGAGAGAGTGCTGTTTGCCAACCCTATCATCACATAGTTGTTGGCTCGTAGATAGCCTGCGTTGAAACGTTGTGTATGACAATGTCTTGTTTTCTTCAAGTTGTGTGTGACAATGTCTTGTTTTCTTCAAGTTGCGTATGACAGTGTCTTGTTTTCTTCAAGTTGTGTTCAATGTCTCCACGCATATCACACGGTGGTAAATGTCTCCACACATATCACATGGTGGTGAATGTCTCCATGCATGTCACATGGCAGTCGATGTCTCCATGCATGTCACATGGCGGTCAATGTCTCCATGCATACCATATGGCGGTCAATGTCTGCATATATATCACACAGTGGTAAATGTCTCCATGCATGTCACATGACGGTCAATGTATCCACGCATATCACATGATGTCAAATGTCTCCATACATATCACACAGGCGTAAATGTCTCCACACATATCACATGATGGTGAATGTCTCCATACATATCACACAGCGGTAAATGTATCCATGCATGTCACATGGCGGTCAATTTCTCTATACATGTCACATGGTGGTCAATGTCTCCATGCATGTCACATGGTAGTCAATGTCTCCATGCATATCAAATGGTATCAAATGTCTCCATGCATATCATATGGTGGTCAATGTCACCATGCATGTCACATGGCGGTCAATGTCTCTATGCATATCACATGGTGTAAAATGTCTCCATACATATCACACAGTGGTAAATGTCTCCATGCATGTCACATGAGGGTCAATGTCTACACGCATATCACATGGTGTCAAATGTCTCCATACATATCACACAGGGGTAAATGTCTCCACACATATCACATGGTGGTAAACGTCTCCATACATACCACATAGTGGTAAATGTCTACATACATGTCACATAGCAGTCAATGTCTCCATGCATGTCACATTGTGGTCAATGTCTCCACGCATATCACACATTGGTAAATGTCTCCATGCATGTCACATGGTGTCAAATGTCTCCATACATATCACACAGCGGTAAATGTCCCTATGCATGTCACATGTCGGTCAATGTCTCCACGCACGTCACATGGTAGTCAATGTCTCCATGTATGTCATATGGAAGTCAATGTCTCCATGCATGTCACATGGCGGTCAATGTCTCCATGCACGTCACATGGTAGACAATGTCTCCATGTATGTCATATGGCAGTCAATGTCTCCATGCATGTCACATGGCGGTCAATGTCTCCATGCACGTCACATAGTAGTCAATGTCTCCACGCATGTCATATGGCAGTCAATGTCTCCATGCATTCTACATGGTGTCAAATGTCTCCATACATGTCACATGGCGGTCAATGTCTCCATATCACACAGTGGTAAATATCTCCAAGCATACCACATGGTGGTCAATGTCTCCATACATATCACACAGCGGTCAATGTATCCATGCATGTCACATGGTGTCAAATGTCTCCATGCATACCATGTCAAAAAGACAAGACAAGTGGGAGCGCACAAGCTAAAGTCCACCAACAGTACCTGACCAATGTCAAAAAGACAAGACGAGTGGGAGCGCACAAGTCAAAGTCTACCAACAGCGACTGACCAATGTCAAAAAGACAAGACGAGTGGAAGCGCACAAGCCAAAGTCCACCAACAGCGACTGACCAGTGTCAAAAAGACAAGACGAGTGGAAGTGCACAAGCCAAAGTCCACCAACAGTGACTGCCCAGTGCGAAAAAGACAAGACGAGTGGGAGCGCACAAGCCAAAGTCCGCCAACAGCGACGGACCAATGTCGAAAAAGACAAGACGAGTGGAAACGCACAAGCCAAAGTCCACCAACAGTGACTGACCAATGTCAAAAAGACAAGACGAGTGGGAGCGCACAAGTCAAAGTCCACCAATAACGCCTGACCAATGTCAAAAAAGACAAGACGGGTGGGAGAACACAAGCCAAAGTCCACCAACAGCGACTGACCAGTGTCAAAAAGACAAGACGAGTGGAAGTGCACAAGCCAAAGTCCACCAACAGTGACTGCCCAGTGCGAAAAAGACAAGACGAGTGCTAGCGCACAAGCCAAAGTCCGCCAACAGCGACGGACCAATGTCGAAAAAGACAAGACGAGTGGAAGCGCACAAGCCAAAGTCCACCAACAGTTACTGACCAGTGTGAAAAAGGCAAGACGAGTGGGAGCGCACAAGTCAAAGTTCACCAACAGCAGCTGACCAGTGTCAAAAAGACAAGACGAGTGGGAGAGCACATGCCAAAGTTCACCAACAGTGACTGACCAATGTCAAAAAAGACAAGACGAGTGGGAGCACACAAGTCAAAGTACGCCAACAACGCCTGACCAATGTCAAAAAAGACAAGACGGGTGGAAGTGCACAAGCCAATGTCCACCAACAGCGACTGACCAGTGTCAAAAAAGACAAGACGAGTGGGAGAGCACATGCCAAAATTCACCAACAGTGACTGACCAATGTCAAAAAAGACAAGACGAGTGGGAGCACACAAGTCAAAGTACGCCAACAACGCCTGACCAATGTCAAAAAAGACAAGACGAGTGGAAGTACACAAGTCAAAGTCCGTCAACAGCGACTGACCAATGTCAAAAAAAAGACAAGACGAGTGGGAGCGCACACGCCAAAGTCCACCAACAGCGACTGACCAGTGTCAAAACAGACAAGACGGGTGGAAACGCACAAGCCAAAGTCCACCAACAGCGACTGACCAGTATCAAAAAGACAAGACGAGTGGAAGCGCACAAGCCAAAGTTCACCAACAGTGACTGACCAGTGTGAAAAAAGACAAGACGAGTGGGAGCACACAAGTCAAAGTCCGCCAATAGCGACTGACCAATGTCAAAAAGACAAGACGAGTGGGAGAGCACATGCCAAAGTTCACCAACAGTGACTGACCAATGTCAAAAAAGACAAGACGAGTGGGAGCACACAAGTCAAAGTACGCCAACAACGCCTGACCAATGTCAAAAAAGACAAGACGGTTGGAAGTGCACAAGCCAATGTCCACCAACAGCGACTGACCAGTGTCAAAAAAAGACAAGACGAATGGGAGAGCACGTGCCAAAATTCACCAACAGTGACTGACCGATGTCAAAAAAGACAAGACGAGTGGGAGCACACAAGTCAAAGTACGCCAACAACGCCTGACCAATGTCAAAAAAGACAAGACGAGTGGGAGTGCACACGCCAAAGTCCACCAACAGCGACTGACCAGTGTCAAAACAGACAAGACGGGTGGAAGTACACAAGCCAAAGTCCACCAACAGCGACTGACCTGTGTGAAAAAGACAAGACGATTGGAAGCGTACAAGTCAAAGTCCACAAACAGCGACTGACCAGTGTGAAACAAGACAAGACGAGTGGAAGTACACAAGTCAAAGTCCACCAACAGCGACTGACCAATGTCAAAAAAAAAAAAAAAGACAAGACGAGTGGGAGCGCACACGCCAAAGTCCACCAACAGCGACTGACCAGTGTCAAAACAGACAAGACGGGTGGAAGTACACAAGCCAAAGTCCACCAACAGCGACTGACCAGTGTCAAAAAGACAAGACGAGTGGAAGCGTACAAGCCAAAGTCCACCAACAGCGACTGACCAGTGTGAAAAAAGACAAGACGAGTGGGAGCACACAAGTCAAAGTCCGCCAACAGCGACTGACCAATGTCAAAAAAAAAGACAAGACGAGTGGGAGCGCACACGCCAAAGTCCACCAACAGCGACTGACCAGTGTCAAAAAAGACAAGACGGGTGGAAGTACACAAGCCAAAGTCCACCAACAGCGACTGACCAGTGTGAAAAAGACAAGACGGGTGGAAGCGTACAAGCCAAAGTCCACCAACAGCGACTGACCAGTGTGAAAAAAGACAAGACGAGTGGGAGCGCACAAGCCTTCCTATAGTTTATCCATACCTCCTACAGTTTACCCATAACTCCTACAGTTTACCCATAATTCCTACAGGTTACCCATAACTCCTACAGTTTACCCTGAAAGTTTGCTGACGATGTACTTTTTCTGGGTTTTTCCCGTGTTTTTCCCGCTGCATGCACGAACTTTCGTCCGCTAGATTTCAGTCTGCTAGCTGGGTGAAAAGGCGTGACTTCGTTCGAACGTTCCAGAAAGCGGCGGTGTTTTTTGTTGACCTTGACCTTTTGACCTTTTGACCTCGCGGTGTTTATGGAAAATTCCATGACTTCGTTCGAACGTTCCAGAAAGCGACGGTGTTGTTGACCTTGACCTTCGCGAAACGACATACGACGAAAAGTTCTCGATATAATGCAACGATGTGATATGCGTCGTATAGCTTACATGCACGGCTAAGTTTTTCCCGCTGGTTGCACGAACTTTCGTCCGCTAGATTTCAGTCTGCTAGCAGGGTGAAAAGGCGTGACTTCGTTCGAACGTTCCAGAAAGCGGCGGTGTTTGTTTTGTTGACCTTGACCTTTTGACCTTTTGACCTCGCGGTGTTCTTGCAGACTCTATTAATGATAACTGCTGCTGCCGTCGCTGCTGCTAACAGACCCTTCGTTCCCTCCCGAAACCCCTCTCCGACAATCGTATCACCCAGGAGAGCGCCTCTTGGTGACCGTATCACCCAGGTTCACCTGAAACCTGCATGTCTTTTAGGGTTAGGGTCAGGGTTCACTACAAACGTCAGAATTAGTGTGACTAACCCTAACCCTAACTGGCAATCGTATAGGTACACAAGGTCGGTGATCTTTGATCTTTGACCTTGCCCCGCAGTGCCGTCTGGTAATCAAAACAACATGGCAGCAAAACAAGATGACAGCCTCCATAGAGAGGTCACGTGACATGCAAATGAGGAACTGTGACGTCATAAGTTGACCTTCGACCTTGCCCCCGCAGCGCCGTCTGGTAATCAAAACAACATGACAGCAAAACAACAAGGCAGCCTCCATAGAGAGGTCACGTGATATGCAAATGAGGAACTGTGACGTTGTAGCAGCACCCTCTGGCGACCGTATCATCGCAAAACAACATGGCAGCAAAACAAGATGGCAGCCTCCCTAGATAGGTCACGTGACATGCAAACGAAGAGCTGTGACGTCATAGGTCACGTGACGGCTCTCGACCCATCAGAACCGTCGACACGTTTGACACGTAGCGCCCCTGGCGACAATATTACCGCAAAACAATGTCTCGGGGGCGATAATAGGGGATGGCACGTTGCGCCCTCTGGTGACAGTTTCAATACAAAACGGTGTAATTTATGCTAATTTATGCAAATGAGCTGTGACGTCATAGGTCACGTGATGGTTCTCGACCAATCAGAACAGTCGACACAATTACCCCGTGGCGCCCCCTGGTGGTGAAACTGCTCTCGACCAATCAGATGCTTACCCAAATTTTGCCATTTGAGCTATAATACGGTGGCGCCCCTAGCGGCAAAAAGCGCAAAACAATGTCTCGGGGGCGATAATAGGGGATGACACGTTGCGCCCCCTGTTGACGGTTTCACTACAAAACTGTGTAATTTATGCTAATTTATGCAAATGAGATGTGACGTCATAGGTCACGTGACGGCTCTCGACCAATGAGATCCGTCGACACAATTACACCCGTGGCGCCCCCCTGGTGGTGAAACTGCTCTCGACGAATCAGAAAGTGCCCCAAATTTTGCCATTTGAGCGATAATAGGGGATTATACGGTGGCGCCCTTAGCGGCAATAAGCGCACGACCAATCAGAACGCTCCATTTCAAATTTCAACCAATCAGAATGAGCCCCAAATTTTGCCATTTTTAAGGATTTAAAAACACCAACATACTACTATATTTGATTAAGCCGATGTGTGAGTATTTGTATGTGTGCCGGTGAAAATTAATAAACAAAAGCCAAAATATGTGAGGTTAGTTGAGTTTTGACGCAAGCAGCATGGCCTTATCGTATTGGTAGAAATAGGTGGATATAAATTCATTTGTCGAGCGAATCTTGCTAGACTTCGACACTCGTGACGTCGGGTTATCTAACAGTACGGCCCGGCTCATGAAAATAAGATGCTGTATGTTCAATAAGGTGTTCTCTTAAATCACTGGCGTGATATTCTTAATTGTAGTTACAAAACTGGATATGTTTTAGTGACTTTTACATGTGCATAGACCAAAAAAACCTTGATATATGCCCGAAACCATGATTTTTGTTTTCTTTGAAATTACAATGATTAGCAAACTTCATTTAAGCATGCTGTAGAGCACAATATTGATATAATTTGCTATATAGTACTCGTCTGTACCTCAAATGATGATCTAGTTACTGTACTTCACATACAACATAATATATCGGGGGGGGGGGTCTTTTGACCGTTGACCGTAGTGCGGCAGACAAGTCCGAGTTTTCGGCTGGATCAAGTTTTGTCGTATATGTTTCTTGGCTGATTTAGCAAGACTAGGTTGTACACTTTCCGAAAATGCCGGGCATTTACTGAATAACTAGCCAAACAATCTCCAATCTTGCAAAATCACGAGTGCTTTTGTTTTTTAACACAATATGTATTAAGATAACAGTATAACCCTTTATCTATGTGACATTTTTGTTTGCTATTGCCACAAATACATGCATTACTTCTGATCACTCTGTAGGTGCTGGTATTGATATCCTGGCCAAACCGTTCTCCTGCCCAATACCAGCACCCGTAGAGATATGCCGAATGGTTCAACATTATCTGGAGTAATGTCAATAGATGTCTTAATTGCAAGAACACCAATTTAATTTGGTTAAAGGGTTACAAAACTTCTCGCGACTTTACGTGTTGAGTGAACGTTTTGGCCAGGAAATCAAAGCCTGCATAATTGTGGACTTACAGAATGGCAAACAAACTGACCTGGAATAATGCCAATGGGTGACCCAAAAGCAAAATACCAATTTAATATGGTTGACGTTTTACAAGTTTAATTTAGTTGTACTCGTTTTTATCGTAAAATTATGTTATGTAGTATAAACTACATTATATATTATAACATAACAATGGCCGTCCAAATGCTTCTAAATAAAGTAGAAGCAATTTTTGAAATCAACACTTCGACGTTTAAAAACTCAACCTCGATGGAAGAGACGGAACCTTAAAATGTCAGAGCTTGTTACTTATAAACGACTTCAGTGGCAATTGACAATTTGTCGAGCCAGCATATCAACCGGCACGGAACGGGGTGGTACGACGACTCGCGTTCAGTGGTGCTCTATATAAAGATGTTTAGATTGTTCTCTGCTAAGATACTTAGGAACTATTTCGTAAGTTATTTGTTAACGATGATTTCGCAGGCTAATGACAATCGAAAATAATAGCCTGATGAACAGCCGAAAACGTATATTCGTGCGAAAGTTGTTCAAACATTAAACAACGACGATACGTACAATCGATAATTGTTTAACTTCGTCTTTCAACCAATCTCAAAGCATCGATTTGGGAATGTACATATCCGGTGTCACTTGATGTTGCGGTTCACCGTGCACCCAGTCCATATTTCCTTTACGCAGCAGGGACTAATGTGGTGTGAAAACTGATGGTCCCACACATAATATGGGCTGACTCTTATCAAAAAGTTACAGTTAATATCCTAAGAAATCAGAAAACAAGGCGTTGTGTTTTTATCCGGTCTGTACCCACATCATCAAGATATGTTGCTAAGGGACATGACTAACAGTCGATAAACTGTCATATTTCCATATCCACTTACCTATCGCTGGCAGCAGGCAGCTTATGTATCGGGATACGTTACACACGGGCGGTTCCTCTGTAATCAATAGTGAAACTGATAGTTACTGAGAGCACACTTAGCTTCGACCAGCACCATGCAGCAGAAGGCGGTGCATGTAATCCATTTATTTATTTCGTTGTTTTACAATGGCGTGTCACATGCATTGGATCATATTTACAATTGAAGAATTGTTGCAAGTTTTCTGGCAACAATTTATTATTTGCTTTGCACATTACAGTGATGTAGGAGTGAGGGGAGATCTCGACATATCTCGACTAGAAACCATGGCGATGACAGAAAAACAACAACAGAAACTGCAATTTTGCGAGAATAACTGGGTGAAAAGAAAGGCCGGAGTGAAAAGAATAGACAAGCGACGAATGGAGGAGATGAGGAAGGAAGTTGGTGGGAGAGAGAGCCTCACGAGGAAGCTGGTGAGGACCCGGCTAAAGTGGGCTGGATATGTGGAAGGAATGGAAGGGGTACAATTTTCGAAGAGAGCGGATGCGCTTAAAGTGGAAGGTAGAGGGAGAAGAGAAAGACCGAGACTGAGATAGGAGGACTGCGTGAAGAGAGATTTAGTGTGAGTAGGAAGGGGTGGAGAATGAGGGAGAGGGATAGAGGGGAATGGAGACGATCTGTGGAGACGGTAGTTAAACGGGATTAGTGATGAAGAAGAAGGGGAAACATCAACGGCCGGTATCGGTGCCAGCCTCACCCCGGACTACAGGGTTATGTTTTTTGTAATTGTAACACATCATAATGAAATATTAACCTGTAGAAGCGATATATGGCATATAGTAATCTCTGCAGCCACACGTGTCGACAACGAAGTCAGTGACGCATTCCATATAGCATGCTGCCTGCGAGTAACGACTGAAGTAGCGCAGCTTTTGTTGTCTCACACAGTCACCGTATGGTGGCGGCAGATTGGTCTCCTACAATATCAACATTCAACCGATGAATGGCTACGAGGACCAACACAAACCCAACCTATGAATGTTTCTCACAATTTGATTGGTTATTTTCGCATCTTGTCATCGCATTTATAATTCATTTGTTTAACGTTTCCACATAAATTCCCATAAATTCATGACTCAAACAAATTGAGATGTGTATTATTTATCGTGTGCTATTGGTTGCCATGAATCTAATCCATGAAACACAGAAGGAGACTGGATGTGTTGTTCATCCAGGAGATCAATACGAAAGGTATAACCCTTACGAAAATATATCATGATATAACTTTTTTGGAAATGTAAATGCCTACACACAGGACATGGGAACTTGGATGTCAACTATAAAATGGGAGATACTGTTCTGGGTACTACTGTAAAAGAAAAGGACTTAGGATTTACAATAAGTGCTGATATGAAAGTTTCAGAGCAGTATTGTGTTGCAGCATCAAAGGGTAATCAAATTATTGGGTTGATTAGGAGAAATATAACATACAAGGAAAAAAACTAATTATACCTCTGTATAAAGCAATAGTTAGACCTCATTTAGAATACTGTATACAAGTGTGGAGATCATATCGTAAGAAGGATATAGATACGCTTGAAAGAATACAGAAGAGAACAACTAAACTGATTCCAGAACTGAGAGACCTTAGTGATGAAGAAAGACTGAAAGTATGTGGTTTAACATCCCTACAGACAAGGCGGTTAAGAGGAGATCAAATATTTTTTTTAGGACATTGAGGTATGAAAATATTGATATAAATATTTTGTTCTCACTCAAGAAAGATAACAGAACTAGAGGACATGAGGTAATATTAGTGAAGGATCAGTGTAGACTGGATATCAGATTATCTACATATTGTGTAACTGCTAGCAGCGTGAATATGTTTAAAAACAAGTTTGACACATATCTCAGGAGGGCGGATTACACATAGATTAAAAATGTTGGACTATCGATAAGCCAACGACTTCCTTGTTCACTTGCCATCTGGGCCTTTGCCCTGGATGGCAATCTTGTTAAATACTTGTTAAACTTGGTATGCCATACTATATCATTGTAAACCGTGGTAGATCATGGTAAGCTATGGCATGCCATGCTTTGTATGTGTATGGTAATGCATGGTATACAATGGTTTACCAATGTATACATAAAACAGAAAATATGACAGACTGAAAAATATCACAAAAGTTGAAAGTCAAAATGATGAGAGCGTACGTAACGCCGGCTGATTGTATTGTCTTGAGAGGGTGGCACTGACAGAGTGTACATAACGCCGGCTGATTGTATGGTCTTGAGAGGGTGGCACTGACAGAGTGTACATAACGCCGGCTGATTGTATGGTCTTGAGAGGTGGCACTGACACAGTGTACGTAACGTCGGCTGATTGTATGGTCTTAAGAGGGCGGCACTGACAGAGTGTACGTAACGCCGGCTGATTGTATGGTCTTGAGAGGGTGGCACTGACAGAGTGTACGTAACGCCGGCTGATTGTATGGTCTTGAGAGGGTGGCACTGACAGAGTGTACGTAACGCCGGCTGATTGTGTGGTCTTGAGAGGGTGGCACTGACAGAGTGTACGTAACGCCGGCTGATTGTATGGTCTTGAGAGGGTGGCACTGACAGAGTGTACGTAACGCCGGCTGATTGTATGGTCTTGAGAGGGTGGCACTGACAGAGTGTACATAACGCCGGCTGATTGTATGGTCTTGAGAGGTGGCACTGACACAGTGTACGTAACGTCGGCTGATTGTATGGTCTTAAGAGGGCGGCACTGACAGAGTGTACGTAACGCCGGCTGATTGTATGGTCTTGAGAGGGCGGCACTGACAGAGTGTACGTAACGTCGGCTGATTGTATGGTCTTAAGAGGGCGGCACTGACAGAGTGTACGTAACGCCGGCTGATTGTATGGTCTTGAGAGGGTGGCACTGACAGAGTGTACGTAACGCCGGCTGATTGTATGGTCTTGAGAGGGTGGCACTGACAGAGTGTACGTAACGCCGGCTGATTGTGTGGTCTTGAGAGGGTGGCACTGACAGAGTGTACGTAACGCCGGCTGATTGTATGGTCTTGAGAGGGTGGCACTGACAGAGTGTACGTAACGCCGGCTGATTGTATGGTCTTGAGAGGGTGGCACTGACAGAGTGTACGTAACGCCGGCTGATTGTATGGTCTTGAGAGGGTGGCACTGACAGAGTGTACGTAACGCCGGCTGATTGTATGGTCTTGAGAGGGCGGCACTGACAGAGTGTACGTAACGTCGGCTGATTGTATGGTCTTAAGAGGGCGGCACTGACAGAGTGTACGTAACGCCGGCTGATTGTATGGTCTTAAGAGGGCGGCACTGACAAGGCAACGATAACAGAAGTTACACGTTTGCGAGAACAACTGGGTCCAGAGAACTACAGGAACATAGAAGGAACGAGGGAAGATATTGGGATACAGTTCAACTTAACAAAAATAATAGTTAGAATCCGGATTATGAGTAGAGGCGGTTAGAGCGTAGCCAAAACCAAACATGAAAAACAACAGTCCGCAATTAAGATGGGGAGGCTGCGTTAGAAGTGATGTGCGAAAGACTGAGGAGCATGACAAGTTGACGGAGGTCGTTGCCAATAGGGAGAAATGGAAGGGGATAAACGCCGTGCGGTGCAGCAATGCAGCAGTGTAATAACTAGCATCACCGCTTTGTTAAGGGAACAAGAGGAAGAACAAATAGTCTAGTGTATGGGCCTGTCGCCACCATTACAAGCAAACCAAGATGGAATTTACCTTCGAGATGCTCACTGCAACGAATGTGTGCATTCCTGCTGGGATGTTGTCTCCAAAGTCCTGCACTAATGGTACGGCATCTTTCTGGTGCAGAAGTAGCTTCAATCCCACTGCATTGTGTGGACCCTTCATGTACTCGTACTGTTCTATGTTTAATACTAGCTGCAATCCGTGTTTCACGCCTACAATATTACATATAGTAGAAAACAATGCAATGTTAGTTATTATATGCTTCATGTATACTGATGATACAAAGAAGGCACCAGATTAATAAAACTTGACATGTAGATATGAATATCATCCTGTTGTTATGCGTTATTTGCTAGTCATCAAATGAAGTCGTTTACAGGCTTCGCAGTGCAACTGTTAATGCTACAGAAGATAGGGTTATTTACCTGTTGCGTCGACCTCGGAGTTGGAGCTATTCCGGGCGTTGAACGTGTAACACACTCCAGCATCAGTCATGGTCTCCTGGAAGTCTTCGTGACTGCATGGCGCCCCCTTCCATCGACAACTAATAAGACAGTAATTTGTACGTGGGGTGATTATGGAAGAACGACAAACAAATATCGTACTACCATGCCGTGACGTTTATCATGCTTGGTGGGTGATGGTGACTACAATAAAGGCAAATGTTGCATGACATTTTTTTCCACTGGGGAAATGTACCGAAAGGGTGTTTTCGATTCCCTTTCGCGTCATTGCACCCATTTCAAATAAACTAAAATTGTTACATATGGCGTGGTGGA
This sequence comes from Lamellibrachia columna, assembly GCA_963662155.1. Lineage (NCBI taxonomy): Eukaryota > Metazoa > Annelida > Polychaeta > Sabellida > Siboglinidae > Lamellibrachia > Lamellibrachia columna. The sequence goes on from OY759273.1 coordinate 3,287,329, forward strand.
GAAGAATGGTGGGAGACCAGTTGGCCTGACTGGGGGGGTGAAACGACTGAAGCATTTTGTATGTAAAAAACGCCTTACAATGTCTGCCTGGCAATAGCAAGTTAACATATATATATATATATATATATATATATATATATATATATATATATATATATATATATACTGATAACGATATTAATGGTGATAATAATGACATATATATATATATATATATATACATATATATATATATATATATATACATATATATATATATATATATATATATATATATATATATATATATATATATATATATGTATATATATATATATATATATATATATATATATATATATATATATATATATATATATATATATATACATATGTATGTATCATTATTATCACCATTATTATCGTTATCAGCATCGTCATAGTCAGTATTGTACATAATATACAGCTGAGCGCACATGCAAGAGTCACCATGCTTCATAAACACACTCACGACGCAATCATATCTTCCTTGCGGTGAGCATGTTGTAGGTAGACATCCTGCATCGATTGGTTTCCGACGCCCCACTTTGTATAGTTGAAGGTGGAGATGTTTTCTACTTTGTACATTTCGTCCAACCAACGGTAAGAACCTTTCTCTGCTGCGGTAACTAGCCTGCAAGAAACGTCGCCAAGTGTTATGTATGTGTGTGTGTGTGTGTGTGTGTGTGTGTGTGTGTGTGTGTGTGTGTGTGTGTGTGTGTGTGTGTGTGTGTTTGTGTGTGTGTGTGTGTGTGTGTGTTTGTGTGTGTGTGTGTGTGTGTGTGTGTGTGTGTGTGTTTGTGTCTGCTATCATATGATAACATGTGATAACATCGGTATAATGTTTCGCACTCTACATGTTCTCCGGTTATCGAAGACGCATACAAGTAATTTGTCTAAATGGAAGACAACAGCGACAGGCAATACCTGAAGGCGTTTTGATTACAAATGGTGACGGCAGGGAAGAAGATAGGTTCTTTTCGTGACATTGTGATCTTCACACTGACAGGGCAGCTCAAGTACAGTCGCACTAAACCTTGACACTGGTGGAAGAATACGAAGATGCTGATCAACAAGATTGAAATCCAGAGAATTCTACAACAGACGAACATGTCGGATATGATGTTATGGAACGCAGAACCATCGGTCTCATTGACCTTCTGAAAGTTTCAGTCACTAGTAGCTAAGCCAGAAACCTTACGAAATATGTGATCAACTGGGCAATTCAACGGGTTTCCAGTTCTAATTGCCTAATCACACCCCTGCATTACCCCATTTTTTACAGCAAAACTGTTTAATCTGATATCCTCATGTTGAACGTTTACTTGCATATAGCTGTTCGATTAACAAGCCAAATGCCTTGGTCAGGTCGACAATGGTTTATGTTGTTCATGTTCTAATCTCAATGGTATCCTTAAACACCTATACATGCCTCACCTGCGAACTGAATTGCTTGTTGACCCTGCAACGTTTCGCAACCCGTGAAATGTGGTCGTTTCACAGAACCCCTTCAAGGCACGAACCCACTGTGTGCTTCGCTCGCCTGTCTCGTCTCCGGCTTCATCGATCTGCATCGACTTCACTGGCGTTTGGCAGTCTTGCATCTGGTTCGCAGAACGTGTGCCTTTCATAACGACAAGATGGTACACTTTGTCACAAAATAGTCGGAGTGGGGACATTTGAGTACGGACGGCGCCAGAAACGTATAAATGACATCGCTGCAGCCTTCCAGTATGGAATCGATCGTACTCAGCTGACCGTATCGCCAATGGAATGTTATTTTGTTAAATGAACAGTGGTAAACGTGACAGAGATGTACATTATAAAGACACTGTAGCTGTCACTCATTACAACAGGGATTGATTCTCACGTTTCGGTAAAAAGAAATACGCAGGAACAGCGGGTGGGGGTTCAGTAGGAAAGCTGCCTGTGATTTTTTTATGTGAACGACAGGAAGCCCGTAAACGGAAAGGAAGAAGGAGAAAGGAAAATGAGACGGCATCCCTGCCTTTCAAAACTAACATTAAAAACGTGGGACACTATAAATAACATTCTTTCCAGAACACACACAAATAAAGCTTTCCCTAAATCAGTTACATGTAATGAAGAAATCATAACAGATAAGACAGACATAGCCAACACATTTAATAATTGTTTTACCAATATTGTTCGAAATATAGCCACACAAATACACAATCCCATAAATAAAAACTGTCAGGTATTACCATAAAGAGCTACATAACAATGTATTTAACTTTGACCAAATTGATTATGAAATAATCTCAAAAATAATGGATAATATTCACCCAAAACCAAGTTGCGGTTTTGACGGCTTTTCTTCACCATTATTAAAATTAGTTAAACCTGCTCTAATAAAATCATTAACACTAACTACAAGCCAAATATAAACTACAGGTATCTTCCCAAACAAACTTAAAATTGCCAAAGTAGTCCCAATCTATAAAAAAAAATTATTTCAAAAGTAGTCGATCAAATTATTTACATCCAGCTAGTTCCTTTTTAAAAACACAAACACTTTTGTATGATAACCAATGCGGAATGGAACATTCAACTGAATAGGCTGCTCTTGAATTAACTGATAAAATAATGACACAAATGAAATACCTATAAATATCTTCCTAGACCTTTCAAAAGCATTCGACACCCTAGACCATGCAATATTACAAGCTAAATTAGAATATTATGGCGTAAAAGGAGTAGCTTTAGGTTTAGCTACAAATTATTTATCAGATCGAAAAGAGTATGTGGAAATACAAGATGTCAAATCAAATATGCTGAATATTTCAACAGGTGTACACCAGGGCTAGATTATGTTTATTATAATTATATCTTAATGACTTTGCTGAGTCTAGCAAAAAGTAAAATTTTATACTGCACGCCGATGATGCCACCCTCTCAAATACCCTAGACTCATTTTCAACTCATGAAGAAAATGGACATGTAGAATTATCTATCAATATAGAATTGCATAAAATCAATGAATGGTTTAAACTAAACAAATTATCTCTTAACCTATGCAAAACTAAATATATATTTTCAAAACGGCTAAAAGAAAATGTGTAAATCCACCGTTACTAAAATTAGATAATATAAATGTTGACATAGTGTATGAATTAAATGTTCTTGGATTACCTTTTAGCAAACAATTAAATTGGAAAAGCCATATTAACAAAAATGCAAATACATGTTCAAGTACTTTAGGCGTTCTCAGTAGACTCAAACGATTATTACCTCTTAGCATATAGGTTATGTTGTACAACTCACTGATATTGCCGCATTTGAACCATGGCATAACGGCCTGGGGCTACAAATGTGACAAAATAAAAGCAATTCAAAAGAAAGTCGTCCGAATTATAAGTGTAAGCAAATATAATGAACTGAACCATTGTTTAAAGGTATTAAATTATTACAAATAGAACATATATTAAGATTGCAAGAACTAAAAAAATATCGTAAATTCACACATAATAAACTACATGTCTACCTTCAACACTTATTACTTGATCAAAACAGTAGCATTCACAACTTCAACACACGTGGGCAATACAACATACACACAGTCAGAGTGCAACACGAATTTGCTAATCGCAGTCTTATATATACTTTGCTATGCACAATAAATAATGTACCTGATGTATTGAAAAGCAAAATATACACTCACAGTCTACAGGGTTTTGAAACCTATAGCAAAAATTATAATTTGCAAACTTATATATCGCTCTGTAATATGATAAAATGTTATATATTCCAACAAGAATGATTATGCAATAACACCGCTTTGGACAATGAACCATCCATGCCAAATCATTTATTATGTCATGTTTTTTCTGTTATATAGCCTAGAAGTTTTCAGTATTTATATCGTTGTATGTTATTATTTGTATAATCGTTACGTTCTTATCCTTAATGTGAGTCCCATGGCCGCTTACTCATTTGTTTAGTGATATGTATTTGGGCCTAATAAAAACATACATGGTGACAACACCAAATTTAATACCCTGTGCTTCTATAGGCAGAACATTCAAGCGTCCCACAATACCTGTATTGATGGCTGCCATGGTAGCTTCCTGACTGCATGATGCGATCGCGGCAGTAACGTTTGCTGCATTCGGCAGGGCCGATTGCAACAACTCTTGTATCTCACCCATCTCTCGCCGTGTCTCGCGTCCGAGCTCACCCAACTCTCGCCGTGTCTCGCGCCCGAGCTCACCCAACTCTCGTTGTGTCTCGCGCCCGAGCTGCTCGATAGCTTTCATGCCCTGTTCGGCAGCACTCATGCCCTGTTCGGCAGCACTCATGCGCAGTTCGGTAGCGCTGATGCCCTGTTCGGCAGCACTCATGCGCTGCTTGGCAGCACTCATGCCCTGCTCTATAGCACTCATGCGCTTCTCCATTTGGGTCTCCCATCCACAACGCTCCACATTCATAGTGGCCGCCCCCGAGATGCCAGCATTCGCACTGACCTGCTCCAGCCCAGGATCTACCTCGTCGCTCTGTGTGGGGAGATCCAACGGTGCGCTAGCCCTGGCAGTTTGTTGAGTTGACTCCTTGATGGGCGGCATCCTGTAAAATCAAATCAACATTATGTACTGATTAATCCTTACCATTTTTATTCCAGGTAGATATTATCGGCTGTGCCGTCACACCACGTGGACCGTCGTTAGTTGACCCGTACCACCGAAGGACCATCTTTAGTCAACATCATTATCGGTCAACCCCTACCATTTGTGGCCAAAATTGGACTATGGACCACGTTTTGCACACCATAACCATTACCACAGTAATCAGGGAATGATAGAAGAAATGCCAGTCTCTAAATATGAAGAAAATATAAACCATGGTCATCCAAAGAAAAAATTATACGCCAACATGCAACATCCTAATAAACGGGATGTTAGGCCAACATGCAACATCCTAATAAACTGGATGTTAGGCCAACATGCAACAACCTAATAAACGGGATGTTAGGCCAACATGCAACAACCTAATAAACGGGATGTTAGGCCAACATGCAACAACCTAATAAACGGGATGTTACGCCAACATGCAACATCCTAATAAACGGGATGTTACGCCAACATGCAACAATCTAATAAACGAGATTGTTTCTATGTATGTTCATAAGTTTCATTATACGCCAACATGCAACATTCTAATAAACGGGATTTAACGCCAACATGCAACAATCTAATAAACGGGATTGTTCCTAAACAGGTTCATAAGTTTCATTATCTTGGATCAGTGATAACGCGGATGGCCGGTACAATGATATCAAGAGACGAATTTGCTAGACAAATATGGCTTTCCAGAACATGAAAAGCATTATTTCCTAGAAAGGTATATAACTTGAAGTAAGAACACATGTTCTGCCATTTTATATAGAGCCCGTACTGCTATATCACTTGAAGTAAGAACACCTGTTCTGTCATTCTACACAGAGCCCGTCCTGTTATATCACTTGAAGTAAGAACACATGTTCTGTCATTCTACACAGAACCCGTGCTGCTATATCACTTGAAGTAAGAACACATGTTCTGCCATTCTACACAGAATCCGTACTCACTCACTCACTCACTCACTCACTCACTCACTCACTCACTCACTCACTCACTCACTCACTCACTCACTCACTCACTCACTCACTCACTCACTCACTCACTCACTCACTCACTCACTCACTCACTCACTCACTCACTCACTCACTCACTCACTCACTCACTCACTCACTCACTCACTCACTCACTCACTCACTCACTCACTGATATCGGCCACTGGAGTCGAACTCCAACCATCTGTCTCCGGACACCGTTGCGTCTGTAGCAGTGCCCAGCAAATAGTCACCTCGTTTCTCGAATCTTTTATTTTACTTAGCTCGGCCCAGTGCAGAGCTCTGCCTTAGTCAGATGTTGCCGCATGTGTATTTTTGTGCAAAACCCGTCTAGTTGTTTTTGATTGTTTTTGTCATTGTCTAAGATTCGCATCCGCAGTTGAATGCAAACACTGCCGATTTTATGAACACCCGCTGCTTAATGTTGCGTGGCTGTGCAGACTTTCATATTTGGCTAAGTTTTTTGAGTGCTTTTTGTGCCAATGTCTTCCTGGTCTTGGTGTTTTGGTTGGTATGCTGACCCAGTTATTTGAAGGCATCGAACTTCCCCAAAACAGGTAGTTGTAAGCCATGAACTAACTTTCAACCCAATCCTCGCTCACAATGATTCAACTCGTATGAGTAGACCCTGTGCCTATGTGATCTCTTCTGAGAAAAGAGTTATATCGCCTGTCACACACACACACACACGCACGCACGCACGCACGCACGCACGCACGCACGCACGCACGCACGCAAGCACGCACGCACTGTTTTTGTTTTTAATATATTTTAAGTTATTTAATATGTTATCTATTTTTAAAATACATTTTTTTATTGAAGTGGCCCAATATGAGAATTATATTTACTTAAGGTTAAAAATCGCATAGCTTTCTTTTGTATTTTCAGCATTCGGCTACCTTTATATCCCCACGTCATAATACAATAGTTAATATTATATGAAATTAATGTATTATATAAGTGGATTTTAATTTCTAAAGGTAACACATACTTTAGTCTGCTTAAAATGCCAAAAAATTTGGAACATTTTCTTGATATTTTGTCAATGTGTTTTTTCCAATTTAGATTTGTATCTAAAGTCAATACTAAACTTTTTTTATTTTTCCAATAGTTCTTTATTTGTATTATTAATGTTGAGCGTAAAGTTATTTATAATATTAATTGGCATTTAATAGGTCATATTTAGATGATAATTTATTAATATTAAGCCATTGAAGTATTTTAATAATTTATTTTCGATTCAGTACTTCTGTTTGGTAAATTGTCATTAAAAGATTTGATGGTGCGAAATAAGGTTTACCATCACTACAAGAATGTTAGACACAGGAATCAGGGAAAGGGAGACGAAATGCAGTTTCTAAATAAGGTTTACCCTCGCTACAAGAATGTTAGACACAGTAATTAGGGAAAGGGAGACGAAATGCCAGTCTCTAAATACGAAGAAAACGGAAACCATGGTCATATCAAAGAAAAGGTGTACGCCATCATGCATCGCAGTCAATGGGATTATTCCTCAACTAGTTCATCACAAGTTTCATCACATTGGATCATTAATAACCACAGTTGGCCGGCACATTGATATCAAAAGACGAATTTGGCAGACTAAAGCGGCTTTCCAAAACATGAAAAGCATTTTTATCCTAGAAAGGTTTATCAGTTGAAGTAAGAACATATGTTCTGCCATTCTACACAGAGCCAGTTCTGTCATAGCGTGGTCAATGACTAAATAGTTACAAAGGAACATCGAAGCAACATAAGCTTTTTTAGAGGAATGCTTAGAGTATCGTGGACAGGAAAGAAAAGTAATGAAGTCATTTTAAGAATAGCTAAAGCTAAAAGTAATATCATACGCGAAATCAAGAAAGGACAAGTAGAATCATCAATACGACTACCGTTAGGACACCCTTACGATAACGGTGACTACGGTTAGGACATCTTTACGATAACGATGACCACGGTTATTCCATCTCAACCACCACACCGTAACATTCCAGTGATCACATTTTCTCTATAAATATCTTTCCGAGGACCACTACTGGCCAACTACTACTGTCACGGGTACCACATCTCTACGTTTAAGAACGATGGAAGATTTACCTTCAATCCGTAGCGCTGGTCGGGTCTTGACAAATGACAACTTCGATGATGGGCTGCCAAAAATGTTCACGTACAACTGGACTGACATTCAGGCGCCAGTAGACACAATGAAACTTGAATCTCAACGACACTCCCAATCATCGGCAGCTGACTATTGGTTCAAATATTTAATTGCCACATTGCATCCTTTCGCGTAGCAATTATTCAAAGTACTACCCATGATGCTTCACTTCACTATGGGATGTGTTGTAGCTGTGTAACATTAATTGACATTAAGCACTTAAGTTACCGGCTTACACAACAAAATATAATATTCACAAACCCATTTCGGTAATGAAATGTTCTTGCGTAGAAATATATAGATTCATGTCTACGTTGTTCACTCCCTCAGCACTCAACTCCGCTTGCGGCTTGTGCTTAGTTTCACTCAAACGACATGTCATAACAGTTTACTGCGTGCGTGACATCGATACAATGGAAAAACAGTTCTAATTATATTAGGCGTTAACTAATACGTGTAACGTCTAAATGCCACGGCGTTGTTGCGCGTTCTGAGTGTTGCTTTCCTTTGATTCTAAACACAGTCGATCCATTAGTGTTAATAACATTAATTTTAGTAATATCAATAATATACAGCATGTCGGGACACAAATATGTACACACATTTCTGACGAGGATTGGACTAATAATATTTTTTTTTCATTAATCTAAAACATGACAGTTAAATGTATATGAGTTTTGTGATAGGAACAAGGATTCGTATTTGTCCCACTGTGCTATTATCATATCAAATCGAATCAAAAGCGTTTATTCAAACAGATCAAACAAATTACATTTACATATTAAGTATACAAAGAATATTAGTGAAATACTGGAAAGGAGAAACATTGAAGTAAGAATACGTGTAATGTTATGTTTCTCCTTTGTCGACAGTTTCTAGCAGCTTTTATACGTGATGTTAATTTCATAAATGATACAAGCGTGGCTATCATTACTTAAGTTTTGGTAGATTATTATGAAACTGTGCATTATGACATTAAAACTATCTACCACAACTTTGAAATAACTGTTTGCTATAGTGTGCTGTAAAACGGTGAAAGGAACGAATGTTGGTAAAACAGACATTCAACGAGTTCTACCGTTAGGTTCCATATACAGTTAATGACATATGCCTTCTATTAGTTGATGCACGGGTTCGTCAAAACCGATTTTATCTTCGTATGCAGTGCTTATTATCATGTTTAACAAATAAACTTTGCATATTCGGCGGCAATTAATTGTTGTGTGCTTTATACATAAATAGTAGTATTCTAAATTGTATCAAATTGATAAATTTTAAAATGCCTGCTTGTAAAACAGTGGAGTTGTGTGGTCGCATCGCTGTGCGTTGTGCATAAGCAGGATTAACCTCTTTTGTAACATATTTATACAATGCAAATGTGTAGGAAAGTATTTCCCCATATTTCCACACAATGCAATAAATATTGCAAAAACAGAGTAGAATACAACATATACATATCATAGCGGTAAAATATTTTGCTACATATGTACATGATACCAACACTTATCGATAGTTTAGGCTTTACCTAATACTCAAATTGTCAAATCAAGAAGCATGCATGTTTTTGACAATCTGAGTAGTAGGTCCGGTTTAAATGATTTATCTAAATCTCCGATTACAAAACTGTTATCTAATACTGGACAAAACTGATATGTTGAACTTATCACTTTTCACACGTGTAGATTGTTGAGACAACTAAACTTATATGTATATATATATATATATATATATATATATATATATATATATATGTATATATATATATATATTTATATACATTTATGTGTGTGTATGTGTGTATGTATGTCGTGTTGCAAAAATATCGTGAGATAATATATCACGACGTTGTTGCAACAAATACATATATATATATATATATATATATATATATATATATATATATATATATATATATATGTATATATATATATATATATGTATATATATGTATGTATGTATATATATATATATAAATATATATATATATATATATATATATATATATATATATATATATATATATATATATATATATATATATATATGTATATATATATATATATATATATGTATATATATAAATATATACATGTATGTGTGTATGTATGTCGTGTTGCAAAAATATCGTGAGATAATATCTCACGATGTTGTTGCAACAAACACGACCAAACTGGTATGAAAGGCGCGCCTAGAAACTATGAGGTGCCGTAGCTGACAAAAGGGTAATGCACCGACAAAACCTGTCGAGTTCTGCCCGAACGAACCGTCGAGTTCTGGCTGCGATATTGATCGAGGTCTGCGAGAACCGTCGATGTCTGCGAGGTCGATCGAGTCTGGTTGCCATTGCCACTGGCACTGAACATAGCGTTGTAAATTGTGCAGCGAAGTAATACCGCAAAAACATAAGATACGATACTACCCAGATAAAAGTGGCTAAAAGTGTCCATTCAAGAGTAATTTATATTTCATATGTTTTCCTGAAACACTAACAAAGTCATTCTCACAGAGGACAATATATGAATGGAAAAAATAATGTAAATGTTACCAACGTCAATATGTTTATACTAAAAATCGACAGCTATGACGACAATGCCACGAGACGACCTGCAGAATACAATACGAATTCAGTGCAATTTTACACGTCACCTGTCGTGGCTTTGCGCTTGGAAGGTCCCTAGTTCAAACCGCGTTATGTCCGATTCAGCATTAAACGAGAAAGAAATGTAAATCTGACATTCCGCGGATTGAACCAGAGATGGATGCGACAGGTGTGATGGGTGTGATGGTTGGGTTAGGTGGTATTGCTGGGGTGTGTGGGGTTGGTACGATGGGTGCGATTGGTGCGATAATAAGGGTGGGATGGATGTAATGGGTGGAATTGATGGGACGGATGGGGTTGATTGGCTAGGTTGGATAAATTGGACGAGATCTGGAGAGTGTTGGCAGATATGGATGGGGAGCGAGGAATAGAGAGGGTCGAGCTATGGTGGAGTTGGTGGCGTGCGAAGTTGCAGAGGCAGTATACGCAAAAGAAGGAAGCCTGGAATGAAATAGAGAAGACCAAGGAAAGAGGAAATCAACCGGATGCAAGGATGATACACTCATACAGGAAGAAGAAGAAAGCGGTAAAGAGAGCTGTTGATAAATGAGGAGATATATGGAAGCAGACGTGTATAGCAAGCTAGATGAGGATGGTGGAAAGAAGATGATATACAACATGGCCCGAGATAGGGATGAGAATAGTAAGGATGTGAAGGGTGGGACGGTGATCAAGGATAGAAATGGGAAGTTAGTGACAGAAAAAGAGGCAGTGCTGAAAAAGCTACTTCAAGGAGCTACTGAACCAGAAGAAAATAACAACAATCTGGAATTACCGTCGTATGTAGAGGGGAAAATGGACAAAGAGGCTGCTGAATACATGTATGAGGCAAGGTAAAGTACCAGAGGAGTGGCGGACAGGGCCAATTGTCCCAATATGGAAGAGGAAGGAGATGTGCAAGACCCAGGGAATACCGAGGCATCACACTTCTAAGTCACACCATAAAGCTGCTAGAGAGGATCCTTGATGGGAGAGAGTAGAGCAAGAATTAGGTGGAGAACGCCAGGGATTTAGGAAGGACAGAGGGACGACTGGTCAGATGTGTGCATTAAGACAGCTGGTAGAGAAGAGGTTGGAGATGCAAGGGAGAATGGCAGTGGGATTTGTGGACCTGGAGAAGGCCTATGACACAGTCCCAAGAGAGACGGTGACAGCAACAGTGCGATGGATGGGAGTGCATGAAGCAGAAGCCAGGATGGTGTAAGCAATGTATGAGAGAACAAAAGGAAGAGTTGTGGTTAGATCTGGGTTGTCGGAAGAGTTTCCAGTTAATATCGGTTGGAGGCAAGGAAGTGCCCTTAGCCCTTTACTGTTTATCATGGTGATGGAATTAATCAGCAGAAAGATTAGCACGAAGGATTTTCTCAGGAAGATGATATATGCAGATGATCTGGCAACAAAAACATAGAGCAAACAAGAACTCCAGGAAGTGCTGGATGAATGGAAGGGGGTGTTCAAGAAGCACGGACTGACAATGAGCTTGGAGAAGACAGAATTGATGTGAGCTGGACAACAGAGAGAGGAGTTAAACATCAGGTTGGATGGTAAGGAGATCAAGCAAGTGGACGGCTTTGTGAATGTTTACAGAGGATGTGCATTCAGAGTTAGAAGTAAGACGCAGGAGCGAATTCTTGGAGAAAGGTAGAGGAATTCATGTTGGACAGACAAATTTCGAAAAAAAAGCTGAAAAGGAAAGTCCAGAGAGGGTGTGTTACATTCCTGTATGGTCTGGAGACAGTGGTGTTGACAGAACAACAACAACAGAAGTTGCAAGTTTGCGAGAACAACTGGGTTCGTCAAATAACAAGAACAAATAGGGAGGACAAAAGAAGGATGAACGACCTGAGGAAAGAGGTTGGGTGCAATGCAGCCTAACAGGAAGATTGGTGAGACGCAGGATGAGATGGGCTGGCCACTTGGTAAGGATGGATGTAAGCAAACTAGCGAAGAGAGCTGAGGTAGAAACGCATCAAGGATGCAGGGAAAGGGAAAGGCCACAGCTGAGATGGGAGGACTGCGTGAGGAGGGACATCAGAAGATCATGGGAGGATGAAAGATGGAGAGAGGGGGCGGCTGATAGAAAACTATGGAAAGAAAGAACAGAAAGAGTGGCTCGACAATATATTTCCTGAAGTTAAAATAACTTGTGTATATAATGTATCCCCTACATAGCTATTCGTTTAATAACACTTGAGTAATCAGAATATGAGCAATTAGAAAATACTGAATCACATGCAATTCAAATGCTTACATTAATAAGGAATAGAGTCCTATTATTATATTCAATAAACATGATACAAAATTATTGAACTATATGTTCTGTTAATTCAGAACTAGCAACAGCAACTAGTAACAGTAACTAGATTATGTTATACAGGCTAACTATGTATACTCACTTATGATTGCTTTCTTATACCTGTGTTTGAATGACCTTACTGTTTTAATGTTAGTGAGCTCAGTATTTAGAGAATTCCAGAGACTTATTCCATATACAGAAAGAGTCATAGCTCTGATATTTGTGGTAACACAACATCTCACAAGTTGATTTGTTTGACGGGTTATTGTTGAAATATCTTTTTTCACAAAGTGCTGTTGTATGTTAACTGGTAACTTGCACTGGTATGCTTTAAACATAAAAACAGCTGTTTTGAATTTTACCAGGTCTACAAATTTTAATGTATTTGACCTGTAGAAATGAGGTGGGGATCGAGTACCCCAGCCTTTCTGTTTGTACATGTATGTGTATGTGTATGGCTAATCAACTTGGTAATTACGCCCCTACTATGGCACTTGTAACCAATTGTGATTGTCACTCCTATGTAGGGGCTCTTCGGCATTCCATGCCTATGATTACTGTATTAAATAAATGGATTGCCATTTTCTCACTCATACATGTTTTCAGTTATGACTGATATGTACAGAAACTAGCTCAGGCTCCACACCAGTTTTTGATATCATTAAGACCAGGCAGTCAGATTAAGTAGGGATATTAAATTCAATGACACAAGACGCAGGCATGCGAAATGCAATTTTGTCCAAAAGACGAAATACCTTTTTGCGAGCAAGTCGCTGTCCGCCGAGCAGATAACTATACATGTGAGGCTTGGAGAGGGGTATTTGGTGGCGCCCCCTCTATTATTAAATTTGACAGGTCCATTCAAAGCAGCCCGATCGGTAATCACAAGGTGGCGCAAAGGTGCCGTCCAGTGTTTGCACGTGGCCCGTGATGACAGGTGATTGGTGGAGGGCAACTTTGCTGGACGAGAAGTATTTCAAATTCAGTTGCCGCTTCTGTCTTGTACAGTAAGCAACGTTGCGTTTACGCTCTGCTCAAAAATCCCACCCACCCTCCCTAATAGTGTGTTAACGGTAGGGGTCCAATAGATCAGCTCGTGCACAACGTGTAGGTACATTGCGAAACATTGCTCACAGAAAGGTACTTCACAAAGTTATTTTTGACGCTTTTCCCTGTAGTAGCTTGGTACACGAGGTTTTGAATTATGTGTTTTCCTCCACTGAATGTTCAGTAGTGTACGCAGGGTTTTTAGTGCGGGTACTTTTCGAAGTACATTTGTGTGGCAGTTTGGTCCTGCCTTTCTGTGTCATGTGTTAATAGTTGGCAGTTTTCGTTATATGCGTGTATATATGGCACATTTACACATTATGCATTGGGTTACCATACATTCATTATGGTTTGTTTATAAATGTTTGTGTGATTAGCCCACTATGTCATGTATCAGCAGTAGGTTTATTCATTATATATGTATATATATATATATATATATATGTACAGCACCCTTACTCATTAGGTGTTGCGTTACCTTTAATCGCATTTGATTTGTTACCATTGTTAGTTTACCATTGTTGGGGGTTTAGCCCAATTTTTCATGTATACTATTTTGCTGGGGGGATCGAGTACCCCAGCCTTTCTGTTTGTACATGTATGTGTATGGCTAATCAACTTGGTAATTACGCCCCTACTATGGCACTTGTAACCAATTGTGATTGTCACTCCTATGTAGGGGCTCTTCGGCATTCCATGCCTATGATTACTGTATTAAATAAATGGATTGCCATTTTCTCACTCATACATGTTTTCAGTTATGACTGATATGTACAGAAACTAGCTCAGGCTCCACACCAGTTTTTGATATCATTAAGACCAGGCAGTCAGATTAAGTAGGGATATTAAATTCAATGACACAAGACGCAGGCATGCGAATAGAGGGGTTGTGTGGTCAATACGATTCGCACCATACAATAGTCTCATTGCTCTCTTTTGGAGTATGACAATACCACTGATATTGGTAGGATATGTGTTTCCCCATATTTCAGAAAATTAATTAATATACGGTAAGAACATAGAGCAGTACAGGATGTGCATAGATTGTATGTCTACTAGCTGACTACACTTATACAATATGGCTGTACTCTTTGAGAGTTTAGATTTAACACTTGCTATATGGTCTTTCCAATTCAGCTTCTCATCGATTAGTACACCAAGAAACTTGGCAACCCGTACTCTATCAATGTTTACACCATTGATTGTTATGTCAATATTAGCACTCAGATTATTATTACCAAATAACATGTAACTTGTTTTCGAAACATTCAAGGACAACTTGTTTACAGCAAACCAAGTACACATTTTGTGCAGAACACTGTCACCCGCAACTTCAAAGACCTGATCGATGGACATCCAGCTTTTGAGATGCGTGTTTTACTTCATATGGTAGGATTACAATAATATGAAGGACGTTACGTGACTCAGTTTATATCCTTCCTAGTCTAAATTCAGGACTAGAGTTGCCTTTCAGATCCATATGACCTCTTTGATCCATCTTGCGTTTCTGTACGCTCTCTGCCAATCACTTTTGCCCCCTCCCCGTCTATTATGCAATTGTTCCTGTCTGCATGGTTTCTTACTGCAGACTTATCCTCTATTACCACTGACACTCCCTTCTTTTCTCTGGTGTATCGTCTGGTTGTGATGTTTTCATCTCCTTTCATCTCTTTTCACCTCCTTCTTTGTTCTTTGGATATACTTGTGATATCATGATGTTTTGAAGAAGTCTCACATATGTATCGATCTAATGATTTATTAGAATGTTTTAATGGAACTGGATAGATGCAACAACATTGTATAAGAGTCAGAAGACAGATACAAAGAGGTGGATCACATCACCAAGGCATTAGAAATACGTGGGTAACCAAGTTAGACCACATAGAAAATGAAAGAACAGCAAATTCAGAATGAAAACACCAAAGAAAAGAAGGCTAACAAGACAGAGAAATTCAAATGTATAGTCACTCTCCCATATGTCAAAGGAGTAACAGAACCTACATAGCGGATATTAAAACATCATGAGATCGCTACATCTGTGAGATCTCATCAAAACACCAGGAGATTACTAGTGCTTCCAGAGGACAAAGTGGAAGATAGCAAAACGACAGACTGTTCATATCAAATCCCTTATTAAAGTTGTAACCACAAGTACATCGGCGAAACATCGGCGATAACATTTGGAACAAGATTCGAAGAACACAAGAAGGAGGTTGAAAACATCAAAACCAGGCGATTTACCAGGGAACAGAAGAGGGCGTCAGCGGCGGTAGAGCATAAGTCTTTAATCACACACCCTGCAAACAGGAACAATTGCATCATAGACTGGGAAGGGGTAACCGTGATTGGAAGAAAGTGCATAGAAACGCAAGATGGATCGTGACTTTCGTCTTATTCGCCGGTATATGTATTTTGCTGTCGCCAAAACTATTGCAACTGCTCTTGTTAGCATTAGACTTGATGAAGTCTAATGCTAACAAGTACTACTGCAAATCTCTTTATCTTAATATTGCTCTCAAGGACATCTTGAAACTTCAACGTGTGCAAAATTGTTTGGCAAGGGCAGTTACTCGGTCTCCTCGTTTCTCTCACTCAGTACCACTTCTTAAATAATTGCATTGGCTCCTTTCCGATATCGCATGATTGATTAAGATATGTACACTTACCTATCAAGCACCGTCAACCAAGCAATCAGCATATTTACATTCACTGCTCACTCCCGCAACATAGCCCAGACAGCTTCGATCATCTAATGCTAATCTACTTTTTGTTCCAAGTGTTAAGACAAATGTCGGAACTAAAGCTTTTTCAGTTGCTACACCGATTCTGTGGAACTCACTCCCTGTTGGTGTTAGGTATGTAGGAAATAAAAAAAAAAGGCTTAAAAAAAAACCGACCTGTTTAAATTTGCTGATCCACAGTGTACCAATCCAACTGTTTACAACTAGAACTGGTTATCGACTATGAACTGCTTAACCCCTTTTGTTTTGGTGCGCAATATACGTATTTTATATATTATATTATTATATTCATGCTTGAAATGTAGAATATTGCTATGTGAAGTCATCGCGATGACGTGACTCATCACGGCAATTCCAATGATCTCCTCAACGTCTGGAGATGAGACGTAATTTGCGACACAAACACAGGATAGGTAATGCAAAAAACAGGAATGCTTTTTTACAACGGTTTGTAGATGAATGAGAGTGGAGTTTATCTTCTATATTTTGTAACGAAGTTGTGCTTGGACTTCGGAAAGATGCATGTGCTGAACGTGTGCGTCGACAAGGCTTCCACCGTGACTATGCTGTGGGGCGCGGTAGCGGTTAGAACGTGTGCATCGACAAGGCTTCCACCGTGACTATGCTGTGGGGCGCGGTAGCGGTTAGAACGTGTGCATCGACAAGGCTTCCACCGTGACTATGCTGTGGGGCGCGGCAGCGGTTAGAACGTGTGCATCGACAAGGCTTCCACCGTGACTATGCTGTGGGGCGCGGTAGCGGTTAGAACGTGTGCATCGACAAGGCTTCCACCGTGACTATGCTGTGGGGCGCGGTAGCGGTTAGAACGTGTGCATCGACAAGGCTTCCACCGTGACTATGCTGTGGGGCGCGGCAGCGGTTAGAACGTGTGCATCGACAAGGCTTCCACCGTGACTATGCTGTGGGGCGCGGTAGCGGTTAGAACGTGTGCATCGACAAGGCTTCCACCGTGACTATGTTATGGGGCGCGGTAACGGTTAGAACGTGTGCATCGACAAGGCTTCCACCGTGACTATGTTGTGGCGCGCGGTAGCGGTTAGAACGTGTGCATCGACAAGGCTTCCACCGTGACTATGTTGTGGGGCGCGGCAGCGGTTAGAACGTGTGCATCGACAAGGCTTCCACCGTGACTATGCTGTGGGGCGCGGTAGCGGTTAGAACGTGAGCATCGACAAGGCTTCCACCGTGACTATGCTGTGGGGCGCGGTAGCGGTTAGAACGTGTGCATCGACAAGGCTTCCACCGTGACTATGCTGTGGGGCGCGGCAGCGGTTAGAACGTGTGCATCGACAAGGCTTCCACCATGACTATGCTGTGGGGCGCGGCAGCGGTTAGAACGTGAGCATCGACAAGGCTTCCACCGTGACTATGCTGTGGGGCGCGGTAGCGGTTAGAACGTGTGCATCGACAAGGCTTCCACCGTGACTATGCTGTGGGGCGCGGCAGCGGTTAGAACGCTGGGCTTTCAATCGAGAGAACCCGGGTTCGAATCCCTTTGCTGTCGTTTCGAAGCTTTTTGCATTTTATTTCATCCCACGTTGCCACAGTTCACTCAGCTGTATAAAAGAGTATCTAATTACAGACAGAGAGAGATATCGGAAAAAAATAGTCTTCGCGCAGTAATTGCAGCTTGGCTGAATGCTCCCCAGAGAAGTCGAAATAGCGTTGGAATGAACAAGTCTGCCATATGGTGAAGAATAGTGCGCTTTGAGCAGTCCCAAGGTCTGGATACCTCGCTATATAAGAACTAATCTTTTATGCTAAAGTTTCTTCAATGTCTTCACAAAGCGGCATCGGAAACACGGAAGCATGACCAACGAATTGGTGTCCGAGGCCAGTCGCACTAATGCGTTGATGGACCTTTGCAGAACGCGACGAGTTCAAAGCTACGATGCACTGGAGGAGTTCTCACAAGAATGTACAAAAAAACGTGATAAATCTGATAAATATTTCGCGTATATAATTATGCTGTAAAGTGTTAAAGTTTTAATGCGACTTGACTGACATTATATTTAGTTACCACGTGGAACCAGTCGTTGTAGCCATCTATTTTCAACCAACATCTCGAGTGCATCTTCTCGATTGCTCTGTGGATGCTATCGAAAGGATTGGTGAAGTCTATGAAACTGATTGCTAGGGGTTATTAGTATTCTTGACATTTTTCTGTAATGCGTCTGAGCATGAAGATTTGCTCAGCACATAAGCGTTTTCGCCTTACGCCTATTTTGTTCCTCACGTAAATCGCATTCCATATGAAATCAAATAACACACAGTTCTTCGCCCCCTCCAAATATAGTGAAATTTGGCACATTTGTTGGGCCGGTTGTGAATGTTACCACAGCTAAAGTTATTTACACATATATGTACATTCCAACGCGAAATTGTGTAAACAAAATAGCAAACGACGCATTTAGAATTGTTGTATCTCAAGATCATATAAAGGGTCAACTGAAGTTTTGTGTGAAACTTCTTAATACAATGACCTTGTTAATCATACAATTTTATCAAAATAAATTTGACTCATTTTGGGTATATTAGTTCAAAGGCCAAGGTATGTGACCTTCGCGACAAAATATTTCTAAACTTCCATGTTACGCATATATATGGATACGACAATATCTTAACTTCATACTAAGACCAATATTAAAGCCAAAGCATTAGACTAAGTTAAATTATGTCTACATACGTGTTACGAGAAAACAAACTTTTTGGGCATGTTTGATCATTAACATGGAATAACTCTAAAACTATTTCACTCACAAGTTTTGGCATAATGACCTTTTTGGGTTGATTTAATATGGAATGACCCATCTATCACATGTGTAACTTCTGTTGGCTTAAACCGCGAGATTGAAACTAGTTCACGTTCTTCACGACGACGCCAATTGCTTTCTGCAATTTTACATTTGTGATGCAGTATCAACGAAGGAGTGTGTGGGTCGTCATTATATATATATATATATGTATTTATTAATTTGTATATCTCCCCGTTGCTGACCGAATTATGCACAATCACCATAGAGTTGATCTTTGGATATATGGTCCTACAGGCCCGTTCCGTGTGTGCTTTTTGGGTTGGTGCGTTTTTGTGATAAGCCGAACTCTTGGAAGACCCGGACAGGGGGATTTCCTCCGAGCAAAATTATGTTAATTGGATCCGCAAATATGCCATCCAATCCGCGGATTGGACGAAATATCACCCACCCAAAAAACACACACGCTACGGTTTTGTTGGATCATATATGTAAAGCCCAATTATATGGTGTTCAACCACCATTGTCCACAGCGCTAAGAAGGAGACGACTGCAATTTGCTGGTCAATGCAAGAGGTCATTTCAATAAACAGCCTCCAAGCTGGTGTTGCGGTACAGCTGGGCAGGGCAAGAAACCCTATTGTACCCTTACCTGCTCGTCACAAATATAGGTCTTGATCCATCTTGTATCACAAGACGATGTGGAGTTAACATCTACAAGAACAACTTCAGTTGTCGTGGCCTAGCTAACTGAAAGTCAGTTTGGTTTGGTTTCTAATCATCGTGACATTTTCCCAATGTGGCATAAATTTTTCAATATTTTATGAAGCACTATTTATATTTGTAAGTGGTCAGCTGTATAAAACTGCCTAGTGAATATTTCATGGTGTGTATGCTGAAACTTACTAGAATTAAATAATTACTAATACGTCGATGCCTCTGATGGACAACCTCCTATTCTTCAACGTAGAACATTATCCCAGCATGGCGCTGTAAGGTAGTGGTATAATTAAGGTGAATAATTTATGTTGGCGGGATTTGTCTAAGATAGACTTCTCAGTGGTATCTTGTTGGGATATTTTTCACCAGCGCACAAAAGGAAAGCGTTCAATTTATGCCATGCCATTAAAAAAGTCGTTACTCTTTGTTCCCAGCAAACCTGTTAAAACAAACACCATTTTAACTTCTACTGAAGCATCCCTGCAATTGCTTCTCTAGACATTGTGGTACGCCAGTGGAGCCGCCAGTCAACCCCAAGCCATACACACGGCATACACAGTGTCAAATAAACAGAACGAAAGACGAAGGTTCCGGTCTTGAACAACAAACCATGCGCGATTCGGTCCGGTGAACCTTCTTTTTAGCAGCCACAGTATTCTTGAAGACAAATATTCCCCGGTGTATCGCGTTTAACTTTGTGTGTGCTAAATAGTACCATAAGCACTATCGTGATTATGCACTTCTTGTGTTAAATAGCCTATTGCCTTTCGCTGTGCTAGACAGTTCTATATAACTACATATCATAACTATGTCTCTATCGGTTATTCTTTGTACATATACACTTATGTCTGCTACTTGCTCTGTTGCACGTGTGGTGCTCTGAAAAGGGTTAAACTGAATTTCAAACAAAACAAACAAAAACACTTTGTTCCGGAGAAGCAACATCCGCTCAACTGCTATGAGCATTTAAAACAATGTACATTGGTATTGATATAAACCAGTACAGCAACCTACATGAAATAAATCAACAACCCCTACAATCACGGGTACCATATCGCCACGGCTAAGAAAGAGCAATCCGTGGAGCTGGTCGGATCTTGACGAATGACAACTTCGAGGATGGGCTGCCAAAAATATTTCACGTGCGACTGGATTGACATTCAGGTGCAAGTGGACGGAACGAAACTTGGTTTTCAACGACACTCCCAATCATCGGCATTTCTATTAAAGTGGCTCAATATGAGAATTGTATTTACTTAAGGTTAAAAATCGCATAACTTTCTTTTGTATTTTCAGCATTTGGCTACCATAGTATCCCCACGTCATAATACAGTAGTTAATATTAGATAAAATTAATATATTATATAAGTGGATTTTAATTTCTAAAGGTAACACATACTTTAGTCTGCTTAAGATGCCAACAATTTTGGAACATTTGCTTGATATTTTGTCAGTGTATTTTTTTTCCAATTTCCAATTTAAATTTGTATATAAAGTCGACACTAAACATTTTTATTCTTCCACTACTTCTATATTTGTATTATTAATGTT
Organism: Lamellibrachia columna; assembly: GCA_963662155.1. Lineage (NCBI taxonomy): Eukaryota > Metazoa > Annelida > Polychaeta > Sabellida > Siboglinidae > Lamellibrachia > Lamellibrachia columna. The sequence continues at coordinate 3,308,862 of OY759273.1, forward strand.
GAGCTTAAAGTTATTTATAATATTATTTGGTATTTTATAGGTCATATATTTAGATGTTTCTGCTTAATGATAATTTATTAATATTAAGCCATTGAAGTATTTTAAGAAGTACATATTTTATTGTCGATTCAGTACTTCTGTTTGGTAAATTGTTATTAAAAGATTTGATGGTGCGAAATAAGGTTTACCATCACTACTAGAATGTTAGACCCAGTAACCAGGGAAAGGGAGACGAAATACAGTCTCTAAATAAGGTTTACCATCACTACAAGAATGTTAGACACAGTAACCAGGGAAAGGGAGACGAAATGCCAATCTTTAAATTCGAAGAAAACGGAAACCATTGTCATATCAAAGAAAAGGTGCACATCATGCAAAATCGCAGTCAATGGGTTTGTTCCTCAATTAGTTCATCAGTTTCATCACACTGGATCATTAATAACCATGGTTTGCCGGCACAATGATATCAAGAGGCAAATGTCCAAAACATGAAAAGCATTTTATCCTAGAAAGGTTTATCACTTGAAGTAAGAACATGTTCTGCCATTCTACACAGAGCCCGTACTGCTATATCACTTGAAGTAAGAACATGTTCTGCTATTCTACACAGAGCCCGTAATGCTATATCACTTGAAGTAAGAACATGTTCTGCCATTCTACACAGAGCCCGTACTGCTATATCACTTGAAGTAAGAACACATGTTCTGTCAATCTACACAGAGCCCGTACTGTTATATCACTTGAAGTAAGAACACATGTTCTGTCAATCTACACATAGCCCGTACTGCTATATCACTTGAAGTAAGAACACATGTTCTGTCAATCTACACAGAGCCAGTTCTGCCACAGCGTGATCAATGACTAACTATTTACAAAAGAACATCGAGGCAACATAAATATGTTTTTCAAAGGAATGTTTAGAGTATCGTGAACAGGAAAGAAACGTAATGAAGATATTTTAAGACTAGCTAACAATAAAAAGAAGGTCATGCGCGAAATCAAGAAAGGACAAGCAGAATCATCATTACGACTACCGTTAAGACACCCTTACGATAACGGTGACCACGGTTAGGACACCCTTACGACAACGGTGACCACGGTTAGGACACCATTACGATAACGGTGACCACGGTTAGGACACCCTTACGATAACGGTGACCACGGTTAGGACACCCTTACGGTAACGGTGACCACGGTTAGGACTCCCTTACGATAACGGTCTCCCCGGTTAGGACACTCTTACGATAACGGTGACCACGGTTAGGACGCCCTTACGATAACGGTGACTACAGTTAGGACACACTTACGAAAACGGTGACCACGATTAGGACACCCTTACAATAATGATGACCAAAGATAGTAAATATCAACCATCACACCGTAACATTCCAGTGATCACATTTTCTCAATAAACATCTTTCCGATGACCACTGCTGGCCAACCCCTGCCATCACGGGAACCACATCGCCACCTGTAAGAAAGATGGACGATTTACCTTCAATCCGTAGCGCTGGTCGGGTCTTGACAAACGACAACTTCGAGGATGGGCTGCCAAAAATGTTCACGTGCGACTGGACTGACATTTAGGCGCAAGTGGACAAAACGGAACTTGGATCTCAACAACACTCCCAATCATCGGCCGCTGACTATTGGTTCAAATATTTAATTGCCACAGCGTATCTTGTCGCGGGATACACTGGGATGCATGTAATTGTGTAACACTAATTGACATTGAGCACTTAAGTTCCCGGCTTGCACAACAAAATATAATATTCACAAACTCATTTTGGTAATGAAATGTTCTTGCATTGAAATAGATAGATAGCCGATTTGACATTTAGTTTTCGTCTTTGAATAATTAATGTCGAAAATGTTTCTTTGCATCTTTGTATCGCATCCCATGTGCAGGCCTGCGTGACGAACATAGAACGCAGATATGCATGCGTATGCACGCTGGTGGCGTTGTTCACTTCACCCAGCACTCAACTCCACTTGCAGCTTTTGTTTAGTTTCACTGCGAAGAAAAAAGGTTTGTCATAACAGTTTACTGCATTCGTGACATCGATGCAATGGAACAGCATTTCTAATTATATTAGGCATTAACTAATGCGTGTAACGTCTAACTGTGATGGTGTTGTTGCGCGTCCTTTGATTCTCCACACAGTCGATCCATTACTGTTAATAACATTTAGTAATAGGAATAATATACAGCATGTTGGAATACAAATATGTACACAAATTGCTGAAGAGGAGTGGACTAATAATATTCTTTTGGGGGGCCCGTGGGGACAAATTACTGTCCCCATCTTTGCTATTTTAAATTTGTCATTTACCATCTGTTTTTCGATGACCATGTGTTAGCGACTAAACTATGTCATCGATAAAAAGGTATTATTCTACGTTGGTACACTTAGTAAGACATTTACCAAACATTACTCTTTGTGTTTTCATTTAGCAAACGAGCCCAGGGTTCTGCCATTAAGACTCAGCATGATATATATATATATATATATATATATATATATATATATATATATATATATTATATATATATATATATATATATATATATATATATATATATATATATAAATCATTAACCTAAAACATGATATTTAAATGTATATGAGGTGTGTGATAGGAACAAGGATTCGTATTTGTCCCACTTTGCTATTATCATATCAAATCGAATCTAAAGCGTTTATTCAAACAGATCAAACAAATTATATATACCTATTAAATATACAAAGAATATTGATGAAATACTGGAAAGGAGAAACATTGAAGTAAGAATACGTATAATGTTATGTTACTCCTTTGTCGACAGTTTCTAGCAAATTTTATACGTAATGTTAATTTCATAAATGATACAGACGTGGCTATCATTACTTCAGTTTTGGTAGATTATTATGAAACTGTGCATTGTGACAAGAAATATATCTACCATAACTATAGTGTGCTGTAAAATGGTGAAAGGAACGAATGATGGTGAAACAGACATTCAACGAATTCCACAGTTAGGTTCTATAGACAATTAATGACTTCTATTATTTGATGCACGGGTTCGGAAACAATTTATTTTGTCTTCGTGTGCAGTGCTTACTATCATGTTTAACAAATAAACTTTGAATATTCGACGGTAATTCATTTTTGTGTGCTTTATACACAAATAGGAGTTGTGTGGTCGCATCGTTGTGCGTTGTGCGTAAACCATATTATCCTCATTGTAACATATTTATACAATGCAAAATTGTAGGATACGAATATCCCCATATTATATTTCCACACAATGCATTTAACAAAGTGGAATATAACATGTTGGTTTTGGCTATATTTGGAGAATATATATATATATATATATATATTGATTATATATATATATATATATATATATATATATATATATATATATATATATATATATATATATATATATATATATATATATATAATCAAGAAGCATGTATGTTTTTTTTAATCTGAGTAGTAAGTCCGGTTTAAGTGATTTGTCTAAATCTCCGATTACACACTGTTCTCTAACACTGGATTGAACTGATATGTTGAACTTACCACTTTTCACAAGTGTAGATTGTTGAGACAACTAAAGTTATATATTATTCTAATAATGAGATAATATCTCACGATGTTGTTGCAACAAACACGACCAAACTGGTATGAAAGGCGCGCCTAGAAACTATGAGGTGCCGTAGCTGACAAAAGGGTGATGCACCGACAAAACCTGTCGGGTTCTGCGCGAACGAACCGTCGAGTTCTGGCTGCGATATTGATCGAGGTCTGCGAGAACCGTCGATTTCTGCGAGGTCGATCGAGGATGTGCAGCGAAGTAATACCGCAAAAACATAAGATAAGATACTACCTAGTGGCTAAAAGTGGCTAAAAGTGTCCATTCAAGAGTAATTTATATTTTATATGTTTTCCTGAAACACTAACAAAGTCAATCTCACAGAGGACAATATATAAATGGAAAAAATAATGTAAATGTTACCAACGTGAATATGCTTAAACTAAAAATCGACAGCTACGACGACAATGCCACGAGACGGCCTGCTGAGTACAATACGAATTCAGTGTAATTTGACACGTCAGCTGTCGTGGCTTTACGCTTGGAAGGTCCCTAGTTCAATCCGCGAAATGTCCGATTGAACATTAAACGAGAAAGAAATGTAAATCGGACATTCCGCGGATTGAACCAGATATGGATGCGACAGGTGTGATGGATGTGGTGGGTGTGATGGTTGGGTTAGGTGGTATTGCTGGGGGGGGGGGGTTGGTGCGCTGTGTGCGATGGGTGCGATGGGTGCGATAGTAAGGATGGGGTGGATGTAATGGGTGGACTTGATGGGAAGGATGGGGTTGATTGGTTAGGTTGGATAAATTGGACGAGATCTGGAGAGTGTTGGCAGATATGGATGGGGAGCGAGGAATAGAGAGGGTCGAGCTCTGGTGGAGTTGGTGGCGTGCGAAGTTGCAGAGGCAGTACGCGAAAAAGAAGGAAGCCTGGAATGAAATAGAGAAGACCAAGGAAAGAGGAAATCAACCGGATGCAAGGATGATACACTCATCCAGGAAGAAGAAGAAAGCGGTAAAGAGAACTGTTGATAAGGCGAGGAGATATACGGAAGCAGACGTGTATAGCAAGCTAGATGAGGATGGTGGAAAGAAGATGATATACAAAATGGCCCGAGATAGGGATGAGAATTAAATGGATGTGAAGGGTGGGACGGTGATTAAGGATAGAAATGGGAAGTTAGTGACAGAAAAAGAGGCAGTGCTGAAGGTCTGGGAAAGCTACTTCAAGGAGCTACTGAACCAGAAGAAAATAACAACAATCTGGAATTACCGTTGTATGTAAATGGGAAAATGGACAAAGGGGCTGCTGAATACATGTATGAGGCAAGGTAAAATACCAGAGGAGTGGCGGAGAGGGTCAATTGTCCCAATATGGAAAAGGAAGGAGATATGCAAGACCCAGGGAAATACCGAGGCATCACACTTCAAAGTCACATCATGAAGCTGCTAGAGAGGATCCTGGATAGGAGAGAGTAGAGCAAGAATTAGGTGGATAACACCAGGTACTTAGGAAGGACAGAGGGACGACTGGTAAGATGTGTGCATTAAGACAGCTGGTAGAGAAGTGGTTGTAGATGCAAGGGAGAATGGCAGTGGGATTTGTGGACCTGGAGAAGGCCTATGACACAGTCCCAACAGAGACGGTGACAGCAACAGTGAGATGGATGGGGGAAGCAGAAGCCAGGATGGTGTAAGCAATGTATGAGAGAACAAAAGGTAGAGTTGTGGTTGGATCTGGGTTGTCGGAAGAGTTTCCAGTTAACATCGGTTTGAGGCAAGGAAGTGCCCGTAGCCCTTTACTGTTTATCATGGTGATGGAATTAATCAGCAGAACGATTACCACGAAGGATGTTCTCAGGAAGATGATATATGCAGATGATCTGGTCATAAAAGCATAGAGCAAACAAGAACTACAGTAAGTGTTGGAGGAATGGAAGGGGTGTCCAAGAGGCACGGACTGACAATGAGCTTGGAGAAGACAGAAGTGGTGTGAGTTGGACACCAGAGAGAGGAGTTAAACATCAGGTTGGATGGTAAGGAAATCGAGCAAGTGGACAGCTTTGTGAATGTTTACAGAGGATGTGCATTCAGAGTTAGAAGTAAGACGCTGGATACAAGGAGGAGCGAATGCTTGGAGAAAGGTAGAGGAAGTCATGTTGGACAGACAAATTTCGAAAAAGCTGAAAGGGAAAGTACTGAGAGGGTGTGTTACACTTGTTTGCCTGTATGGTCTGGAGACAGTGGCGTTGACAGAACAACAACAACAACAACAACAACAACAACAACAACAACAACAACAACAGAAGTTGCAAGTTTACGAGAACAACTGGGTTCGTCAAATAACAAGAACAAAGAGGGTGGACAAAATAAGGATGAACGACCTGAGGAAAGAGGTTGGGTGCAATGCAGCCTAACAGGAAGATTGGTGAGAAACAGGATGAGATGGGCTGGCCACCTGGTAAGGATGGATGCAGGCAAACTAGCGAAGAGAGCTGAGGTAGAAAAACATCAAGGACGCAGGAAAAGGGGAAGGCCACAGTTGAGATGGGAGGACTGCGTGAGAAGGGACATGAGAAGATCGGGGGAGGATGAAAGATGGAGAGAGGGGGCGGCCGATAGAAAACTATGGAAAGAAAGAACAGAAAGGGTGGCTCGACAATACTTTACCTGACTCTCACCCCTGTACAGCAGGGAACAAAGATGAAGAGCACTAAACAAATGGCATACAGGGCGTGTTGTAAATACCTCAAACATTAACCATTTTATGTATGCTCTCCAACAAACACATACCAGTTGCATAACATTTTAAGAACGTAATTTAAATAGTATAGCAAAATATGTTTCACTAACATCTTCTACAGGAATATATAATATATTTTTTTGGAAGCATTATAAATATGTTGATTATATACAGCAATTTTTTTATTTAATAAAATTGGTTGATTTGATCGGGAATGACCCAAATGCATATTCAGGATATTAAAGGGAAACAAATGGTATGTTTTGAGGACTATGCATCTAAACGAGTAAATAACAACTAACCATTTCCAAATACAATTAAAATTTTCACTCCAGTGGTTTACTCGGAATGTGTTCTGAAAATGGCCGATTTTTGTCTTTTCTCCGAATAACCGAGGCCTGACATGTTTGGCAGCGCGAGCGCATGCGCAGTTCTGTGAAATGACGTATTAAGTGAGGTCGGCATACACAGAACCAATGCAACGTTTCAAACAAACCTGTTATTATGCACGAAAGGAGACTACCTTAGTAAACAAAGGCTATGATATGTTGCATAAGTTAAGTTTGGAACCGTGGCCATATGATACTGGCAAGAATAGAAATAGCTGTATGCAAATACATTTTTATTTAGCGAGCGAATATTGCCAGAATGCCGCACCCGTGACGTAGTGTTATCTAACAGTATGGTGCGACTCGTGAAATTAAGATATGGTGTTTTAAACAAGTTTTTTCTAGAAAATCACTAGCGTGGTATTTTTAATTGTAGTAACACATGCTTTAAAAAATCTTATATGTGCATAGACCGAAAACCATGATTTTGTTTCGCTCAGCTGTTGTTGATATTTAATTTAATATATATATTTTAAATGCATAAACTTAATAATACCCTTAATAATAATAACAAAAGTATGTATATAGTGCGCGATAAATAAAGATTGTTCTCAGGCGCTACACATACATGCAATCATAAGTTAATACAATATTAATAATAACGATAATATAATAAAATAAATATATTAGTTATACAAATAAGTTATATTAAAAAAATTATATTAATTGTATTAAAAACAATATTATATAAATATTCTAAAACAGAGTCTTACCATAAATAATATATAATAAAAATGTAATGTATATTTGTATTAATAAAATAATAACAAATGCATATAAAAATTTTCATATTAGCATATCTTAAAAAAATACTCCACAGATTGTCAGCGGCCACTGCATGTCGACGATCGCCACACGTGACCGTCTGCGAAGCCGGTAAAGATAATAAATACAAAGAGGCGAGGCTCATTAATTGCCGATTCGGATGTCGTCGGTTGAGTAACTGCGCCAGATAGTTCGGTGCCAGACCATTCATCGCGGATACACACAGAGGAGCACTTTGTAGGTTGGGCACAAACGAATTGGCAGCCAACGCAAACGTTGAAACACAGAAGTAATCTACTCATTTTTTCTGGTACGACAAACGAGGCGGGCTGCGCAGTTTTACACACGTTGCAAACGCTGCAGCTTTCTCGGCGGAAGGCCGCGCAGCAAAGCGTTGCCACAATCCAAGCGTGACTGTATTGATATTGAAGGAAATTTTTTGCAGGAATCAAAATAAGCGTTATAATGTGTATTAGTTATAAATATAAACTAAATACATTTAAATATACTCTTAGCTTAGAATTTCAATCAAATCCTACCGTGTTTATCACATCTTGTACTAACAAACAGGCATTTCTGCGGGTGCTTCATTTCCACCCGTTTTTTCGTATACTCGGAGTTCCTGAGTTGGCCCAGGACCACATACATAACACACACCTAGATTTCCTACTGACTATCTGTCTTTGTTTGCACTAGCCCAAACCCTGCACATGCACTTTTAAACAGTTTAGTACATACATGTAATATTTATCTAATGTGACTTTAGCGCTCTAAATAATATTTATCTAATGTGACTTTAGCCCTCTAAACGCAAGTTATAGCAAACATCTGCAAATACATACTTTCGCAAGAAAATTCTAAAGCACATTACAGGGTTTTTGTTAAGTGTATTTATAGCAGGGACCATGAACCCCAAAGCAGGGATCACTTATTATGTTCAGCCTGTGGCCGAGTCACTACGTATCAAAGACCACTGTGGACACACCAGGAACTTATATATGTAATTGTACCTTAAAACTTCAGGAGTTTATGTAGCAATAAAAAAATGCTGTTTTGCCTAATCACCTTTTTCTCCCAAATAGGCCAATAATGCCCACGTTCATGACTGTTTATTAGTGTGTAACAAATTAATGAAAATATTACAAATTATCGCACAACAACAAATAGCAAAGGTTACTAGCAGTACCTTGTTGACATGAACATTGGAAATGGTCATGCGTCCAAACTTTGTTCATTTCCAAATTGAAAAAAACTTGTATTACATAACTGTTAAAATGTACATCGTTTGCCACAACTTGTCACATAATTGTTCTGCTTTGGTGTTTGTTAAGGAGGATTATTCAACGTTGATTTGTTAGCACTTGCTTCTTTGTCACACATTTTTTCCAAAAGGAAACAAGTGACACTAAGTCACCAAATAATCAACGTCATAAACTGTGTAGTAACATAGGCAAGAATTGTTGCGCCGAGCCAGTCACTATACGTAATATAATAAGCCATTTTCACAAAAATCTGAAGAAACTTTTGCATAAGACATCCATATTTTAAATCACTAACAATTATTTCATTGTTGCGGTGCAAACAAATTGTTAGAAAAGTTGTTTTTAATGAAAATATTACGATTATCGAACGACACAAATTATATTAATATTGTTATGTACTAGTCTATAACCTAGGGCCTAGGCTATAGCGAATGGTGCAGTAACCAGCATGCAAGTAATTTTTATAAAATACACAGTCAAATAGTCCGTAGAATTGTGGATAATTACTGTGCCATAATATGCACAAGAGAGCAAAGCAATAGTATGTTTTGTCTGATATCCCCAAAACACCTCATCGTCACTTGATCCTTGTTGCCATTTCATGGCAGTGTAGACATTTTGTGTGTTTTTCGCGGCTCAATACCCCGTCGACTCACGGTGTATTTGTGTTTACAATGAAATGGGGACACGCTCATGCAGACCTTTCTCTGTTTGTATAAATACACCAACTACTTGGTAGGTTGGTAACGGGCAATCCAATTTTATTCATACCCAACAAGGATTGCAGCTGTGCACACAATAATAGTGACAAAATCTGCCACAAATTGTGCACAACCTGGTATATTACTGATTAACCTGGTGTGCATGACCAATTAATAAACAATACCAGATAAGATTTAACATTAGTGATATTTTCTACTGTAGCTAGCAACTGCCGAAGACAAGTCTTTACCAAAAACCCTTCCTGCTCTTATACAAAGCGACAGCATACAAAGGGGGAAAAGATACCTATTTGCAGATAAGCATACATAGTGATATGTATATAGTGCTAGGTAGAGTATTTGCAATGATATACACAAAAGTGGGGGAATAAACCCCCCGGCCCCACCTGTGTGCAGTGGGGATTAAATATGCTTTGGTGACGCGTAAAATGTCTGTGCGAATGATTTAAAAACTGCTGTTTATTAACGCAAAATGACATTCGTTGACCGGCGCTGTTTTGCTGCCACGTCATGATATTCAACGATCGCTGACCTGCATGCTTTTAGAACGTCGACGCTGCAATGATTTACGCAAAAGCAGGTCGGTCATTAGCCGATGCGACGGATAATAAAAATCGTCCTTCCTCTACGATAGCCGGGTAAATTACCCGGGTCCCGGCTCTTAGGAATAACCCTGTGTTTATTTAACACCCCTCTCGCCTAACGTCAACATAAAGTTCATTCTCATAACACTATGCTTCCTGGCAGCAAACATGCATAAGTACCTCTGTCAAATTTCCACCAACAATGAGGATTCCACAACAACATTCTCAGCCATGCTGACAAGAAACCTGCCACAATTCCCCATATTCTCACAAAAAAAAAAACAAGATGATGCCAACTAAGCCCCATGCCCTATCTCTATTATATATGTGTGGACTTATAATACAAGCAGGGGACCTTCATCCAAATCCTGGTTCCACCTCAGATCCCTCTCCAAAATATCCATGTGGCACCAGCAGCCATGAGGTACATGATCACCACCATGCCATACAGTGTGACGAATGTGACTGTTGGTACCATACTACATGTGTCCAAATTAATGACACCACATACCATACGAACGAATAAAATATCAAACTCTTGAGTGCTGAATAAGCGTCCCTATGCACGTACTTATTTGATGAAAAATGCCACCCTATATGGCACTATTCTATTATTAAATTTAAACATTTGTGCCAGCCTATATTCTCCGATAATCGTGGCAAATTATGCAGGATATCATTTTTAGGAGAGCAATCGCTCTCACTCCCTATTACTAGCGCTAATCAATTATCCACGTAGCGGTTTACCGCTCGCGCTAAAGGGTTCAGGATAGTTACATTTTCCATGCCATTGGTGGCCATGTTAACGTTCTGCATGATTATAAGAAAACTTTACCATCAACAATTCTGAAATTTCCTACCTGCCGTTATCATCATTTCATTGACATGGTAATCGAGTTTAGTCAAAATTAGAAATTTCTAACTCTTTTAAAATGGCTGAGCGTGTCATGTCCGTCAATGTTTACCAATTTCTGCATGAATTACTATGCACACGAGCCTTGTGGTGAAAAAATTGCAAAAAATCCTTCCGCCTATTGAAATCATCTAAGTCTTGTTACACTGTCAAAAGGTTCTACGATAATCGTTTACTTGTAATGTCTGTTCCAGTCATGAATCCAATGTATTTCCAAGAGGACCAGGACTGGTTTGCTTGCAAGGCGGTTATATCTAGTTATACAAACTAGGGGCAAGCCGTACTTAAATTAAGCTCAACATATGAGTGTAAGAAATTTCTAGAAATGAAAAACAACACAAAGGTAATACACATGAATATGTTTACAATTAATCAAAGCCTAAGTGAAATGGTACATATGAAATAAAGAAACTATAACTCTGGATCAAGTTGTCAATACCCTCAAACCAAATAAACAAAAAACCTATGTTTTCCTTTACGTTCACCGATGAGGCTATTCCCCTGCAAGACCGTACCACAGACATCAGTGTTAATAAATTCGTCACAAGCAGAAAGGCGTATTTCACACTTATAATACAATGTTCCGAGAAAAAAATAGTCACAGTAGCGTGCCTTACGCCGCACAAAGTCAACAATACCCATCGCGTCATTCTGCTGGGTTGAGTAGAACGATAACTAATGTGGCCGTCGGTCGCATGATCTCACCGCCAGCTGAATAAGTTCGACCGCAGTGATATCGATATTGTTGCGGTTGGATGATAGTAGGCCGGATGTCAATAGATCGTGGAGACGGCGACGTTTCGTGACGACGGCTGACGCGGACGGTTTGATGTCGCACAAGGGGAAGACAGTTGAACTGTCGGATGGACGCACAGTACGCCAGCCGTCAATGTGTCGTAGAGACAGCTAACGTGTCGTGACGACGGCTTGTGCGGACGAACTGGTTGTCGCGCTCGCGGGGAAGGCAGTTGAACAGTCGGCTGAACGCTATGTATGTCGGCCATCTACATGACGTGGAGACGACGAATGTGTCGTGAAGATGGCTCATGCGGGACGCAGTGTTGTCTTACATGGAGAGTTAGCTGAACAGTCGCAAGCAGTCAGTAGGCAGCAGAAGACAAGATACAGCCGATGCAGACAGTCAACGCATACAGTCAAACAATGCGCAGTAATTAATTGCGTTGTATTGTGTTGTCTGGGTTTTCACTCGCCGTTGTCAATGCGAGCAAAGTTGTCTTCATATCAGGCCTTGCCGGACATCACCGTGAATATCCGAGCACTCGCATTATTCCTTCAATACAAAGAAACAAATGACCAATAGTTGTGTAGTAAATTAAGAAAGTGAACTACATGGCGACGATACTACTGCTGCTGTTTACTCCCCCAAATGAGCTGTCACGCGAAACCACCCCAACAGTGTCAACACAACACAAGGGAGTCATTTGACTGCATTGTTTAATTTGTTTCAATGAACAGGTAATCTCTGAAGCCATAATCCTACAGATCAGTTGGTATTTTCATGTTGCATAAAAAAACAGCTCAGGCATTGAACATTTGACACACAGAGCACTTTTTAAGGAGCACGGTGTGAAAGTGAATTTACAAGTCAGACAACGATTTCATAATTTGTTGAAGGTCCTGCTCACTTCAGAGAACTTTTTTTAATGGTATGTGAAAGTGAATCTAACAACAATAATTATTCAAAGAATTACGCATGCATTTGATCATACATTTGATTGTGCATTTCAAATGTTTGTGGGTCGCATGCAAATGCTGGAACGACCGACTCCTGATGTCACGTCAATATGGAGGGAGGGAGGCAGGGAGGGAGGCAGGGAGGGAGGCAGGGAGGGAGGCAGGGAGGGAGGCAGGGAGGGAGGCAGGGAGGGAGGCAGGGAGGAAAGGTGGGAGGAAAGGTGGGAGGGAGGCAGGGAGGAAAGGCGGGAGGGAGGGAGGGGGAAAGTAGGGAGGGGATGGAGGGGATGGAGGGGAGGGAGAGGGAAATGGAGAGGGAGAGGTAAAGACTACGACATTGTGGTTCTGTAATTCCAACACGCCGCCAACCCTGTCTATCATGACAACGTCGGCGCCTCGCAAAAATGCGGTTTCGACAAGGCGACAAGGTGGTCGCATGTTTGATGTGAAAGTTCATCGACGACAGCGAACTACATGGCGACGGCGCTCGGCAGCACCAAACTGATGCCCAAGTACATATTTGTCTTGTTCGACATCATCCAAGCGTCATCCAATCTCCGACGTCTACAGCAACTGCTCTTGAAAGATTCTGCCTCCATCCAGGCCACTTCAATCATCTTTGATATAGCATTCAACGCTCCCCAACACGGATACCGCGTGTTACACTAGTGTTGACTTCGTACCAGGATACACGTGTGTAACAAACAGTGATACGCAGACACGTTCCCCGCCGACGTTTAATAATATCCAAATGACAAGATCTGAGCTGGTACGCTCATTGAGCTATACAGGCCTATGTTGGAACATTTGTTTTTGCGCGGTTTATTATTTTGCTCTTCGTACTAATATTAGCAGTAAGATGCACGCATGAGGAAGCTACAGTGTGGTGTGAACCATTGCATATGAAATATTGCTAAACACGTATACTCGTCTGCATTAACAAACACACGCTCTGTCTCCCTCCCGCGATGCCTCCTTTCCATCGGTCGCTTCTTCTCGGCCCCCCCACCCGCGTCTCCTTCTCTCCCATCGAATAGGGCGTGGTAGCGTTCCGGATAGAATTTCAAACTCTCTGTCGTGAAAACCTTACTTTTAACCCTCTTGCTGCCGTTTCGAAGCTTTGGCAATTTGTTTCACTAAAGGTTACCACAACTCATTCATTTATATCAATGAATACTTGGCTAAATGGGCGGTGAATATATGTATAAATGGACTTCGTGCAGTAATTTCAGCATGGCTGAGTGCTTCCCAGAGAAGTCGAGATTGAGTTGGAATGGAAAGGTGTGCTAGAGGGTCAAGTGTAAAACATTTTGAACAAAACAAATGACTGGATACAACGAACATACTTTTCCTGCCTATATGCCTGCCACCCACCCTGTCTACTTCCATTCCCGCCTACATCCCTCATGCGTGCGTGTGTGCGTGTCAATCATATGTAAGGAGCGGTCCTATTCTGTCCACATTGAAGTCACACGTACATTTACTGCAGAACACTGAATGCACACCAACTGATGTGTACTGTTGGTTTTTGTGTGTGAATGTTTTGAGAAAATTGCTTTAAACAGAATGATTACGTATTCTCGACATAAAGATATGTATGTGTCGATGCAATTAGGATACCAGAATAATTGCCTACCTCCATCATGCATGCGTGTGTGCGTGGGAGTCCAATGTAAGGGGCTGTCATTTTCTGCCCACATTTAAGTCACATTTACAGCAGAACACTGAACGTACACCAACAGATGCGTACTATTATTTTTTTATGTAACCGTGTTGAGAAAATTGCTGTAAACCGAACGATTACGTATCCTCAATAGAACAACACGCATGTGTCGATACAATTAGGATACCAGACTAATTGCGACATAGAAATTGCGCTTCTAAGTGAGAATTATAACGTTATTCAGGGCGTTGAAAGGTGTCAAGGCGTGGTGCTGCAAAAGATTATCTGATGCAAACAGGTCAACGCCGTCCGAGCACATGGACAATGCCTGTCGTGGTTCGTTGATTACCCCCGCCAGCACAGACAACAGACCACAGGGGTTCATTCCTGTTTACCAGCCAGCATGAGGGGAATTCTTGCATTTAGCGTGTCTTATATAGCAATCCATGCGAAGTTGGTGATTCTTCTTCAAAAAATTGATATACTTTGTACGGCCTACCATGACTGAAGAATGATAAATTGGAGAAATATGGAGGGGTGTGCAAGATAGCATTTCGTGTGCTACATCCGTGTTGGCGTGCATGTTATCTGTTTCAACATACAGGTAAAGTCATCCCCCAGGCATTACGCCTTAGGAAGCCATAAAGGCTTATATGGCCAGTGCTTAAACCTGGTTTCTGTAGTGCTAAGCAACTTAGAGTGCAGTTATACTGACTCTCCTGGACGGGACACTAGTCCATCGCAGGTACATTCCAAACAGTGTTTGTACTCATTTACAGCTGAGTAGACTGAGGCAAAGTAGGGTAAACGAAATTGCCTAAGCTTCGAAAACGAACCGTGACCAGTGTGGGTCTTGAACTCACAACCCTTGAATTTAGAGTCCAACACCTTAACCACTAGGCCACGGCTGCCCCCTACATATAATAGATATGTAGAAATGCATTGCGTTGACAGCCAGTCGGACGAAATTGGTGAAGAAAGAGGTGATTCGAGACAGCTACTAACAAAAGGTTCATTATAAACAGGGACTTTTTGACGTACCAGAGTGCGGAAGGTTTGTGTATAAACATTATTTGGCTTTGTAGATAAATAATATCTATACTACGGAGTACACATATTTGATATGGTATTAATTCTGATACTTATTTTATTCATTCTACAAACGATTGATCATTTCATATGGAGTTTGGAATAACGTATTGGGACAGATTACTTATTAGTGACAACTATAGTTTTCTGCTTCTGATGCAATTCATGACTGTGTATAAGTCGCACGAAAATTTGGCTAGACTATTGCTGGCAAGGCGACGAGAAACTTTCTAGACGTTTTGGCTTATTGTTGGCTAACGTAACCGTTATGTGCATTTGTTCAACAAAGTAACGGCGGTGGGAATTGCTAGATGCATATCTAATAAACATACATACCAGTTAACACAACTGTTCGATGATACTGTTGCTAATATAATAAACCTTTTCCACTTGAAGTGTGTTGTATTCCTAAGACAGGGTTTTGTAGGGTTGTTGATATCAATTACACGGCCAACATTCCAGTAGACGCCATTTTAGAGTGATCACTTCCGGCGCATGCGCATAATTTTCACCACTAGATCTGCATAATTCAATATCAATAACATAGACTAGTAATATTATTTATGCATGTTATACACTTTGCTGCATTACAACATGAACTATGCCATATAAGATACATTCTAATTAACTAAATTGTTTAATTAATAGTTGTTATATCAGTTAAATGTAAAGTTAACATGTTTCAAGAGTTCACACCACAAATTCACATAAAAAGGGTGTACCTACTATATAAACGGGTAGTCGCGTTGTCATAAGATAAGTTGATAGCTCAACACATAGGGATTGTCAGTGGTTTTGGTGGAGAACTACTAGCGTCTGGGGGCCGACATATCTCTCCCCTGAGAGCTGCTCGATACGCAACTGTAAGAGATTCGGTGACTGTGGATTGGTCTCTCCACCGACCGATAGGAGGTGCAACCAAATAGCAGATAATGCTAAGTGTCACTCACGTCATTGGTCTCTTATTTTTTAAACAAAAGAACATCGATCATTACATATTCAGATAAAGGTTATTATTCTCGATTCGCATTAGTTGGTCAATCGGCATCAGTTTTATTGTCATCGTAGCAAACGTCTGTCAATCCGTAATCAATTACATGTCAATTATTATGTTGATGCGCTTCCTTGCATTTTAGTAAATCAATGCTTTCATTATATCACTCTACGTCACTCCCAAAACAAAAAGGCTATATAATATTAGTGTTTTGTGGCACTCCAGCACACATGCAAATTTGTTCTCTTCGAAGAACTGCCAGGTGACACTGTTAAGCTAATGCTTTCCACACGTTTTGATTTAACTGTGCTTCTCTACATGCAGTCTAAAGTCTGACACTTCAAGAAACGTCTTGCAACATATTGTGCACACATAATCGATTCAAATAAACATGCCAAATTTACTCCACCAATAATAACAAACTCGGATTTACTTGCATTTAACTTTAATGTGGTCTCTGTCATCCAATGGAAGATTTTGTGGAGACAATCTCTGAGCTAGTTTTGGAAGTGATTTTGTATCTCGTGTAGCCAAAATAGCATAGGTCTGTGATTTATTAGCATACACTTGGTGATCCAAGTTGTGACGTTGGATAACAGAGCCAAGTATAGTAGCTTAGAGAGTGAAACATCCTGAGGAACATTACGTGAAGTAGGGAGGGCAGCTGAGAAACAATTCGCTATCTTCATTCTTTTGTATCTATCAGTTAAATATTATGAGAACCAGCTCTGTTCCAGATATGCCACACCACAATGACACACTATTAATAAGTTGTCCTGTGACCAATGGTATCAAATGCGGCAGATAGCTTCAGCAAGGGAATGGTCTCCTTCCATACACTTCCTGGACCCACTACCCAGTGTGTAGATCCGCTCATGTCTGGTCAATAACAGATTTAACACCTACACATGGTTCACTGAATGGTATAAATTCAGTCAACACTTGATCATTTGCTGTGTCGCCAGAACGGTCTGCACTGATTGTCCTTAAACACTTCCAGGAGAAACCATGTGGCAATATATTCATTTTGTTGGACCCCCGACTGCAACGTTATTTTAAAAATAATATAATAAGTTATAACATTTACATACATTAAATTTAACAAAGGTAATAATACATACATTTGTATGTGGGCGTTTTCACGTACAGGGTACACTTTTGCCAAAATGAACTTTCCCGCATAGTATTGAAATAATTAATGGTGTAATATTAATTCAGTCTAATTACCATACAATGTTTTAGGCTGAGCGGGATTGAGAGACTTTACATGAAACCGCCAATACTGTGTATATCTAAACAGACGTCTTTAAAAACAAAGGCGCTAAAATACGATTAGATGGAACGTGATACGTCTCTTTCATGGTTTCATCAATTATAGCAAAAGCAAATTAATTAATTTTCACCTAAATTAGCTAAGGAAGCTCCAGCATATGATCACAGAACAGAATAAACTAATGAAATCTAAATATATATATTCCTCGCTCACTTACCATATGCTTCTTAGAAAATCTCAGCTGATGGATGCACAACAACCAACTCACTTCTTCGTGGTGATGTCCTCCTCATGAGAGATGGAGTCCACAGCTGACCCATTGTGTCTGGAATGATATTAACAGACGTCGTCATTTCATCCTCCCAAAGGCAAATAAATGAATGGGACAACTTTTCTATAGTTTCTCTTATTGCAGGCCATATGAATATGTTACAAACACAATTTACAAATATCTTGTTACACATAAGTGTAATAAAACCTGTCTAATTAAATAGCTTCCTTTTCTGTCTGAATCAACCAATGGTTCCATTCCAAATATATACATAATTCTAACTCGACCAAACATTACATCTATATTACACATCTGTTGAATAATAGTGGATTGATAGGATGAAAAATTGAAGCAGTGTGCCGACGACCATAAAAGGATGAACATTTGCAGCAGTAAAAACACCCCAAAAAGCCATCTTGGTGCACCCTGGGGCAAGACAGCCACCCGTATACCTGGGCAGTTCGGTCTAAAACTCCTTCCCCCGTGTTTCTAGTTATGTCATGTTTGATAGCCCTGACAGTACATGGCAAAGTCAGTTTAGGTTGCCCAACCATGGCAGTGTGTTTTTTTGACTGTCGAGGACATCAAATATACGTCATGCCTGGACGATTCTGATCGAACGCAGCAACAAGTTGAATGTTAAACCTCTAACCATGCATAAAATACCGAAATAAGGAGTTATGTACCATATTGGTTCGTCCATATAAATATCGACGAAACATTGCCTGAATAATAATATACATACACACATGCAAATATTATGATAGTACACAGGCTATAACAGTTGTCAAGTACAAATGGAGTTAGCACATAAAATATACCTTCCAATTCATAAATTGGTGAAATGTTATAAAAGTGTTATATGCACGTATTTCCACAGTGACTGGCTGTGATAGTGTTTGAATGTTTAGTGTCATTGTAAAATTAAAACAAATGCCTCTTTCCTTTGTTTACATGTGATAAAATTCAGAATATAGTAATAAGTTATCCTACTCAATATAACCATATAACCAGAATGCATGTAATTCCAAAAACAATGCCCCGAAAGCGGCGGTGCGCAGAAGAGTTGCACGAGTCTTTGTTTGTTCGCTGACCCAGTCGCACAACCACGGAATGTACGATTCATATAAGTTTGCATCTCTCTGATTGTATACCTACCAATATTATCTGGACGATATCTCATCATTAACTCCACGGACAATATTCCAGAAATACTGTTGATGAGACAATATCTCTTCAGAAGTATATGCTGGATATTGTTCTGCTACTGCATTACACACAGAATGTCTGCAAATTGTCCAATTACTGAAGTTGATTTTCGGCTGTCTTTGCAGATGAAATCGTATAATTGAATTACGGTTAGTTGATAGTAAGTTATTATAACATCAGCAAACAATGTAATTTACTGGTTCAGTAACTTGATTAAATGCAAATTTTTAGGTGCCTCCTCGAATGTGAATTTTATTTCTTTTCCTAAATAACAACATTCTTCTTCTCATAACGGGCGGGCCCAGTCGCACAAAAACGGGGTGCCCAGTTTTCCAATAAAAAAATTATTACGTAACTTAATATATAATCTAATTTACTGAAATATATAATTATTGTAATTCTAGATCCTATCAATGTGACTTACCAAAGTTGTTACTGTGGATATACTGAAGGTGTGGTTCCACCCTCTGTATGGAAATAAACTTGAAAGATGCCAATGCCACTGAGCCGGGCTGTGTGCTGGTCATTCCAAGGAATCAGGTCACGTTCCACGTATGTACATTGTTGTTCTCAGAGCACACCGCAAACACACCAATGAGCTACAGTGATTCACTTTCCATTATTCAAGGACCTGATACTGATAAGCCGCGTCATATCAAACAAAAGCTGATATGATCATAATCAATGCTTCAATTTGGATTAGTTGAAAAGAAAACCAAGCTTTTACTTGTATATTTTATATAACTGAGGATGTCACAGTATATGTAATTGATGGCCCACTAAAAATCAACCCTTAAACGTGACATAGTCATCATCATAAAATAAAGCTTTTCCAGGTATATTTGAATATTTTCCATAGAAATATACTTGATAATTGGACCTACGAGAGACGCAATGCTTCGTTAACAACATCACCTTGGTGATGGGATTGGCGTGTACAGAGAACGTCTGGAAGAACTGTGGCCATGTCCAACTGAATCAGGTTGCTGCAGAATCACCTGCGCAGCTCCCGAAATTGTCCAGTAGG
Organism: Lamellibrachia columna; assembly: GCA_963662155.1. Lineage (NCBI taxonomy): Eukaryota > Metazoa > Annelida > Polychaeta > Sabellida > Siboglinidae > Lamellibrachia > Lamellibrachia columna. The sequence continues at coordinate 3,329,049 of OY759273.1, forward strand.
CTATCTCAATACATTTCCCACACAGGGCTGAAAACAGTCAATCAATGTACAATACCAAAACAGCCCTGCTTCAAAGGAGCAACTTGCACATTAGCGTAACAAATATAATCAACACATCTAAATGAGACGTTAGTCTGAAGTGTAGTTTCTATGAATTAGTCAGAATTCATAACTTTTACTTCTAACATTCTAGTCAAATGTAGCAAGCAGGGAGACACACCCGTTGTGGGGGCGAGATATAGACTGTAACACTGTCCCTACTATGGTATCTCTCCTTCATACGCAGCGGGAACTTGTGCATGTCTGTAGGTAGGACGCAGAAACAACAACACTCAATCAGCTTTAGTTTTCAATGTCTGCATACACATATTCTGTGAACTCTATCTAACATATAAAGAAGTTTATGTTGGTATGTCTGTTGTGTCCTATTCCCCTTCTGACGAACATGGAGGGTCAAATGTGAAACCGTCCATATGGGCCTCAGGGGGTGGGGATTAAATTTTAAAAAGATTTACTTTTGTTTTCTATGTCATCATAAAGATAATCATTATGGCTGCCTAGTGAGTACAGCCACCGTGACAGAATTACCTGTCAGTTCAGTGCCAAGGAATGCCACACCCCGACTTTGCCTGCCCTACTGAGCACAGCCACCGTGATAGATTTAACTGCCAGTTCTGTGTCATGGCGTGCAACACCCAGACCTGTCCTGTTCATGAGAACAAAAAGAAGAGTTGTGGTTGGATCTGGTTTGTCGGAAGAGTTTCCAGTTAAAATCGGTTAGAGGCAAGGAAGTGACCCTTTACTGTTTATCATGGTGCTGGCACTAATCAGCAGGAAGATCAGCACGAAGGATGTTCTCAGGAAGGGGATGCACGCAAACGATCTGGCCATGATTAGTTTGGATGATAAAGAGATCAACCAAGTGGATGGCTTTGTGTAACTTGGAGGAATGGTTAATGAGGAAGGGCATTCAGAGGTAGATATGCGATGCCGGATACAACAGGGAGCGAATGCTCGGGGAAAGGTAGAGGGAGTCATGTTGGAGAGAAACATTTTGAAAAAGCTGAAAAGGAAAGTCCTGAGAGCTTATATTACACAAGCATGCCTGAATCTGTATCTGGAGACAGTGGCGTTGACAGAACAACAACAGCAGCTGCAAGTTTGGTTCTGGTTTCGTCGAATAACACGAACAAAGAGGGTTGACGAAAGAAGGATGTACGACCTGAGGAAAGATGTGATGCAACAAGACAGTTCAACAGGATGATTGGTGAGAAGCAAGGTGAGAATGGCAGGCCACATGGTAAGGATGGATGCAGACATACTAGTAAAGAGATTTGAAGAGATAGGTGGAAAAACATCAAGGATGCAAGAAAAGGAGAAGCGAACAGCTAAGATCGAAGGACTGCGTGAGGTGGGATATGAGAAGATCGAAAGATGGAGAAGGGGCGGCCGATAGAAAAGTATGGAAAGAAACAACAGAAAGAGTGACTTGACAATATTTTACCTGACCCTAACCAATGAACAGCAGTGAACAAAGAGGAAAAGCACTGTTAGTGTGGTAAAAAGTTATGTTTAATATATCTAATAATATGGTCAACATTTTCATAAACAGTGTATAAATTGCTTATGAGAAAAACCATTATTTCAATAGAACATTTGCTAAATCTTAGCAACCCTCTACAGACATGGTATTGTGTGACTATGATGCGCCATTTAGAAACCTGGTGTCTATGACAGTGACATGATTCTCTCCAGAGCCTTTTTCTCATGACACGACTATCTCACTGACTGACTAATCACACGTGTGACGATGTTGCCATCATTGTTGACCATGACGTTCCCCAACTGGATAGTGGACTGGAAGGTGGCGGCCACCATCCTGTTGCAGCTCTCCTGGCCAGTGTTGAGCACCTTGGCATTGAGGACCACATGATCAATCAAATCCATCAGACACGGACTAGTCCATGAAAATTGGCAGCATGCAGAGTCCTTCATCCTGTCTCACATAAACACACAAGTTACATCGATCTGTAGATCTGCGTCAAACAAACAGTTCGCACACCCACACTTTGGTATTCTGCTGTGGAAAATTACAAAATCAATCTCTCATATGTATCTCTGTTTGAGCAATATGCATTTTACCATATGGTTGTACTCATATAAATGACGCTCTTCTTGACTACAGCATGCTCATAAAAATCAAATATCCTTTGACAAGAAGGATGTACTGTGAAAGTATCAATAAAAACATTAACCAAATCAATCTGGTTACCAAAACATAACACCCCCTGGCTGACCTGTTCATTCCAACACCTTTTGTACTGCTCTGGGAAGCAATTAGCAATGCTGTAATTACTGTGCAAAGATTTTTCGTTCACATTTCCACACTTGTCTGTACCTGGGTACTCATTTACAGCTGGGTGAACTGTGGTAATGTGTGGGAACAAAATTGTCAAAGCTTTGATACGGCAGCAATTGGATTTGAACCCGGGTTCCGTCAGCCAAGTCTGGCGTTCTACCTTTGTGTGGTAGAAATATCATGAATAAATATTTTTTTCATATTGTGAAGCATAAGCATATTGAAAGAGATGAATCAATCAAATGTATGAAGTTTATAACTTCTCATGAGTACACACATAGCCAAATTCCCAGCAGATGTTTGTATAGTGTATACAGCCATTGCCATAACCAAAAACATGTACTTACATCTACTGATTTGCATCTTTAATAAATGGCTAACGCTTGTCGAGGGAAATCTTCAGTTGATGCACTTTGGAAACATCCTGCCACAACTGTCATTGCCACTGTTGTTATTGTCATTTGGGCATTGCCACTGTCATCAATGTCACATCTGTCAATATTACTGCTGCTGTTTACTAACACAATGCGCTGCCAACCGAATCCACCCCAACAGTGCCAACACAACACAAGGGGTCATTTGTCTGCATTGTTTAATATGTTTCAATGAACAGGTAAATCTGTGAAACCATCAACCTACAGACGAGAAGGTATTTTCATGTTGCATAAACAACAGCTCAGGCATTGACCAGTTGACCTACAGAGCAATTTTAAAGAGCACCTTGTGAAAGTGGATTCATAGGTCAGACAACGGTTTCATAACCTGTTGAAAATAATGCTCACTTCAGAGAACTTTATTTTAATGGCATGTTGTGAACTTGAGAAAGTGAATCTAACAATAATAAATATTCAAAGAATTACGCATGCATTTGATCGTACATTTGTGAATTTGATAAATCAAATATTTGTGGGTCGCATGCAAATGCAAATGCTGGAATGCTGGAACGATTGACTCCTGATGGCAGAGAGAGGGAGAGAGAGAGGGAGAGAGAGAGGGAGAGAGAGAGGGAGAGAGAGAGGGAGAGAGAGAGGGAGAGAGGGAGAGGGGGAGAGGGGGAGAGGGAGAGGGGGGGGAGGGAGAGGGGGAGAGGGGGAGAGAGGGAGAGAGGGAGAGAGGTAGAGAGGGAGAGAGGGAGATTGGGAGAGGGGGAGAGGGGGAGAGGGGGAGAGGGGGAGGGGGAGAGGGGAGAGGGAGAGGGGGATAGGGGGAGAGGGAGAGGGGGGAGAGGGAGAGGGGGAGAGGGAGAGGGGGAGAGGGAGAGGGGGAGAGGGGAAGAGGGAGAGGGGGAGAGGGAGAGGGGGAGAGGGGGAGGGGAGAGGGAGAGGGAGAGGGGGAGAGGGAGAGGGAGAGGGAGAGGGAGGGAGGGGGAGAGGGAGAGGGAGAGGGAGGGGGAGAGGGAGAGGGAGAGGGAGAGGGGGAGAGGGAGAGGTAGAGGGGGAGAGGGAGCGGGGAGATGGAGAGGGGGAGATGGAGAGGGGGAGATGGAGAGGGGGAGAGGGAGAGGGGGAGAGGGAGAGGGGGAGAGGGGAGAGGGAGAGCGGGAGAGAGGAGGGGGAGAGAGGGGGAGAGGGAGAGAGGGAGAGAGGGAGAAATAGAGGAGGAGCTGGGGAGAGGGGGAGAGTGGGAGAGAGGGGGAGAGAGGGGGAGAGGGGAGAGAGGGGGAGTGAGGGGGAGAGAGGTAGAGAGGTAGAGAGGGAGAGGGGGAGGGAGGGAGGAAGTAAGGGTGGGAGGGAGGAAGGGAGGAAGGGAGGGAGGAAGGGAGGGAGGAAGGGAGGGAGGGAGGGAGGGAGGGAGGGAGGGAGGGGGGAGGAAGGGGAAGGAGGGGAGGGAGAGGGAAATGGAGAGGGAGGGGGGCATTAAGAGGGAGAGGGAGGGAGGGAGGGAGGGAGGAAGGGGAAGGAGGGGAGGGAGAGGGAAATGGAGAGGGAGGGGGGCATTAAGAGGGAGAGACTACGACACTGTGGTTCTGTAATTCTTACACGCCGCTAACTGTGTATATCACCAGGGCGACTTCGCGATAGTCTCGCGCTAAATTTGCAGGCAACTGTTGAAACACGCATGAGGAAGCTACAGCGTGGTGCGAACCATGGCCATATTAAATATTGCTAAACACTTGTACTTGTCTGCATTAACAAACAAACGGCATATCTACCTCCCGCGCTGCCTCCTCTCCCTCCCTCGCTTCTTCTCTGACCCCCTGTCTGCTACCATCCCCGCCTACCTCTAACATGCAAGCGTGCGTGCGTGGGAGTCCAATGTAAGGCTGTCCTTTTCTGCCAACATTTAAGTCACATTTACAGCAGAACACTGAACGTACACCAACAGATGCGTACTATTATTTTTTTGTGTAACCGTGTTGAGAAAATTGCTGTAAACAGAACGATTACGTATCCTCAATAGTACAACACGCATGTGTCGATACAATTAGGATACCAGAATAATTGCTACATAGAAATTTCGCTTCTAACTGAGGATTACAACGTCACTCAGGGCGTTGACAGGTGTCAATGCGTGGTGCTGCAAAAGATTATCTGATGCAAACAGGACAACGCCGTCCGAGCGCAAGGACAATGCCTGTCGTAGTTCGTTGATTACTTCCGCCAGCACAGACAACAGACCACAAGGGTTCATTCCTGTTTACCAGCCAGCCTGCGGGGAATTCTTGCATTTCGCGGGTCTTATATAGCAATCCATGCGAAGTTGGTGATTCTTCTTCCAAAAATGGGTATACGGTGTACGTCCTTCCATGACTGAAGAATGATCAATTGGAGAAATATGGAGGAGTGTGCAAGATAGCATTTCGTGTGCTACATCCGTGTTGGCGTGCATGTTATCTGTTTCAACATACCTTGTATATCAATAGCACACGCTGCTTGCTTCCTGTGGTGTTCTCTGTAAAAGCTGATCTCATCTAGATATGTAGAAATGCATTGCGTTGACAGCCAGTCGGACGAAATTGGTGAAGAAAGAGGTGATTCGAGACAGCTACTAACAAAAGGTTCATTATAAACAGGGACTTTTTGACCTACCAGAATGCGGAAGGTTTGTGTATAAACATTATTTGGCTTTGTAGATAAATAATATCTATACTACGGAGTACACATATTTGATATGGTATTAATTCTGATACTTATTTTATTCATTCTACAAACGATTGATCATTTCATATGGAGTTTGGAATAACGTATTGGGACAGATTACTTATTAGTGACAACTATGGTTTTCTGCTTCTGATGCAATTCATGACTGTGTATTAGTCGCACGAAAATTTGGCTATACTATTGCTGGCAAGGCGACGAGACATTTTCTAGACGTTTTGGCTTATTGTTGGCTAACGTAACCGTTATGTGCATTTGTTCAACAAAGTAACGGCGGTGGGAATTGCTAGATGCATATATAATAAACAGACATACCAGTTAACACAACTGTTCGATGATACTGTTGCTAATATAATAAACCTTTTCCACTTGGAGTGTGTTGTATTCCTAAGACAGGGTTTTGTAGGGTTGTTGATATCAATTACACGGCCAACATTCCAGTAGACGCCATTTTAGAGTGATAACTTCCGGCGTATGCGCATAATTTTTCACCACTAGATCTGCATAATTCAATATCAATAACATAGACTAGTAATATTATTTATGCATGTTATACACTTTGCTGCATTACAACATGAACTATGCCATATAAGAAACATTCTAATTAACTAAATTGTTTAATTAATAGTTGTTATATCAGTTAAATGTAAAGTTAACATGTTTCAAGAGTTCACACCACAAATTCACATAAAAAGGGTGTACCTACTATATAAACGGGTAGTCGCGTTGTCATAAGATAAGTTGATAGCTCAACACATAGGGATTGTCAGTGGTTTTGGTGGAGAACTACTAGCGTCTGGGGGCCGACATATCTCTCCCCTGAGAGCTGCTCGATACGCAACTGTAAGAGATTCGGTGACTGTGGATTGGTCTCTCCACCGACCGATAGGAGGTGCAACCAAATAGCAGATAATGCTAAGTGTCACTCACGTCATTGGTCTCTTATTTTTTAAACAAAAGAACATCGATCATTACATATTCAGATAAAGGTTATTATTCTCGATTCGCATTAGTTGGTCAATCGGCATCAGTTTTATTGTCATCGTAGCAAACGTCTGTCAATCCGTAATCAATTACATGTCAATTATTATGTTGATGCGCTTCCTTGCATTTTAGTAAATCAATGCTTTCATTTCATTTCATTAGTGTTTTGTGGCACTCCAGCACACATGCAAATTTGTTCTCTTCGAAGAACTGCCAGGTGACACTGTTAAGCTAATGCTTTCCACACGTTTTGATTTAACTGTGCTTCTCTACATGCAGTCTAAAGTCTGACACTTCAAGAAACGTCTTGCAACATATTGTGCACACATAATCGATTCAAATAAACATGCCAAATTTACTCCACCAATAATAACAAACTCGGATTTACTTGCATTTAACTTTAATGTGGTCTCTGTCATCCAATGGAAGATTTTGTGGAGACAATCTCTGAGCTAGTTTTGGAAGTGATTTTGTATCTCGTGTAGCCAAAATAGCATAGGTCTGTGATTTATTAGCATACACTTGGTGATCCAAGTTGTGACGTTGGATAACAGAGCCAAGTATAGTAGCTTAGAGAGTGAAACATCCTGAGGAACATTACGTGAAGTAGGGAGGGCAGCTGAGAAACAATTCGCTATCTTCATTCTTTTGTATCTATCAGTTAAATATTATGAGAACCAGCTCTGTTCCAGATATGCCACACCACAATGACACACTATTAATAAGTTGTCCTGTGACCAATGGTATCAAATGCGGCAGATAGCTTCAGCAAGGGAATGGTCTCCTTCCATACACTTCCTGGACCCACTACCCAGTGTGTAGATCCGCTCATGTCTGGTCAATAACAGATTTAACACCTACACATGGTTCACTGAATGGTATAAATTCAGTCAACACTTGATCATTTGCTGTGTCGCCAGAACGGTCTGCACTGATTGCCCTTAAACACTTCCAGGAGAAACCATGTGGCAATATATTCATTTTGTTGGACCCCCGACTGCAACGTTATTTTAAAAATAATATAATAAGTTATAACATTTACATACATTAAATTTAACAAAGGTAATAATAAATACATTTGTATGTGGGCGTTTTCACGTACAGGGTACACTTTTGCCAAAATGAACTTTCCCGCATAGTATTGAAATAATTAATGGTGTAATATTAATTCAGTCTAATTACCATACAATGTTTTAGGCTGAGCGGGATTGAGAGACTTTACATGTAACCGCCAATACTGTGTATATCTAAACAGACGTCTTTAAAAACAAAGGCGCTAAAATACGATTAGATGGAACGTGATACGTCTCTTTCATGGTTTCATCAATTATAGCAAAAGCAAATTAATTAATTTTCACCTAAATTAGCTAAGGAAGCTCCAGCATATGATCACAGAACAGAATAAACTAATGAAATCTAAATATATATTCCTCGCTCACTTACCATATGCTTCTTAGAAAATCTCAGCTGATGGATGCACAACAACCAACTCACTTCTTCGTGGTGATGTCCTCCTCATGAGAGATGGAGTCCACAGCTGACCCATTGTGTCTGGAATGATATTAACAGACGTCGTCATTTCATCCTCCCAAAGGCAAATAAATGAATGGGACAACTTTTCTACGGTTTATCTTAATGCAGGCCATGTGAATATGTTACAAACACAATTTACAAATATCTTGTTACACATAGGTGTAAGAAAACCTGTCTAATTAAATAGCTTCCTTTTCTGTCTGAATCAACCAATGGTTCCATTCCAAATATATACATAATTCTAACTCGACCAAACATTACATCTATATTACACATCTGTTGAATAATAGTGGATTGATAGGATGAAAAATTGAAGCAGTGTGCCGACGACCATAAAAGGATGAACATTTGCAGCAGTAAAAATACCCCAAAAAGCCATCTTGGTGCACCCTGGGGCAAGACAGCCACCCGTATACCTGGGCCAGTTCGGTCTACAACTCCTTCCCCCGTGTTTCTAGTTATGTCATGTTTGATAGCCCTGACAGTACATGGCAAAGTCAGTTTAGGTTGCCCAACCATGGCATTGTGTTTTTTTTTACTGTCGAGGACATCAAATATACGTCATGCCTGGACGATTCTGATCGAACGCAGCAACAAGTTGAATGTTAAACCTCTAACCATGCATAAAATACCGAAATAAGGAGTTATGTACCATATTGGTTCGTCCATATAAATATGGTTGATGAGACAATATCTCTTCAGAAGTATATCCTGGATATTGTTCTCCTACTGCATTACACACAGAATGTCTGCAAATTGTACAATTACCGAAGTTGATTGAAAGCGTATAATTGAATTACGGTTAGTTGATAGTAAGTTATTATAACATCAGTGAACAATGTAATTTGCTGGTTCAGTAAATTGATTAAATGCAAATTTTTAGGTGGCTCCTCGAATGTGAATTTTATTTGTTTTCCTAAATAACAACATTCTTCTTCTCATAACGGGCGGGTGCAGTCTCATAAAAAAGGGGTGCCCAGTTTTCCAATAAAAAAAATTATTACGTAACTTAATATATAATCTAATTTACTGAAATATCTAATTATTGTAATTCTAGATCCTGTCAATGTGACTTACCAAAGTTGTTACTGTGGATATACTGAAAGTGTGGTTCCATTCTCTCTATGGAGATACACTTGAATGATGCCAAGGCCACTTAGCCGGGCTCTGTGCTAGTCATGCCAAGGAATCAGATCACGTTCCTCGTATGTACATGGTTGTATTCAGAGCACACTGAAAACACAGCAGTGAGCTACAGTGATATACTTTCCATTATTCAAGGACCTGATACTGATAAGCCGCGTCATATCAAACAAAAGCTGATATGATCATAATCAATGCTTCAATTTGGATAACTTGAAAAGAAAACCAAGCTTTTACTTGTATATTTTATATGACTGTGGATGTCAAGTATATGTAATTGATGGCCCACTAAAAATCAACCAATAAACGTGACATGGGCATTATCATGAATTAAAGCTTTTCCATGTATATTTGAATATTTTCCAAAGAAATATATTTGAGAATTGATCCTACCAGAGACGCAATGCTTCGTTGACAACATCACCTTGGTGATGGGATTGATGTGTACAGAGAATATCTGGAAGAGCTGTGGGCCTGTCCAACTGACTCTGGTTGCTGCAGAATCACCTGCGCAGCCCCCGAAATTGTCCAGTAGGCTATCTCAATACATTTCCCACTCAGGGCTGAAAACAGTCAAGCAATGTACAATATCAAAACAGCCCTGCTTCAAAGTAGCAACTTGCACATTAGCATAACAAATATAATCAACACATCTAAATGAGACGTTAGTCTTAATTGTAGTTTCTATGAATTAGTCAGTATTCATAACTTTTATTTGTAACATTCTAATCAAATGTAACAAGCAGGGAGACTCACCTGTTGTGGGGGCGAGATAGAAACTGAGGTCTGTGACATGGTCCCTACTATGGTATATCTCCTTCATACGCAGCGGAAACTTCTGCATGTCTGTAGGTAGGATGCAGAAACAACAACACTCAATCAGCTTTAGTTTTCCATGTCTGCATACAGATATTCTGTGTATTATATCTAACATATAAATAATTTATGATGGTCTGTCTGTTGTGTCCTATTCCCCTTCTGACTAACATAGAGGGTCAAATGGGGAACCGTCCATCAAACATCTTCTTCCTTGTAATGTGGCCAAAGTACCCAAGCTTTCTTGTCATCACTTTTCTCCATAGTCAACAATTGTTTTCGATTTTACTTATATAGTCATTTCTTTTCTATCCAGCCAATAAACAACCACCTTCTTCCACCCCGACATTACCTTTCCTACTGAGTATAGCCACCTTGAGATAATTAACTAGCAGTTCTGTGCCATGGCATGCCACACCCCGACCTTGCCTCAGCTTCTGAGTACAGCCACCTTAATATAATTACCTGCCAATTTTGTGTCATGGCATAACACACCCCGACCTATTGAGTACAGCCACCGTGAGAGAATTACCATGCCACACAACGAATTTGCGTCTAATACTGAGTACAGCAACCGTGAGAGAATTATGTGCCAGTTCTGTGCCATGGCATTCCACACCCCGTATTTGCTGTCCTACAGAGTACTTCCACCATGTGAGAATTACCTGCCAGATCTGTGCCATGGCATGCCACACAACGACACAACGACCTTGCCTCTCCTACCGAGTACAGCCACCGTGAGAGAATTACCTGCCAGATCTGTGCCATGGCATGCCACACAATGACCTTGCCTCTCCTACCGAGTACAGCAAAGGTGAGAGAATGATGTGCCAGTTCTGTGCCATGGCATGCCACACCCCGAATTTGCTGTCCTACAGTGTACATCCACCATGAGAGAATTACCTGCCAGATATGTGCCATGGCATGCCACACAACGACCTTGCCTCTCCTACCGAGTACAGCCACCTGAGAGAATTACGTGGCAGTTCTTTGCCATGGAATACCACACCCCGACATTGCTTGTCCTACCGAGCACAGCCACCGTGATAGATTTAACTGCTAGTTCTGTGTCAAGGCGTGCAACGCCCAGACCTCTCCTGTTCCTGAGAACAAAAAGAAGGGTTGTGGTTGGTTCTGGGTTGTTGGAAGAGTTTCCAGTTAACATCGGTTAGAGGCAAGGAAGTGACCCATTACTGTTTATAATGGTGCTAGCACTAATCAGCAGGAAGATCACCATGAAGGATGTTCTCAGGAAGGTGATGTATGCAAACGATCTAGCCATGATAGCAGACAACAAACAAGAACTACAGGAAGTGTTGGAGGAATGGAAGGGGGTGTTCATAAAGCCCGGACTGAGAATGAGCCGGGAGAAGACAGAAGTGATGTGGGTTTGACATCAGAGAGAGAGGACTCGATCATTAGTTTGGATGATAAAGAGATCAACCACGTGGATGGCTTTGTGTAATTTGGAGGAATGGTTAATGAGGATGGGCATTCAGAGGTAGAAATGCGATGTCGGATACAACAGGGAGCGAATGCTCGGGGAAAGGTAGAGGGAGTCATGTTGGAGAGAAACATTTAGAAAACGCTGAAAAGGAAACTCCTGAGAGCTTACGTTACACCAGCATGCCTGTATCTGTATATGTATTTGTATATGTATCTGGAGACAGTGGCGTTGACAGAACAACAACAGCAGCTGCAAGTTTTGTTCTGGTTTCATCGAATAATCAGAACAAAGAGGGTTGATGAAAGAAGGATGAATGAGGAAAGATGGGATGCAACAGGACAGCTGAACAGGAATATTGGTGAGAAGCAAGGTGAGATGGGCAGGCCACATGCCACATGGTAAGGATGGATGCAGATAAAATAGTAAAGAGAGTGGAAGAGAGAGGTGGAAAAAACATCAAGGATGCAAGAAAAGGGAAAGCGAACACCTAAGATCGAAGGACTGCGTGAGGTGGGATACGAGAAGATCGGGGGAAGATGAAAGATGGAGAGGGGGTGGCCGATAGAAGGTATGGAAAGAAACAACAGAAAGAGTGACTCGTCAATATTTTACCTGACCCTAAATCATGAATAACAGTGAACAAAGAGGAAAAGCACCGTTAGTTTGGTAACAAAAGTTATGTTTAATAAATTCACGAATATGGTCAACATTTTCATAAACAGTGTATAAATTGCTGATGAGAAAAAAACATTTCAATAAAACATTTGCTAAATTTCAGCACCCCTCTACAGACATGGTGTTGTGTGACTATGATGCGCCATTTAGAAATCTGGTGTCTGTGACAGTGACATGATTCTCTCCAGAGCCTTTTTCTCATGACACACCTATCTCACTGACTGACTTATCTCACGTGTGATGAGGCTGCCATCATTGTTGACCATTACGCTCCACAACTGTATAGTGGACTGGAAGTAGTGTTGAGCACCTTGGCATTGAGGATAACCTGATCTATCAAATCCATCAGACACGGAATAGTCCACGAAAATTGGCAGCGTGCAGAGTCCTTCATCCTGTCTCACATAAACACACAAGTTACATCGATCTGTAGATCTGCGTCAATCAAACGGTTCACACACCCACACTTTCGTATTCTGCTGTGGAAAATTACAAAATCTCCCATATGTATCTCTGTTTGAGCAATATGCATTTTACAATATGGTTGTACTCATATAAATGAAGTACTCTTCTTGACTACAGCATTCTCACAAAAATCATATATCCTTTGACAAGAAGGATGCACAGTGAAAGAATAAATAAAAACATTAAACAAATCAAACTGGTTACCAAAACATAAGCCATTACTACTCAGTGCAAATACTGATTTATTAGAACAGCTGTAAAAGTTAGTTTCTCAATCTAATGTGACATTCTCCCCTCCCCCACAATTCATCGTTACAGTTGTCTGGTCCACTCATAATCCAATGAATTTGCAAGAGGTCCATGAATGGCCTGCTTCTAATGTGGTTACGTCTACTTATGACACCAACCTGTACCAACACACAAAGTTGGGATAGGCAAGAGCGATCCGATTGAAGTGACCCTTGATATTGTTCACTCTTTGTCCACCAAAATTGTTCCTAGCTGCCGCAGCACCTGTAAAAATACTTCAAGTAACGGTACGTTTTTGTTTACACAGCACTGTATCCAGTCCTTGGGATTGTTCAACGTGCTTAACAGTTCACCCCCTGGCTGACCTGTTCATTCCAACACCTTTTGAATTTCTCAGGGAAGCATTCAGCAATGCTGCAATTACTGTGCGAAGATTTTTCGTTCACATTTCCACAGTTGTCTGTACCTGGGTACTCATTTACAGCTGAGTGAACTGTGGTAATGTGGGGGAACAAAATTGTCAAAGCTTTGATACTTCAACAATTGCGTTTGAACCTGGGTTCCCTCAGCCGAATCTGGCATTCTAACATTGTGTGGTAGAAATATCATGAATAAATATGTTTTCATATTGCGAAACATAAGGCATATTGAAAGAGATGAAACAGTCAAATTTATGAAGTTTGTAACTTCTCAGGAGTACACACTGTGGAAACATCCTGCCATTTCCTGCGTATTATTCCTTCAAGACAAAGACACTAGTGAACAACAGTTGTATAGTAAATTAAGGAAGTGGCACCGGAACTTAGACTGAATATTACAATGAAAACAGTGGATTTTAGTGTTCTGGCCGTCTGAAGTTTGTAAAACTCAAATGACGAGGGTCAATAGCACAACAATGCTGTATATAATGGTGAACTTATTTAGCAAACTAACAACCATACTTTGAACAATGTTACCAAATACTACCTTACTAACCATATGTATTATATATGTAGTTATGGTAACATTTGGCTATGTCTACAATAGGCCCATGCTTAGAAATGGTCAAATCTCTGATGACAGAACACCGCACTTTTATGACCATCCCTTTTGATTAAGTAGGTGACTTTCAACGAGGGGTTTCACTGTATACCCTTTACATTAATTCAAAATATTGAAAACATTCTTCCAATGTGTCACAGGCAGGATATGCATACATTCAAAGTGCAGTGATCACAAATTGTGATGGCAGAAAGAATTATCTTTCTTACATGACTGACCTACTGCAGGAGCCAGAATTGCAGAAGTACACTGCAGCAAACATTAAACTCAGATATCAAAGGATATTTGATTTCATGAAGATGGTGCCATATGCTGATACCATAAAGAAGTCTTTGTTCATCGACACCAAAGAAACATGCTCTACCGACCAAGTTTTTTAAAGTTTTTTTACAATATAATATTGTATCACAAAAATCGTATTGTGTATCATAATAGCCCCACCTTTATAAAAAAAAAATATCACCATCAATCAAACAAGATAAATGACTTCATTGTAGAGAAATTACATGTACTGAACATATTTTGATGTTCCAAGTTAGAATTTAAGGGTATAAAATATTGTAATACATTTTTTTTTATATAATAGAAATAACCAAACGAGCTAATTATAATTTCTGCATGATGGATTCTAGAAATGTTAGTCTTCTGTTTGACACTGACTGATAGTATTTGTTTAATCTGCCAGCATAATTATGCTAAGAAATCAGCCACGTATATCTGTGTACTGTATCTGATTCTTTTCGTTGTGAAACTGCTCCTCGTAATGTGATCTGATCCAATGCATATGCAATCTCAGTTGCCATGTTAACGTGCACACATTTATGACCGTAATTGTCTATATTTCTTCTCTTACAACTTACATACTAGCTGAACAGTCTACTCTGTATAAAATTATTAAGAATGACATTGTACACTCTAAAATATAAGTTATTCATTCAATCCATTTTTGGTAATTCAATCCAGTTTTAATTGTCTCTGAGGAACTGATAGTTTTGTTTTGTGCAATAAGCTAGAATTTCAAAATGTCTTATATTATGAACAGGGATTAACGAACACAGCGGTGTGCACATGAGTTGCACGAGTCATGGTATGTTCGTTGACCCAGTCGCACAACCACGGAAAGGATATTTTTGCTAGTAGTGCAGTCGCGCGTGACCCGTACTAAAAGTTTAGCAATGTACGTTTGATATAAGTAAGCTTTTCCTCCTGATTGTATCCCTACCAATATTATCTGGACAATGGTAGGTAGGTGGATAAAGTCATTCCCCAGGCATTACGCCTTAGGATGCCATGAAGGCTTATAATGACCAGTGCATAAACTTGGTTTCTAAAGTGCAAAGCAACTTAGAGTGCAGTTATACTGACAATCCTGGACGGGACACTAGTTCATCGCAGGTACATTCCAAACAGTATTTGTACTCATTTACAGCTGAGTAGACTGAGGCAAAGAAGGGTAAACGAAATTGCGTAAGCTTCGAAAACGAACCGTGAACTCAGAACCCTTGAATTTAGAGTCCAATACCTTAACCACTAACCCACGGCTGACCCCCATCTTGACAATATCCTAACATTCAATCCATGTATACTATTCCGGAAATACTGTTCATCAGACAAAATATATCCTGGATATTGTTCTTCTACTGCATTATATACAGAATGTCTGAAAATGTTCCAATTTCTTAGGTTTATTTTGACTGTCTTTGGAAACGTATCATTGAATTACGGTTAGTAATTTATTATTTAAGCAGTCACATCAGTCAACAATGCAATTTGCTGGCCCAGTAATTTGAGTTACTAAAAAATGTAAGGTGGTTGCTCGAATTTTACTATTCAAGCCTTACATACAAGTGTCTCATGATCCTATTGTCTTATCAACTTATGCTCCTATTGCATACCATGATTTTGTATAACCATTATACACTTTTGATTGGTCGATGTATGTATAATTATTATAATTTGTATTTACGGATGTCAGAATTATTAGAAGTTGCTATTGTTTCTTAAATAAAAGCATTTTTCTTCAAATAACAGGCGGGTCCAGACTAACAACAAAGAGGTACCCATGTTTTCCAATAAAACATCAAGAATAGCAACTATAGTTATTCATATTTCCACACAGACAGCACTTTCTAGAAAACAGCACAATGAAAGGTTTATACAATATTTTTTCTTTACTGAAGATACACTGAAGGTGTGGTTCCAAGTTATCTATGGAGATGACTTTAAATGATGCCAAGGGCATCAAGCTAGGCTGTGTGCTGTTCGTGTCATGGAAATTATCTTGTGTGCTGATCATGTTATGAAAATTAGCTGTGTCCTAACCGTATCCATCCAGACTAATATGACTTTAGTTATATTCATAATCAATGCTTCAATTTGAATTACTTGAAAAGAAAACCAAGCTTTCAATTGTATATTTTATCTTAAGTTACACATTTATTTATCTGTTTTGTCACTGTTATAAGGCAAAGCATGCTTATCATGATGACAAGTAAATATAAAGCTTCAGTTATTGTTAAGTATTACTACGGATATGGGTATATCAAGGACACCTTGGCTATACAGTGACCTTAGTACACAAATCTCAACAACTGCCGTATTTGCAAGATATTTATGAAATAGAGATCAGAGTTTCATTCAAAAGATAACAATTAAAATATAATGAAACAACATCCTCATAGAAATATTTGCATAACATTTCATTTGTCCATATACTTATACAAAACTATCTCCTAGAGATCACTGATTGGCCGTCACGAGGAGCCTTACTTGCCAGTTCTGTGTCATGGCATGCCACACCCTGACATTGCCTGCCCTGTTGAGTGCAGCCACCGTGAGATATACCAGCAAGTTCTGACCTTGCCTGTCATACTGAATGGAGCCAATGTGAGCGAAAAAATCTGCCACGGTGAGAGATTTACCTGCAAGTTCTTTCATTGTATGCCACACCCCGACCTTGCATGTCGTACTGAGTCCGGCAATCATGAGATATTTAATTGCTAGTTCAGTGTCATGGTGTGCCACACCCTCACCTTGCCTGTCCTACTGAGTGCTGCGAGTTGATTGCCAATGAAGAACAGGTTGTTGATGACAACATACATATGGAACTTGCCTGCAAGGGGAGAGAACACTTTTATTCAGTGAAGTAATACGACATTTTCACCTTACACTAAGCACAAATATTAATAAAACAGTTCTTTATGGACCTGCTAAAAGGAGATATTTAATCCACATAAAAGTACCTCGGTCTCAATGTATCAGTTTAGTCGACTGGACTAAAAATTCAATTCAAATTTATTGTAACTCTATACAATAAGAACAAATACAAAGCAGAGCGAAGTCCTATCTAATTGCATAAAGTGAACAATAGGGGAAGAACAATATATAATGTTGTATTCCCTTTTAGTTTCATCAAGTACAGTTTTGAGCTATGGGTGGTTTGGAACATTTGTGTATGGCGAAATAGATTTGTACTTAGCAGAGACCGAAAACCACGTAAAACTGCACGTGCAGTAATGTTACAGGAACTAGTTGCCCACGCAACCAAATTACACAGTCGTTGTCCACACGTTCTCTTCATTATAGGGGCATTGTTAGCATACATTGTTAGCATACTTCAATATAGGGGCTGCCTCTGTGAAGTTACAGAGGCAGTATGCGAAAAGAAGGAAGCCTGGAAAGAAATAGAGAAGAACAAGGAGAGAGGAAATCAACCGGATTCAAGGATATACACACATACGGGCAGGTGAATACAGCGGCAAAGGGAGCTGTTGTTAGGTGAGGAGAGATATGGAAGCAGACGTATATAGCAAACTAGACGAGGATGGTGCAAAGAAGATGATCAACGATATAAATGGGAAGTTAGTGACAGAAAAAGAGGTGATGCTGAAGGTCTGAGAAAGCTACTCAAAGGAGCTACTGAACAAGGAAGGAAATAACAACGATGAGGAATTACCAATGGATGTAGAGGGGAAAGAGAAGTTAACTGGTATTACGGATACAGAGATGCAAACCGGGATGAAAGGGATGAAGAAGGGAAGAGCACCTGGTACCGATGATATGCATGTGGAGATGGTAATGGCAGCGGGGGAGAGTGGAATCAGCTGGACAAAGAGGCTGCTGAATACATGTATGAGGAAAGGTAAAGGACCAGAGGAATGGTGAACAGAGCTAATTGTCCCAATATGGTAGAAGAAGGGAGATGTGCAATACCTTGGGAAATACGGAGGCATCACATTTCTAAGTCACATCACATCATGAAGCTGATAGAGAGGACCCTCGATGGCAAGATCCGAAAGAGAGTAGAGCAAGAATTATGGGAAGAACAACAGCGATTCAGAAAGGGAAAATGAGGACTGATGGGATGTTTGCATTAAGACAGCTGGTAGAGAAGAGGTTTGAGATGCAAGGGAGAATGGTAGTGGGATTTGTGGACCTTCTCAGGAAGATGGTGTATGCAGATGATTTGGCCATAATAGCAGAGAGCAAACAAGAACTACAGGAAGTGTTGGAGGAATAGAAGGGAGTGTTTAAGAAGCACGGACTGAGAATGAGCCTGGAGAAGACAGAAGTGATGAAGGTTGGACACCAAAGAGAGGAGCTGACCATAATTTTGGACAGTAAGGAGATCAAGCAAGTAGATAGATTTGTTTACCATGGATGAAAGTTTATGGAGTATGGGCATTCAGACGTAGATGTGAGACGTCGCATACAAGTGGGAGCGAATGCTTGGAGAAACGTAGGGGGAGTCATGTTGGACTGAAACATTTTGAAAAAGCTGAAAGGGAAATTCCTGAGTATGCATGTTACACCGGCATGCCTGTATGATCTGGAGACAGTGGCGTTGACAGAACAGCAACAACCGCTGCTGCAAGTTTGTGAGAACAACTGAGTTCGTCGACTATAAAGAACAAAGAGGGTGGACAAAAGAAGGATGAACGACCTGAGGAAAGAGGTTGGGATTCAATGCAGCCTAACAAGATGATTGTCGAGAAGCAATGTGAGATGGGCTGGCCACTTGGTAAGGATGAATGGAGGCAAACTAGCAAAGAGAGCAGAGGTGAAAAAACATCAACAATTCAGGAAAAGGGGGAGGCCACAGCAAATATAGGAGGACTGTTTGAGGCGGGAAATGAGAAGATCGGAGGAAGATGAAAGATGGAGAGAGGGAGCGGCCTTTATAAAAGTATGGAAAGAAACAACAGAAAGAGTGACTTGACAATATTTTACCTGACCCTAACCCATGAACAGCAGTGAACAAAGAGGAAAAGCACCGTTAGTTTGGTAAAAAAAGTTATGTTTAATATATCCAATAACATGGTCAACATTTTCATAAACAGTGTATACATTGCTTATGAGAAAAACCATTATTTCAATCAAACTATGAAAAGAAACAACAGAAAGAGGGGCTCGACAATACTTCACCTGACCCTCAACCATGTACAGCGGTGAACAAGAAGGAAGAACGCCATTAGCTTGGTAAATAGTTATGTTTAATAAATGCAAGGAAGTGGTCAACATTGTCATAAATAGTATATAAACTGTTTATGAGAAACAACATTTCTATACAAAGTTTGCCAACTTTTAGCATCCCTCTACAAACATGGTGTTGTGTGACTATGGTGCACCATTTACACACATGGTGCCTATGACAGTGACATGATTCTCCTCAGAGCCCTTTTCTCCTGACAGACCTATCTCACTGACTGACCTATCTCTCGCGTGGCGAGGCCGCCATCATTGCTGATCATGACGCTCCACAACTGGATGGTGGCGTGGAAGGCGGCGGTCACTCTTCTGTTACAGAGATGCCAGCGTGCAGAGTCCTTCATCCTGTCTCACACAAACACACAAGTTACACAGAACTGCTTCAATGACACAGATCACACCCACACTTTGGTATTCTGCTGAGGAAAATTACAGAATCAACCAATTATATTTATCTCTGTTTGAGCGATACCCATTTTACCAGATGGTTGTACTCGTATATAAATGACGTACTCTTCTTGACTACAGCATGCTTATCAAAATAAATATATCCCTTGACAAGAAGGATGAACAGGGAAAGGATAAGTAACAACATCACAAAATTAAAGCAGGTTACGAAAACAAAAGCCATTACCATTCAGCACCAATACTGATTTATTAGAACATCTATAAAAGTGAGTTTTTTTAATCTAATGTGACATTCATTCATTCATCATTACAGTTTTTGTAATATCTGGTCCAGTCATGAATCCTATGTATTTCCAAGAGGACCATGACTGGTTTGCTTGCAAGGCGGTTATGTTTAGTTATGTGTCACGGATTTCGGTGGTGGTCCACGCAAAACCAGGGGCGGGCCGTACTTAGATTAAGCTCAACATATGAGTGTACGAAATTTCCACAAATGAAAAACAACACCGAAGTAATCAACATGAATATGTTTACAATGAATCAAAACCTAACTGAAATGGTGCAAATGAAATAATAGACATCAGTGTTAATATATTCGTCACAAGCAGAAAGGCGTATTTCACACTTATAATACAATGTTCCGAAAACAAAACAAAAATAGTCACAGAAGCATGCCTTGTGACGCATAAAGTCAACAATACCCTTCGCGCATTCTGCTGGGTTGAGTAGAACGATAACTGATGTAGCCGTCGGTCGCATAATCTCACCGGCAGCAGAATACGTTCGACCGCAGTGATGTCGAGGTTGTTGTCGGCTGGACGATAGTAGATAGATGTCAATAGATCGTGAGACGGCGATGTTTCGTGACGACGGCTGACGCGGACGCTCTGATGTCACACACGGGGAAGACAGTTGAACGGTCAGCTGGACGTACAGTATGTCAGCCGGCAATATGTCGTGGAGACGGCTAACGTGTCGTGACGACGGCTAACGTGTCGTAACGACAGCTCGTGCGGACGCACTGGTGTCGCGCGCGCGGGGAAGGCAGTTGAACAGTCGGCTGAACGCTCTGTAAGTCGGCCGTCAACATGACGTGGAGATGACGAACGTGTCGTGGACGGTCCCATTACGTTGATACCCCTTTTAATATAATGTACCACGCCAAAAGCGAAAACATCATGGGTACAATTATTGCATAACCTGTTCATGCCCCATGCCTAACAATAAACTTCCAATGTGGGCTCCCACACCACACTTGGATACTATTATTGCATAACTTGTTGATGCAATCAGTCTATATACACTCTAACATTTACCTCACCATATCCAGGAAAATAGTTAACATAATAGCAATTTGTAGAAAGTCGACATTATGACACCTACCTGTGTAAACACACAACGTGGGGATAGGCAACAGCGATCCGACTGAAATGATCCTTGATACTGTTTACTCTAAGTCCACCAAAATTGTTTTTGGCTGCCGCAACACCTGTAAAAAGACCTCAAGTAAAGGTACGTTGTTATACAGCACGCTATCCAGTCCTTGGGATTGTTCAACGTGCTTACCATCGAGGTACCGAGATTAATGGTGATAACACAAGTCACAATACAATGGTGAGATAGGATTGCCAATCATTAATATTCGCACGTGCCCATTAAATTATATGCGCACATAGGCTTAGGTGGTTAGTCTTGATATCGAAAAAAAATTACAACCTACTGCCATGATTTGGCATGTACCAACTACAAATCAGCATAACTAAATAGATTACTGTAATTGCATTTAGTCTGAAAAATAAAATGATACTCTGTAATAAATAATATATCCGTATAACATGGATAGGTTATATTAATAAAATACATTCATGTTGTTTATAAAGAAATAATAATAATACTGTCATAGTGCCATGGAAACTGGATACGTAGGTTCACGCTACTTGAAGGTGTGCAGGTGCGCAAGTGCCAGACAATGCTTAGGTCATTTGACGCAGCAGTGTCTCGGGAATGTCCGCAGGAGTTACGTAACACAGGCTTTAAGCACGGCGCACCTTGAAACATGCGGCCTGTTTACTTCGTACTTGATGGACAACACCCTGAGTGTCTTTGTACAAGATATTCCCATTGAAAGACCAACAGTCAGAAATCAGTTCATTTTTTCCAAGTTCATACAGAAGTTCAGAACGAGTTTTCGTGAGGTCTTCATTCACAAATAAACGAAGGTTTAGACCCGAGGCTGTATTGTGCTGTTTTAGGTTGATTCGAGCTCTGTATATAGCGTCCCTCCGACGTTCGCTATTTAGTGTAATAATTGTAGTGCGTGGTCGTCCGCCATCCGTTTTAGGGCGGCCAATTCTGTGCGCTCGCTCAATCTCGTCAGACTGCAGGACTGGGGTTAACTTCATATGATCATTGAAAATGTCTAGGATTGCATTTTCAATTTCACCAATACCTACAGATTCGAGTATTCCTTCTATTCTCAAATTGGATCTTCTAGGATATTGCACGATGCTGTCGTTGGCCGATTCTAACAAGTCGACTCTACTTTCAAGTGCTTTGATTTTCTCGTTCTTCTCTTTCACAGTTTGTTTTAGTTGCTCAGTCTGAGCTGCTAAGTAATCTATTTTTGTCAGCAATCTCTTGCGGGAACAGAGCTCGTTTCAATTGTTTTAAAACATCACTGTCACTCAGAGTTTCAATAAAGGTAAGTTTTAGAAGTTCATTGTCAATACCTTCAAAGCGAGTAACCTCTGACGAGCTTTTTTGGCGATGCTTGGGCGGCATGATGTCTTATTGTCTTTGGTTACACGTCTGATAGGTGTGTCAAATGTGGCATGTCCAATATGGACGTTCAATATGGCAGTACGCTGAATCTGACAGACCCATAGATTATGTGCAAATCCACCCCAATCTTAGGGTATTGTGAATGTTTATCTCACCAGATTCATCGTACGGATCATTGGAAGTTCGACGCCATTAGATAACTTAATTATTTTCCGTCGCATTTGTAACAAGAGAACATCGTCACACGTGAGCTCAAGGAAACGGGGCCTGCTCCGTCCGACGTCATGAGTCGGACCATATATAAGTTAACGTTTCCGCCTGATTGTATCCCTACCAATATTATATGGACAATATCCTATCTTTAAATACATGGACACTATTCTGGAAATACTGTTTATCAGACAAAATATATCCTGGATATTGTTCTTCTACTGCTTTATATATGCAGAATGTCTGCAAGTTGTCCAGTTTCTGAGGTTTATTTTGACTGTCTTTGGAGACGTATAATTGAATTACAGTTAGTAATTTATTATTTAAGCAGTCACATCTGTCAAAAATGCAATTTACTGGCCCAGTAATTTGAGTTAATAAAAAAATTAAGGTGGTTCCTCGAATCATAAAAAAAATAGCAACGACACGCTTTTTCAATGCCCCTACTAATATATTCTTATTTTCTAGCATAAAAAACATGCACACTGTGTTTTATTTATCTGTTTTGTCACGGTTATAAGGCAAAGCATGCTGATCGTGATGACAAGTAAATATAATGCTTTAGTTATTTTTAATTATTACTACGAATATGGGTATATCAAGGACACATTAGCTATACAGTGACCTTAATACACAAATCTCAACAACTGCTTATTTGCAAGATATTTATGAAATACACATCACAGTTTCATTCAAAAGATGTCAATTAAAATATGATGAAACAACATCCTCATAGAAATAGCGAATTGCTGGTACAATTTTGCACATTTGCATAACATTTCATTTGTCCATATACTTATACAAAACTATCTCCGCTGCGACCCCCCTAGAGACCACTGATTGGCCCTCACGTGGAGCCTTACCTGCCAGTTCTGTGTCATGGCATGGCACACCCCGACCTTGCCTGCCCTGTTGAGTGCAGCCACCGTGTGATTTACCTGCCAGTTCTGTGTCATGGCATGCCATACCCCGACCTTGCCTGTCATACTGAATGGAGCCAATGTGAGCGAAAAACCTTCCACGGTGAGAGATTTACCTGCAAGTTCTTTCATTGTATGCCACACCCCGACCTTGCATGTCGTACTGAGAGCAGCAATCATGAGATATTTAACTGCCAGTTCAGTGTCATGGTGTGCCACACTCTGACCTTGCCTGTCCTACTGAGTGCTGCGAGTTGATTGCCAATGAAGAACAGGTTGTTCATTACAACATACATCTGGAATTTGCCTGCAGAGGGGAGAGAACACTTTTATTCAGTGAAGTACCACGACGTTTTCAGAAAACCATGTATATTAATGCTAAAGATGTGACAATACTGTTATTGACATTTGTTTATTTCATAGCTACAAACCTGCAGAAGCGAAAAAACCTTTGAGAAGGGAAATACGGAGTTGAGTACGTAAACCGTGTCTTTCCGTTGTCCCATAATTATTAATGTCTTATGATACAAGCGACCTAAATAATACAAGTGGTCTTAAATTACGACCGTTCATACAAATTTTAATTATTCTATTGGGTCACACCCTCATGAGAAAATATGACTTCCACATTTTAAAACCAACATTGTTATGATAGTTATCATGCCTAATGTATGGAACAATAATTTGTTAACAGTGTTACGTAGTGGACAAAGGTCAATGGTGGATAGAAATCTATACCGTTGGTAATTATTTTGGCAAGGATGTTTACAACAATGAATTATGTAGGTCTGCCCAAGATGGGAGGAACATCGACCGCCGTGATGACGTTCGTCAAAGCCGTCTGTAATGACTAATGGGTGAATATACACAAACGCAGAGTTTTACGGGTGGCAAAAATTTTGAAATTAATTGACAGTTTGTTTGCGTTTTCTGAATTCAGAGCCGTTCTACGAACTTTCGATTATCTAAAAAACAACATTGCCCACAACAACATTTGTTTCTTGATATTCCAGGGCGGAATTATATACGGATGATTCTTGGTGAATGTGTGGGGATTGCGACAAACGGTGGCGCCATGCACATCCCGCAGCCTGAATAATCGAGGCTAATGAAATGGTTAGTGGCGCCACCGGTGGGGAATTTGGGGTTAAAGTGTATATGAGGCGTGCGACTGTGCTCGAGTGATCTTTTAAGTAGAACATTTATACAGCGCGAGTTAGTCCCCGTATCGGTCGGCAAATGAGTACCTGTGGTTACATATCGAATTGTTCACCTTCAAATTACGCGCTTAATTCGCCGATTTCGGTTGCCAGCCACCGAGCAAGGCGGAAGTGATGTAAAGACACACCTCGTTTGGGCCATTGATATTGTTGTCGTGTAGGAGCGGAACGTTCGAGTCCCAAAAATGAGTGGCCAAAGGTGTATAGTCGGAGGCTATAGTAACCGCACCTCGAATGAAACTAGGTTTCGTCCAGAGGAAAGCTCCTTCGCTTCACCTGTCGTGGGTTTCTGCAGCGAAAAACACGTTAATGCCATGGAATGGGCTGACCCCTCTCTACTCTAAAAGTGTCATCTGCTCTGCGCACTTTATCTTTGGGGCTGAGTGTTTCGATGAACAGGCCATATCAAGTGCAGCTATAAATCTGATGGCAGAGCAACTTGGCTTATGCTTCAGTGGAAGCGAAGAAGACTGAGTGTGTGCTAAGTACGGGTTGCCCAGAGCATTCACCTGAACGCGTGTATATTATTTTTTACTTTTGCCCACTTGTATTTTGTGGTAACAACATTTAACATCGACACGAGTTCGTTTGGGCGTTTCTTTGCAGTCTCCTAGTCTTTCGAATGCTTTATCGTCAACAATTTGACGAATACCAAATACACGTAAAACATTTCAGAGATACGAATATGTGGGAAAGTTCTTTGAACGGAACGATCTTTGTCATTGTTACTAGTCACTGGTAACTTATATAACGATAACTTATAACTTGTATATCTGACACCTTATAATGATACGTTAACTATGTGTTAATGCATATTTGTATGTTCATTGTCTGGGTGGTTTTACTTGAAATAAAAGTATTCGTATTCGCATATAATATTATGCTTGTATTTGATGTATCAAAGTTTTGCATTGCATGACTTATCTTCGGTATCCCATCGTCTACAATAAGTTCTATATGACAAAATGGGATGACATTTTACACACAAATTGCACGAGTATTTGCTACAAAAACTAAAACCAAAAACTAAGCGAAGGAGTACATAAATAAGCTTAGGTTCCTCGCCAGTCTATTGTTACATGCCTCTCAACTTTCACGCTTAAAACCGTGAGACTCAAAGTTTTGCATACAAAGTCACGGTCTCACGACAAAGGTCTGAAATCTCACGCATATTTTCGTAATCTATTGCAATAAAAATCAAAGTGTCTTTTTTGTGAAAATGAGACAGATTTTTTTTGTGCGATTGGCCAACAGCTCAGTATCAACCAATTATATCACACGTTTTGGATATTTAAAATAATTATTTAAACATATCAACCAATTATATATCCTGTTAGAAAGCAGTGTGAACCCAAAGTGTCTTCATGGGTCATCAAATGTTTTTGAAATTCACTGAGGTCCATGGGCTGGGAACATCGCGGCCAGCGGCCATTGAACCCTGGCTTGGAACATTTCTCACGCCCACGAACCCTCCACGGATTGACAGCTAGGCTGGCAGCAAGTGATTCTGACTCCTTAGTGATACCCCGCTTGAGGCTAACGACACAAGACGCAGGCATGCGAATCGTGTTAAATTTTATTGTCTTTAGCCTGAGCTCCGTTTCAGATGTTTTTCTTAGAAGCCTCATCACTGTCAGAATACATCTTTCACAGAACGAGTATTACCTAGTCTACGTTGGCCAAAAAACGTAGCTGAACCGGTGTTGCTAATGCCTATGAAAAAAGCTTACTTAACGACAGGTCTTACATCATTGCCTTTTAGTCTTGCCGCCAAACTTGCAGCTGGCGACGACCTTGTTTTATATGACCGTCTATCAACCCATTCCTTTATCCTGATCGGTGAACACATATGAATGCCTTCTTGCACGCACTGCGTAGTCTGCATCAACCGACCCAACTTCAACAGGGAATCAATTTGCCGACAAGACAGACATATGCCAACGTAATATATGTTGTCATTCATAAAAGGAGCCTGCTGATTGGTGAAGTATGTCTATGTCTTTGAATAGTTAACCGAGTGAATGGATTATTAGTATCGATTAACTAATTTCATCATGTATTCATACATATACGTCACATATACGGAACCAAATAAGAAACGCGAATATCGTATCATTATGTCAATGATGATACAACGAATAACTGTACTTTGGCGAGCGTCGACCATTGTGCGAGTCATTCGCGTTTGTGAGAACTGTTAACTGAATGTGGCGCCATCTAGTGGAGTTGTTAAAACCACATACATCCTGGACTTGAGTAGTCTGACTTTATAATACCCGACTCTCGCTCGCCTTCGACAACTCCCCGAGATAAGAGTTTGGCCCCAAACCCGTATTGTTTTTACTGTTACCGCCATTTGCCTTGGTCGAAAAGGTTTACTTTTCAATAAAAACACAAAGGTGAAAGGGGTACACTGTAACGATACGGGGGGGGGGTGGGTGGAGAAAATGTACTTTAGTAATATTCGAGTGGATAAGACAAACACAGAAGAAATAGAGACGCTGGTGTCGATAAGACAAACATGACACGCACGGGACAGTGAAATGACAAACTCACTAGTTTTCTAACTTTAACAAGATTTAACAAGATTTGCCATCCAAGCCAAAGGCCCAGATGGCAAGTGGACAAGGAAGCCATTGGCTTATCGAGAGTCCAACAATGTTCACCTACTTATAACCCGCCCTCCTGATATATGTGTCAACCTTGTTTTTAAACATATTCACGCTGCTAGCAGTTACACAATCTGTAGACAGTTTGTTCCATTCATTTATTGTCCTCTGTGAGAACGAGTGCTTCCTGATGTCCAATCTACATTGATCCTTTACTAATTTTACCTCATGTCCTCTAGTTCTGCTATCCTTCTTGAGTGAGAAAAACATATTTCTATCAATATTTTCATACCCATTCAATATCTTAAAAACTTCAATCTGATCTCCTCTTAACCTCCTTGTCTCTAGAGTTGTTAAACCACATTCTTTCAGGCGTTCTTCATAACTAAGGTCTCTAAGTTCTGGAATCATTTTAGTTGCTCTCCTTTGTATGCGTTCAAGCGTATCTATATCCTTCTTACGATATGGTCTCCATGCTTGTATACAGTATTCTAAATGAGGTCTAACTATTGCTTTATAAAGAGGTATAATTAACTTTTTTCCCTTATATGTTATGTTTCTTCTAATCAATCCAAGAATTTGATTACCCTTTGAAGCTGCAATACCACACTGCTCTGAAACTTTCATATCAGCGCTTATTGTAACTCCTAAGTCCTTTTCTTTTACAGTAGAACCAAGAACAGTAGCTCCCATTTTATAGTTTACATTCAAGTTCCCATGTCCTGTATGTAGGCATTTACATTTCCCAAAATTGAACAGCATCTGCCATTTCTCAGACCATTTCACTAATCTGTCTAGATCGTTTTGTAAATGTTGTTTATCACCATCAGTATTAACCTTTCTAAACAGTTTTGTGTCGTCCGCAAATTTCAGTACGTTACTTGTTATACTCTCGTCCAAGTCATTGATATAAATTAAGAATAATATAGGTCCTAATACTGATCCTTGAGGTACCCCACTCAAAACCGATTTCCAATTTGAAACTTCGCCATCTACTACAACTCGTTGTCTTCTGTCAGTCAGCCATTGTTCTATCCAGTCAGTTATGCTATCCCCGATACCATGGGCTTTTAATTTAAGTAGCAATCTTTGATGTGGCACTTTGTCAAAAGCTTTCTGAAAATCTAAGTAGATAATATCTACTGGCGATCCCATGTCTATCCACTTAGTGATTTCTTCCAAAAAACATAACATATTTGTTAAGCATGACCTCGCTTTAAGGAATCCATGTTGAGATGAATTTAATAATTTATGCTTAACGAGGAAGTCCACCATATGGTCTTTAATTAACCTTTCTAATAATTTACAAATCACTGACGTTAAACTCACTGGTCTGTAATTCTCTGACTTATTTCTCGAACCCTTTTTAAATAATGGTATGATGTTTGCTTCTTTCCATTCAAACGGAACAACTCCCTCTTTTAATGACAAGTTGAATACTCTTGCAAGTGGTATACTGATTTGATCTACTGTTTCCATTAGTAATTTTGGAGGAATCCCATCCACTCCCGGTGATTTGTTATCCTTCATTGCCTTTATTTTCCTAGCTACCAATTCTGGAGTTACAACTAACGGTCCTAAATAGTCAGATTTAGCCCCCTGAAATTTAGCATCAGCAACTGGTAATGAACTAATATCTTCTTTTGTAAACACTGAACTGAAGTAACCATTTAGGTCTTCCGCCATTAAAAACCCCTGTGATATTATATTTCCAGCACTGTCTTCTAGAGGTCCAACCTTGTCTTGTACGTTTTGTTTACTCCTGACATATGCATAAAAACTCTTGCTGTCAGTTTTTATGTTACATGCCAGTTTTTGCTCATAGCTTCTTTTAGATTGTCTGATTTCAGTTGTAGCTGCATTAAGTGCCTCTTTGTATTTTGCATAGTCTTCTTCCTTTCTGGTACGCCTATAAACCCTCCACATAGTTTGTTTTAACATTATTTTTCTAATTGCCTCTTTTGACAAGTGTTTCTTTCTACACCGTTTTCCTTGTTTTCGGAAGGGAACAAATTTATCAATGATACTCTCAATTTCATATTTTAGAATATTCCAACATTCAATTGCAGTCTTATCCATCAGCATGTTATTCCAATCTAGCTGTGCTAAGTATTTTCTCATATCTTTGTAGTTACCTTTGTGGAAGTTTCTCTTGTACGTTTTCTTATTTTTACTTTCTGATTTTACATTGATGTCAAAATTTATTTGATTATGGTCACTATTACCCAATGGTTCAAATATTTTTACATTGTCCACTAATTCTTGTTGTGATGACAAAACTATATCTAATACATTTTCTCCCCTGGTTGGTTCTAGTACGTGCTGAGTAAGAAAGCTATCCTGGATTAAACATAGAAATTGTTGATCCTCAATCCCTGTGCTCTCTAGAGAATTCCATTGTATGTGTCCATGGTTAAAATCTCCCATTATGATACATTCCCCTTTACTAACTTCCTTTATAGCGTTTTTTATTTTTGTGTTGTCCTCTTCGTTTATGTTTGGACTTCGGTAAACTAATCCAATAGTTAATTTTGAATTTCCTGAAACAATTTTGCACCAAACAGCTTCATCGCAATCTGCTTCCCTTTCTAGTTTTATTTCATAAGCCTGAATAGATTTTTTAACATATAAAAATATATAACTTCAACGTTAATATTCTTCCTACTTACTTTGACCCCCCCATTCACGTCTATAGGGTATTACTTAATTTTACGACGGGAAAACATACAGGTTTGCCTACGACCGGATTGAAACTTCGCAGAAATGGCGAATGTGTGAGATCACGCAAATCCTCGCTGCGTAATTATTCATGCGTTACCAGGTAGTTAATTTATTGTAAACTGACTGACCTCGACAAATTAAATCTAACCGATTAGTGCGTGATGAACAACGCACCAATTGGATGGATTGAGCAAGTCTTCTTGGTTGGGCACAGAGACTAGACGTGTTCCTCGTGCTTGTGAACGAATGCTTTTTTATACTTAAGTTCTGGGGCCTGGTGATACCATCAAAAGATGAAAAGTGGCCCAAAGCAAAGCTAAGCAACATTGCACTAAAAACGAGATAAAACATGGATGGATCAATAAAATATATACAACAAAAGAAAGAAAAAATAATAAATAAATATGTAAAAATGATTTGTCTATTTATCTATCTGGTGGTCATGGCAACAAGGAATAAACGCTAAGCCCTATAAGATACATCACCTGACCAGACGACAGGGGCGGGTTACGGAACTTGGAACAATCGTAGAAAACACGCATAGCGTTGCGAACAATCTACGAAGGGTAATTCTACAAAAGGTAAGGTAATAGTGGGGTGAGTTTCTATAAAAAAAAATTGCGCATCCTTCCTGAGGTCATAGATGAACCCGTGAACGTTTGGCGTCTATAGGAGGAGCAGCATAACATTGTACTATGTACATACATAACATTGTACAGTGTACATACATAACATTGTACAGTGTACATACATAACATTGTACAGTGTACATACATAACATTGTACAGTGTACATACATAACATTGTTCAGTGTACATACATAACATTGTACTATGTACATACATAACATTGTACTATGTACATACATAACATTGTACAGTGTACATATATAACATTGTACAGTGTACATTCATAACATTGTACAGTGTACATACATAACACTGTACAATGTACATACATAACATTGTACAGTGTATAGACATAACACTGTACAGTGTATATACATAACACTGTACAGTGTACATACATAACATTGTACAGTGTACATACATAACATTGTACAGTGTACATACATAACATTGTACTATGTACATATATAACATTGTACAGTGTACATACATAACATTGTACAGTGTACATACATAACATTGTACAGTGTACATACATAACATTGTACAGTGTACATTCATAACATTGTACAGTGTACATACATAACACTGTACAATGTACATACATAACATTGTACAGTGTATATACATAACACTGTACAGTGTACATACTAGTGCCCTGCATGGACCGGGCTTTAGGTCCAAGCCCGGCCGCGGGCCGGGCCGGGCCGAGCCTCTACATAATTTCTCGGGCCGGGACGGGCCTGGGCCTATATATTGCGGGCCCGGGCCGGGCCTAGGCTGAAAACAATTTAAACACATCGAGCTTGGGCCGGGCCTGTGCCTAGTGTGAGCGGGCCGGGCCGGGCCGGGCTTTGGGCTTGGACATAATAAAAGCATTCATACAACACCCAGATTATTAATTTTATTATTAATAAAAAAACTGATTATAAATTGTAATTCCGGTTAACGAATGCTTAAAATTATGTATTTAGTATTATATAGTTGCAAATTGAGACCTTGCATGGAATTATGAATGTCATTAGTGCTTTATACATTGGAATGCAGTTTAACCTCTTCAACAATGGGACTTCCTATGGTATAATTTTAATAATGTGCATTCTTTTAATAGAGACATTTCATATCAAATATAGGCATAGTCGCATGCCCATATCTTTGTATTGTAATTCTTTAAAAATGTACTGGCTTTCCAAGACACTGTGATTGGAGTAGACTCTGTAAACTGCATATTTTTGCATGAATGTACCCTTTTGCATAGATCTAATGGCCCCATATCAGGCCACTTAAGTTCACCTGGCTGGAAGCAGCCAGCTCCAAATGTTTACTTTAGACATATTTGCAGAGGCAATCAAGCCATGATTAACCATCAACTTATCATCCTTTGACCCTACCAGTGGATATTCCATTGTCTAGGTCTTCCCTCCAAACATTGCCCACCTGAATGACCTGCCCACTGCCAAGTGCCCACGAGGCCACTAGCCCACTACCCAGTACCCAACCCAGTTGGTAATTGGTATTTCTCCACAGTCCTAATTCATTCACACTTGTACTAATTCACACATGTCTGAACCTGTCTGTCCCAGGCTAGTGACTGCAGACCTACTGGAAATGCCACTGGGTGCCAGTGCCAGTGGGTGACATTGAATTGAACTTATTTGAGCTAATTCAATTAGCAATATAAATCGGGGTTCTGGCTTGCATATGGGTTAAGTCAGGGTTAGATAAACAAATCTCGTACCCTAACCATAAGCCATGATTAACCATCAACTTATCACCCTTTGACCCAACCAGTGGACATTCTATTGTCTTGGTCTTCCCTCCAAATATTCCCTGCCTGAATTACCAGCCCACTGCCCACTTCCCTTTAGTGCCACTACCCAGTACCCACCCCAGTTGGTAATTTGTATTTTTTATTTGTACTAATTCACAAATGTCTGAACCTGATCTGTCTCAGGCTAGTGACTGCAGACCTGCTGGAAATGTCACTGGGTGTCAGTGCCAGTGGGTGACATAGTAGTAGCTAGTACTAGCTACTAGCCAGACACTAGTAAACAACAACTGACATTAGTATTTCAGTAGTAAACATTATACAATATAATATTTTTTATTTAAGTCTTTTAGCTTAAGTTTATTTGTGTTTCGTCTATCTTATAAGATTATAGGTTTATCTTCTCTAAACATAGCGGGCCGCGGGCTTGCGGACCGCTGGCTTACCCGACTTTGGCCCGCGGGTATGGGCCGGGTTTGGGCCTGAAATTTGCGGGCCGGGCCGGACCTGGGCCAAACATTCACGGTCTGGGTCGGGCCTGGGCCTAAATTCTAGTTTGCGGGCCTGGGCCGGGACTCTAACTGCTCATTGCGGGCCGGGCTTGGGCTCAAATTATAGGTCTGCACAGGGCACTAGTACATGCATAATATTGTACAGTGTACATACATACGCTAGCCCGATTATAGTAAGACTAACATCATCCCTGACATACTCATTCAGCAGGCGTCGCATTAGTCTCAATTCCGCACTTAGCGGGCCGCGGGCTTACCCGTCTTTGGCCCGCGGGTATGTGCCGAGTATGGGCCTAAAACCTGTGGGCCGGGTCGGGCCTGGGCCAAATATTCACGGTCTGTGTCGGGCCTGGGCCTAAATTATAGTTTGCGGGCCTGGGCCGGGCTTGAAAAATTATAGCGGGCCTGGACTCTAACTGCTAATTGCGGGCCGGGCTTGGGCTCAAATTATAGGCCCGCGCAGGGCCACTAGTGTATGTGTGTGTGTGTGTGTGTGTGTGTGTGTGTGTGCGTGCGTGCGTGCGTGTATATATGTGCAGGGTAATACAGGTGTTGTGGTCACACATGACTGACATAAGCTATTTGTATGTGTTTATGTATGCATTTATGCTCATGTAAGTAGATAGACAATACTTGCATCTCATGACCCAGGTACCGTTATCCCAGCATATAATGTGAACAAACACGATAACAATGCAGCATATGTTTATTATACTGAAGCCTTCGTGATACAAAGCAAGAACCACGTATACTGAATCAGCTTGTTGTACGCGTAACACGGATCAGCGATATGCGTCTTCGTGGAACAACACTGCTAGCGCGTGTTTTCCCGCAGTTGTCGGACTGCGTCCCCGGATCTACAGCCCCGCCACGTCGGCAGCAGACAATGCTCTGTTGTACACCCCGAGCTGAAATCACAGCACAACAATAAAAGTACATATTATTGATCATTCCAATATTGACGAATTACCAGACACATTACTCAAATATACAGCAGCATATGTAACTTTGTTATACAAATTACTACAGTATCAAATGTTGATTCTTCAGATTGCATTTGTGCCATTGTATTTAGACAAACAAGTCTTTTATTTACTTTATTTAACGCAATTATTATCACAAATATCGAGCAGCCGTTGATGCATGCTGCTAGCTGTTTCTAAATATCGTGATAATTATCATTGTAGCATGACAAAACTAATTCTCGGAAATCGACTCAAAACACTTGACACGAGTAACTTGGTATTTCACAGGGTTGTTGAATAAATTCATACACAATGAAGTTGTGTTATATATATATATATATATATATATATATTTATATATATATATATATATATATATATATATATATATATATATATATATATATATATATATATATATATATATATATATATATATATATATTTATGCAATAACCAACACAAGTCTGATGTAGTAGAGATTGAAAAGGGCCAAATAAATTACGTTTTATTGCAAAGTGGACTGCTTATCACGCAGCCACTTTGGGAAGCACATTAACAGGAATGTGAGCTCCTCAAAGCAAACCAGACAGGAACTGAACACATGTACAGCCCCGTCCGGCAAGTTTCTCAGAGCCCACATTCCTACAGGCATGACGATAACATATATACATCAAGAAGTCGTCATGAACATGTAATGCAAAGAATACAGACATTCCACCACCAATACACAAATTTAATTACAAACAGGTGGGGCCATTTCGCTAACCTATATAAACATAAGCCAAGAATACCGATGAAGAAACAGGAAGCCTGTCTGCGCAGAAAACCCCATGAACACCAACTACTAGGGGATAAACCCCTGTGTTCATCTAGTATAAAGCGAAAAGTGGGGAAAGCGGTTTCGACATCTTCCAACTTCCTATTTCATCAACGATGTACAATCGCATTTTACACTAAGTATTGAAAATAAGGAAGGAAGGTAGGGAGGAGGGCGGATTTCGAGAGACAAATTTTCTAGACACAACTTCGCGATGCAGAGACTGGAACAGGAGTGAAAGATTCCAGCTGCTGGCTCTGGTTTGAACTGGTTTCCGTTAAGCCGTGATTGGCTGAATATCGTGGAGTAATACAAATTATTTGGCCAAATAGTTCCGGTGTAGTCTCGGACACCCAGGGCAAGACTTGCCTTGGTTATCTCATAAAATCTGTTATGCAGCTTACAGCTGCATAAATCCATTTTTGCAATAACCAACACAAGTCTGATGTAATAGAGATTGAAAAGGGCCAAATAAATGACGTTTTATTGCAAAGTGGACTGCTTATCAAGCAGCCACTTTGGGAAGCACATTAACAGGAATGTGAGCTCCTATATATATGTATATATATATATATATATATGTATATATATATATGTATATATATATGTATATATATATATGTATATATATATATATATATATATATATATATATATATATATATATTTAGTTATTCACATGTTATTTAAACCAGCACGTTGCAGAAAACTCACACGTGTTTTTGGTTGATATAAATTATTCTTAAATTGGCCTATTACACAGAGAAATACAGATAACGCGTACCTCATCCATCATCCCGTTAAAGAAATACTTGTCACAATCAAACCCCACGTACATCGACACGTCGTTGTTCACCAGGAAACCTGAAAACATATCATAATAGATAACATGGATGTACTATGAGTAGTGATACATAATGCGTGCATTTTTCAATTAAAATTAGAATATGTAACTGGGATGGTTAGACAATGGCTCCGTCGATATGTTGTTCTCAACAGTTTGACAGGAGCAACAGCAGCAGCAGCAGCGGCGGCGGCGGCGGCGGCGGCGCGGCGGCGGCAGCAGCAGCAGCAGCAACACAGACGACAACAACTTAAACAGTAATGACTATAGCAACAGCAGCAGTACTAACAACAACTGTTGCAATGACGTCAGTTATGACGTTGACAACCACATTATTCGAATACACATGAAACATTGCCGCACGTAACACACATTCCCCAATATGATACTATGACAACCTTCCAACCAGGCTTGTAAACAAATGCATGTCAACTGAACTGAATTTCACTTGATTCAAATGCAATTGCTAATGCAAATGCCATTTTCCATGAACGCATTCAAATGCAAATGCAAATGTTTTGTGTCGCACTCAAATGTTGGTTACACATTTGCAAATGCATTTGAATGAATTTCAAATGTTTGGCTTTATATTAACGTTTTTTTTTATTTGGAGAAAAAACAGCGCAATTTATACAAACACATTATTAATGTATACAGTAGTACATTATTGTAACCACTAAGTACCACTACATACCAATCCCAGTACGTGGATATGCCTGTAGAGTCATACACTGAGTCATGTCACATAGTTCCTGCAGAGATTGTGGGAATGGGAGTGAAGATTGTATATTTGACAGTTATCTGGGAACCAAGGCAGGGAATGAAAGGCTAGTCATTCAAGTAGTTGACCTACATAGCATTTTTTCAAAGAGCATGTTATGAAAATGGATTAACAGGTCAGACAATAACTTCATGATCTTTTGTGGGTACTGCTCACTACAGAGTACTTCTTCCAATGGCATGTTGTGAACTTGTGAAAGTGAATGTAACAATAATAATTATTCAAAGAATTACGCATGCATTTGGTTGTGCATTTGACAAATCAAATGTTTGTGGGTCGCATGCAAATGCAAATGTTTAAGGTACGCAATCAAATGCAAATGCATTTACAATTTTATGGAGGCATTTGAATGCGCATTCAAATGCTCAACAAATGCGCATTCAAATGCTCAACATTCAAATGCGCATTCAAATGCATTTGAATTTATTAACGAGCCTGCTTCCAACTGTAATGACATTAACCACGTTGGGTGCAACCCAGACCACGTGGTGCCAGCCGGTAAGTGTCGACTGACAGATGTAAAATCTTTCACGTTAGTATGACCGGGTATAATTAACATTGTTGAGTTTCTAAAAATGTTAACATACTGAATTAGCCCTGTGCATGGTGGCTTGTATGCAAGTTTAACACGAGTTCCTTTACATGTTACCCAAGAGTTCCTTTACATGTTACGGTGTAAAAACAAGAACAATGCGTTTACTAGATATGTTGAAAAGACTATCAGGAGCGAAAATCTTTCCGCAGCTTCTAACATATTCTTTGTTTCACCGAACACGCAATTAGTGACCATTTCTAATACAACT
>OY759273.1:3371336-3416336 GCA_963662155.1 Lamellibrachia columna
GTATTTTTTTTTCGGAGTCGTATATACTTCATTGAAAGTGTCCCGCATTTTCTACCAATTTTGCAATAATTGTTGTCCACGTTTTGAAATAAACTTATGTAATCGTCTTTAATACCGATGTATAATCTTGGTTGTAATTATCTCAACCTTGCTGTGTCATATTTGTATCAATGCAATGTCATCAACGAAATTGGTTTGGTAGGTTATAATTCAAAACAAACCACGAATATGTTATACGGCACATAAACTGCATGAAAAGACGTTGCAAGCGCGTGACTCGCTGGCACCCGAAAGGGTGGTTCGTTCCTGGGTGCCGCCTCCACACGACTGGCTGCACTCAGACCATTCTGACCAATCAGGAATGAACATTGATGCAACTGAAAATGCAACCAAAAAATTACCGATCCATTTTATAGCTTACGGTTTTATATGTTTTGCAATTGTGCGACTATTGATCTTCATGTTATTATAACTATGAAATCGATATTTATAATCATATCGTACCTTTGTGCAAAATAGATTACCGGGAAGAAAGTAAACATTGGTTTTGTCGAAACATGTCAGTATATAGGCGGACACTGTGTGCAGTGGGTTTGCACTGTACCCATGGTGTATTGTGTAGACAATAAAATGGCCTTATTCACATTAGTGAGTCTTAGTCCTTTTATATGTCATGTAATTGACCCAATGGTATATCAATGCAACTGTAATTAGTACTATTTGTACTACACGGGTTAAGATACTGTATCTTGGTAATTAACCATCGCCACAATTCCGCATTACTACTCACGGGCGCAGGGTTTTAGGTAACAATTTTCGGTCACCCTAGAGCACATTCTGTCGGTGCACATCTCACGTGACATGATCCCTTTGTCACACTACTCCGAACAACTAGACCACTCGGATTCTAAACGAACACAGTGCAACGTTTGGTTATAAAAATATCAAACAAAGAAAGGTGAGGGTTTTTCTATATCATTTTAACAGAAGTAATGACATGTTGCGTCTTTTAGATTCATGCAAGAGTCCTAGATTCATGCAAGACGTCGCAGCGTTACCCGGAACATCACGGCGTTATCTAGTATAATATGTCCAGTGATGTGAATGCCAACATGTTCACACATGCCACGTAAAACTGCAAATAAAAATAATATTGTTATCGTACAAAATCATAACAATTAACCACATGTTTACTTTTGTAATGGCGAAAATGACTTAAATGATTCAACTACCTACCATTGCCTTGCTGGCTGGATACGCGTGACACGGCCAACACAACTGAAAAACAGTTACCTATTTAGAAATGAACTTAACTGCACGGTTGTAAGCAACATCAGAAAGTACTTGGTGTATTACTACAGCAGAAAGTACTTGGTATATTATTACAGCTGCGAAAATCCTAATTTGTGTGAACTACATTCTAAACGTATTGCATCGTAGTAGCTAAACGCTAGACACATTAAATGTATAGTTGTTAGACTAGCATAGCTCTCACATTCGCCGTTTGCGTGAACTAAACGAAAAACATGAAAACAGTTGAACAGAGAAATGAAAATAATTTAAATAATCTAAATACCTCGAGAGTGTACAAATAATCCATACTGTATTGATATAATTACGCGAATAGATGTGGTAAAGTGGATAACAGTAAGGAAAACATATTAATGGCGTTCCATTGATGTTTTTAATTACTAGAAGTGTTCGTGTGCATGTCTGTTTTTGCATGTGTGTATGCGTGCGTGCGTGCGTGCGTTTGTGTGCGTGTGCGTGTCTGTGTACACACGTGCGTGCGTGCGTGCGTGCGTATGTACGTGTATGCGGGCGTGCAATACGCGCACGTATATAATATTACGTTTTTATTTCGCAACTAACATTTTCTATTAATTGCAATAACGTGAAAATAAAAGGATACACAAAAAGCATATACTTACCAATTAATATTGGCGCTACGAACATCCACGTGTGTCGTGACATGGTGATATGTGTTTGTAGATTCCAATACTGTGTTTAACAAACAATAAAAGAATTTTTTTTATTCCATTTGTTAACTATGCTAAGTTTAAAGCATGGAAACCTTCACGAATATTAAGAAGATCTTATTATATCAATTGTAAAACTGAAATGTAGCGGTAAATCCAGTTAACAAACAAAAACTTAAATACCAGGTTGCTGAACATATCTCAGTTAATATTAACATATCAAAACGTTTTAATTACCTATAAAAAACACAATCCACTACCAACACGTCCGCTCTCACAAACCACACAACCACACACACCAGTACCATATAATACACTGGGAAGGGATAAAAGAGGTAGATATTGCTTTTATTTTATTACCTACCATTTCTGGAGTTACAATTAACTTAATATTAATATTAATATTAATTAGCCTCCTGAAATTTAGCATCTGGAACCAATATCCTCTCTGGTGAACACTGAACTGAATTAACAATTTAGCTCTTCCGCCATCAAAAAAACATTGTGATAAAATTATTATATTTCTAGCACTATCTTCTAGTGGTCCAGTATTGTCTCGTACGTTTTGTTTTTCATGACAACTCTTGTTGTAATTTGTTATGTTACATGTTAACTTTTGCTCATAGCGTCTTTTAGATTGAATAATTTCAGTTGTAGGTGCATTAAGTGTCACTTTGTAATTTGTGCACGCTTCATCGTTTCATGGTACGCCTATATACCCTCCACAAATAGTAGACAAGTAAATCTGAATCCTCAAGATTGGGTTCCATGTTTCAGTGGCTACTAAAAGGATGCATTTTGGGAAATCTTGAGGAGAACACGGAATTTAATTTGGTGGATTGGATATTTGTCTAAAGCTTAGAATATTGATCGGATAAGTATTATTATTAAGTGCATATTAAACATAAACTTACAAGAATCCTTGTTTAGGCAATAGTTGCTGTTAAAATTTAGTTATAGGAGTAATTTAGGGTAGTTTATAACGTAGATCTCCGAACACTCGGTAGCGCGAGCGATAATTAAGGTTTGTTGTGGTCAGTTGATTGGGTACATAATACGAGACATAATATTGTTGAAAATAATTTAGTACATATTAAAGATTGAGAATCTGAGTATTTTGGTTTAGCAACATTTATTGTTAAAAGTTAGCCGTAGCGGCATAGGTAGTAATTCAGTGTAATTTAAAGAAGGTCACTGAAATTTCGTTAGCGCGAGAGATATTATGTTTTTTTTATTGTCAGCTGTTACATAGAAAGTAAGTTGCAAGGCAGTAGTTGTAAACTTAATTAAGACATAAGTAAAATAGCATAAAGTGTGTATTACAACACAAAAACAGTCTTTATAAAGATTACCTAGTATAAATTGATTATATACATATTATAAACAAATATAAATTGAATTTCTAACATGGCGCCGTGCAAACGCCAAGTAAAGGCGAAACGCAACTTGACATGCTCTAGCTGGACAGCTGGATAGATTTTGCAAAGTCCGGGTGTGCAAATGCGTGGGCAGAGGTGCAGGCAGATGATTTCCATTTCGTGTGTAGGGGGTGTATGAGAGTGAAATGTCTGCAGGAGCAGGTAAATGAGTTGAGACATAAGATTTTGATGAAGACAGGGCAGGGTGAGAAAGAAGAGAGCAGAGGTGGTGAGAATGATGAGAGCAGAGGTGGTGACACCGGGGAGAGCAGAGGCGGTGAGAACGAGGAGAGCAGAGGTAGTGAGAATAAGGAGAGCAGTGGCAATGTGAGGGAGAAAGCTGGTAAGAAGAAGAAAGATGACAGTAGGCAGAGTATGCAACAAAAGAAAGGTAAGCTGGTGAGTGGTGAGGGATTGCCAGGTGGTAAGATAGTAAAGGTTGATGATAGAGGAGAAAGGGGGGCATAGTGTGCGACAGGAAAGGAGCTTTGCTGATGTAGTATCACAGAGAAAGGCGAGGAAAGCCCGGGTATTTATGGGGGATTCCATCATTAGGAAAGTTGATCAAAATGTAAACAGAGGAGATGATATAACAGTATGCCTACCAGGGGCAAAAATAGAGGATATAGCAGCGAAGGCAGGACAAGTCATGGGTGGTGGCACGGGAGGTGCTGTTCTCGTGCATGTGGGAACGAACAATGCAGAGAAGGGGGAACGTCACCCTTCGTTGGTAAGTACAGGAGGTTGATCAAGACACTTAAAGACATATTATTGTATTGTCGGGGATATTACCAATAATGGGAGGCAGGGGTGAGGAATATAGGAACTGTAGGAGGATGGCGATCAACACACAAGTACAGAAAGTGTGTATGGAAGAGGGAGTAGGCTTCGTTGACATGTGGTTAAACTTTGTGGGAAGAGATGACTTTTTCACGAGAGATGGACTTCATCTGACAGGGAAGGGTGCTGCAGTTCTTGGGTGTGAGTTTGTCAGATTTGTCGACGAGGGCACAGGTACCATAACTTATTTAAACTAGATGCGCAGGGGGAACTGACAGAGAAAACTCAAAGGAGTACTACTACAAATACACATCCAAAGAAATGTTCACCAATAATTTCAGACAATGAACTTAAATGTGTATGCTTAAATGCCAGGAGCATAGTAAATAAAAAAGTGAGTTAGACATTATGGTAGCAGATATTGATCCTCATGTAATATGCATCACACAATAATGGGCAAATAAAGATATAGTAGTATCTGATTTAGCACTGACATGCTATGCAATGTTTAGGAAGGATAGACGAGAAAGAAGGGGAGGTGGAGTAATTTTATATATTAAAGAATATATCCAAGCATATGAAATAACACTGAAAAGTGAAGCAGATTGTGCGGAAGCAATTTGGTGTAACATAGTTACCAGGAACTCAACATTAACAATAGGAGTAGTTTATTGTAGTCGTACCATAGGACAAGAGGAAGATGTAAAATTACACAAGGCGATAAGGGAGGTGAACAAGGGGGAATGGGTGATTTTAACCATGGCCATATACAATGGGAATCATTAGAGAGTGCTGGAGGTGGCGACCATCCGTTTCTACTTCTAACACAGGATTGTTTCCTTACTCAACATGTCTTGGAACCAACCAGAGGTGGGAATGTGTTAGATTTAATTTAATTTTAATTTTGAATTAGTTGACAATGTTAAAGTACACGAACCTTTGAGTTCAAGTGACCATAACCAAATCCAATTTAATATAAAAGTAAAAACAGGGAATGCATATAAAAACAATGGAGGAGGAACTTCAACAAAGGTAAATTTAAAGAGATGAGAACATATCTAGCAAATATAGATTGGAAGAACAAGACAGATACAGAATGCTGGACTTGTTTAAAATATGAGATTGAGGGCATTATTGAGAAATTTGTTCCATTAAGTAAACAAGGGAAAAGGTCCAGGAAGAAACACCTGCCAAAGGAGGCTATTAGACAAATTGCTCACAAACAGATGCTGTGGAGGATATAATAATAATAATAAAAAGACTTCTGTGGCGCCAATATCCTCGGAAAATCCGAGCTCAGTGGCGCAACAAAACCAAAGGATTAGGCATTCTCGTAACCATGTACAATGCAAAAAGTCGTCAACCGATGGATGGAGGTGCTAAGAAGCTAAGGAGGATAGGCCATTTTGAAAAGATAGGTTTTCAGATTACGGCGAAATGAAGCTATATTTCTTGCTGATTTTACGCTGTCGGGAAGTGAATTCCACAGGGTTGGTGCGGCAACCGAGAAAGCTCGAATTCCAGCGTTTGTCTTAACTCTGGGAACAGAAAGTAAACCAGAACCAGACGACCGAAGTTGTCTGGGCTGTCTTTCTGGAGTGAGCATTGAATGTAAATATGCAGGTTGTTTGGTTGAAAGGGCTTGATAGGTAATTGTACAGATCTTAAAAATAATGCGATATCGCACTGGGAGCCAATGCAATGATTTTAGAAGTGGCACTGAGCGAGAGAAACGAGGAGATCGTGTAACTACCCAAGCCATAAATTTTGGACACATTGAAGTTTTGTAATATCTTTGATAGCAATATTATGAAATAGGGAATTGCAGTAATCAAGCCTGCTGCTAACAAGAGCTGTTGCAATAGTTTTAGCGACAGAAAGTGACATATACCGGCGAATACGGCGAAGATCACGGATATGATAAAAACAGCAACGACACGTTTGAGAAATATGTTGTCTAAAGTTGAAATTCTTATCAAAAGTTACTCCAATATTCTTCGCTGAGGCTGCTAGTGTGATAGTTTGATTCAAGATACAAGTCGGGAAAAAACCATCAAGTTTGCCACACTGCTTTGGAGTACCAATGATGAGAAATTCAGTTTTGTCTGCATTTAACTTTAATTTGCTGTCAGTCATCCAGAGGAAGATATCCTGGAGACAATCGCTGAGCTGATTTAGGGAGCGACTTGTATCCGAGGTAGCCAAAGAAATGTAGATCTGTGTATCGTCTACGTAAAGGTGGTGGTGCAAATTATGATTTTGGATAACAGAGCTGAGTGGCGTAGTGTAAAGAGTGAACAGCAAAGGCCCCATAACAGAACCCTGGGGGACACCACACGAAGTGGGGAGTGCGGCCGAGAAGCAGTTTGCAATCTTTATGGTTTGGTGTCTACCAGTTAGGTATGATAAAAACCAGTTCAGAGCTGTGCCAGATATGCCATACCACAATGATAAGCGTTTAATAAGGATGCCGTGATCTATGGTATCAAAGGCGGCAGACAGATCCAGCAATGTAAGTGCTATTACTTTTCCTTTGTCAATGTTTAAGATAACGTCATTGTGTACTTTTAAGATAGCAGTTTCTGTAGAATGAAACTCTTTGTAAGCTGATTGTGACACATTAGA
Organism: Lamellibrachia columna; assembly: GCA_963662155.1. Taxonomy (NCBI): domain Eukaryota; kingdom Metazoa; phylum Annelida; class Polychaeta; order Sabellida; family Siboglinidae; genus Lamellibrachia; species Lamellibrachia columna. Next base: position 3,378,139 of record OY759273.1, read on the forward strand.
TAAGCAATTTGAGCTTATGTGAGACCTTAGACGGCTTGCTACGACTTTCTCAAGTATTTTGGAAATAAAGCTGAGATTGGAAACAGGTATATAATTGTTTAGATCTTCTTTAGACAAAGATGTCTTCTTAATAAGTGGGTTGACATGGGCGCGTTTGAAATCATCCGGAAACAAGCCAGAACACAGTGATGCATTTATAATATCCGTTATCGGTTTGAGAAATGTATCAAGACAAGATTTCAACAGTACGGTTGGTAGTGGATCAAGCTCACAGGACTTATTTGGGGAAGACATAATTATTTTCTTCACTTCATCAGCTGTGGCAGGTTCAAATGTTACAAGTAAAGAATTTACTCCTGGAGAGGCCACGTTTACAGTACTAAAAGTATGATCTGGGAAAGCAGAATGGATAAGACTGATTTTGTCATTGTCATTGAAGAGAGAGAGAACGAGTCACATAGAGAATTGATTGAAACATGATTAGGAAGAGATGGAGCAGGCCGCCTGTGTAGAATTTGATTTATGCAGTTCCATAGCTGACGTGGACTTTCAGAGTTATTTGAGACCATATTTGTGTAATAATCCGATTTAGCTTTGGCCATTTGTCTGTTGCAGTAGTGACAGTGTTTTGAATAACGCGACCTGTCCAAAGACGAGCGTGATTTGCGCCATACGCGCTCAAGATAACGACGACGCCTTTTAGATTGTAGAATTTCGGGAGTCATCCATGGAGCGGGTGGCTCTTGTGATACAGAATTGGATCTTACAGGTGCATGTTTGTTAAGTAAAGACTTGAGTACTTGATAGTACTGTCCACACAAATCGGATAGGTGTCCCTTTGGTTTTATGATTAGGTCGGATTTAAGGATGTCAGCCTTTTTAAAGCAGCGATGTTAATCTTATGAATATGTCTGTAAAATACAGTGTGTTTTGATTCTAATTTAGTTCTGGAAACGTTTACATCGACAATGACTGTGTGGTGGTCTGATAAACCATCCGAAACTGTAGGTGTTTTGATATTGTAACACGTTGAACGAGTTATGAAAAGATCGAGCCAGTGGCCATGTATGTGTGTCGAAAAGGTAACATGTTGTTTCAAATCAAACGATACCAGGATGTCATTAAAGGTAGTTGTCATTGCTGAAGGTATGTCCAAATGAAGATTAAAATCACCAAAAATATAAAATTCTGAATGAATAGGTGCCAAATTTTCCAGTAGATCCTGGAATTCTTCAAAGAAATTGGCTGGGTGTCCTGGAGGGGGATAAATACAGACGAAATAAGCGGAGAAAGAAGAATCTGAAATTTAAACAGAAATGGATTCAAAACTAGAGTACTCATGGTTCGAATGTAATTTAACTTTGAACTGTTTTGATACAAAAAAGCCAACACCACCACCTCGTCTAACTGAACGTGGTCGATGATGGAAGGTATAACCAGAAGGAGAAATGTCAGCAATGCAGGCAGCTGTATCATGTGGTCTGAGCCAGGTCTCAGTTACAGCAAGAATGTCTATTGTTTTAGAAATTAATAAATCGCTAAGTGATGCTGTCTTATCCCGAATTGATCGAACATTTGTGGTAGCCAACCGAATGTTACGCCTGACAGCAGGCCCAGGATTTAAACTTACGTCGCCCGATAGCAGTAGAATTATTGCTAATTTAAATGTAGGCGTAGAGCGGGGGATTGGCAGTAACTTGCGATTAAAACAAAGATTAAGACATGGCTAGCTGTGTAAAAAGGACAAAGAATGTTGTATTCTCGTAGGTTGGGGAAATGTTGAGATGACAGCCGACCGTTGGAGGGTAAGTGGCTTGCACAGGGCAAAATCACCACCTCTCGAAGCCACTGAACATGATAAAAATAAAACACACAAAAGAAATAGCGGCGACATTGTCTTAATGATAGTCTATTGTCCTCAAATGATGAAAAATGTATAAAATGATAGCAATATATCAATTCTAAAAATGACGGTTTGACATCGACAATAAACTGTAAAAACCCGTTCGCGCTCAGCATAGGTCAACAGCACTAAAACCGTATAGGCACCGTAGTGGAGCGTGCAGAGTGACAAGACGTTGTGCCCGTGCAAAGAAATTGGAGAGATCTTCACCCCCAGGGCAACACTGGGTATAAAAGAACGTCTTGTTGAAGTAGCCTTGTTAGTATATAGTTTATAAGGGCCTACCCCTGCCTATAGGTTTGCTGAGAACCCAGTCGGCGCGAACAGTATAAGGCGAGGTCCGTCCTACGAACCAAATAATACTTATATAAAACGACAATAATACTTGTATACAATCTGAATAATACTTATATAAAATCTGAATAGCTACAAGAAGAACTTGTGAAAGATGTGCAATGGGTGACGCTGATTTGTGCAGGATAAGACGGAGCTTCAGACAAATCAGCTTGTTTGTCCGACAGGCGTTACGATCTAGGCCCGGGTGACTCTAGACTATATCATAAAGATCAGCGTCAGTTAAAAACCCTGGTTGGTACGAAAAGATATGCGGCAGGGATATATAGCATAGATAGACAGCGTGTATGTTTATGTCACGCTAGGTGTTCATATCCGAGCAAGTGCGTCTAACAAGCTATGTTCAGTTAAGACATACGATAGCCTTGTTGGCCGTAAGGTCTTTGTTTACACAGATCGGCCTTGACCCAAAGGGCGGGAAATACAAATGTAATCTGCCTGGTCTAAGTGCAGATTTTACTTAGCAGCATTCAGCATATAGCGTTCAGGTTCCTCCCGTCTGAGTCTTTATGTTGTACTTGATCGGTGTACCGATCAGTAATCAAGGTAAATTATTATATAAGTGAGCAAAAACGACAAAATCCACCGGAGATCCGAACCGACAACACCACCGCTGACCACGCCACCTAGCGACCTCCTGGTACCCAGATGTTCGTGTACTTCACACCAAAAAGCTTCGATCATCTTGTTGAAACCTACTTTTCGTTACCAGTGTTAAGACAAACGTCGGTAGTATATAGCTTTCTCATTTTCCGCACCATCTCTGTGGGACTCACTCAATGCTAGCGTGAACTCGGCAACAACGTTTCGCCGTCAAGTAAATCCCACCTGTTTAAAGTCGCTCATATCCTCCATAGCTCCTCAACGTACCGACCCAACTGTTTAAAGTTGCTCATCCTCCATAGCTCCTCAGCGTACCGACCCAACTGTTTAAAGTCGCTCATCCTCCATAGCTACTCAGCGTACCGACTCACCTGTTTAAAGTCGCTCATCCTCCATAGCTCCTCAGCGTACCGACCCAACTGTTTAAAGTCATTCATCCCCCATAGCTACTCAGCGTACCGACTCACCTGTTTAAAGTCGCTCATCCTCCATAGCTCCTCAACGTACCGACCCAACTGTTTAAAGTCGCTCATCCTCCATAGCTACTCAGCGTACCGACTCACCTGTTTAAAGTCGCTCATCCTCCATAGCTCCTCAACGTACCGACCCAACTGTTTAAAGTCGCTCATCCTCCATAGCTACTCAACGTACCGACCCAACTGTTTAAAGTCGCTCATCCTCCATAGCTCCTCAACGTACCGACCCAACAGTTTACGACTGGAATTGCTAACCGACTAGAAACTGCCTAAAACCCTTTGTATTGGTGCACTGATGAGCATTTGTTTCCTGGGGACTTTGGGCAATCGAAAAGTTTCTTATTCTATTGTATTAGCTCACTCATTTTGAGACTACAACACTGTGCGTGTAAGATGAGGAAGAGTATCTATTAGAAATGCCAATATTCAATGTTGTGAGATGTCCACTGTGTATAATCAAGATTTATATCTTCCTCTGCAACATATTCCCTCCGTCCTCCTGTATAGCTGCAAACAAACATATCTGCTATTTTGGTGTTGCTTATGAACATTATTGATTGATTGATAATTATATGTAAAAGTATACGCTGTCTTGTAATTGCTAATACGTGACGACGACGTGACTCGACTATGAAGCCTCTCTTGTTTCAGTTCCTGATAACTGGGGTGTGCGGCTTCGCTGCTGGTGTGTCTAAGACTTTGAATCAGGTGAGTAGTATTGCGTTAATTGATTTGAAGTTTATTTGAAATTCGCACATTAATACAATATAATAAACTATGACGTAGCACACAAAATATGTAGTAGTGTGACTAGCGACGTCATAAAATGATGTGGCATAATACATACCCCCATTATTTGATTGCACAAAAAACTACAGTGAAACACATAAGAGATTAAATAAAAGATGTTCAATATCATACGGCTTACTAAAATTACCATTGGATAACAACTGTCGAAATGATTCAAATCAATTGAAATTCGAATGACACCAACTCGGTTACCATGATTACCACTGCATGCAGACGTTATATTGACTGTCCCATTATCAGCTGGCAACATGCCGAGACTGCCGCATATCGTGATACATCACTGATACGTGAAGGCTTAACTGATATCCCACTGTTTGCTTCTCATCGAGAACAAAGCGTGGTTCCCGCCTCTCGTGAACGTCGTCAAAGACGTTTATGTCGACTCCACGACACCGACACTCAGTATCCGCGATGTTGTGTTCTTCTGCTTCGTCTGCATACTCTGCGATTCGAAGGTTTTGGTCGTGTTGCAGTCGAAGTCCTGAAGTCAGGCGTGTCAATCGTCTTGATTTGCAAACTACTATTGCATGCGAATGTACACTACATTAGATTGTTATACTTTTCCAGATAACTGGCTTGATGGTGTTGTCAATCTTCGCTTCCCTTTGGGCGTCCTTCGGTCTCATCGCATGTGCGGCGCTGTCCTTTGGAGAACACCAACATGACGGGCTCTACAGAGGCGTAAGGAAACACTTACATTTCGTTGCCGGCGGTGTAGTTTTAGGCTCACAACTTACCACCCGGGAAAGACTCGGAGACTTACCAGTGTTGTGCAAATGTAACATTGAATTGGTGTTTTCTGGCGCATTTGATGGCACGCAAATAAGGACAGTTGGTTTCATGTTTTGCACCGTTCGAAGCGTTTACAAATGGCCAGAACGTAAATGACGTAAGGCTTCAAAAGTGATACCTTTGTATGTTTATTCTGAAATTATTGAGGTGGTACTGACGACTATTGCTCCCAACAAAACGTGTGATGTTAAATCCAAGATACGCCGTTTGATCAATTGGAAGCGTTTGCAATAAAACGTTCTTTAAAGTTACATATTCTTATGATGGTAACATTTAGTGCAATATCCTTCATATCTGTTCAAAGTCGAAAGTTCTCGTTGCTGTTGTCGATATCCTCATCTTCGTGTATTTGATCGAGATAGTAGCTTCCATCTGGTCAGCCGTCATTTGCATCAACGTCACCTGCTGTGGACGTCGAATGGTAGGTGCACCGAACAACTCCAACTGGGTCCCACTTCAACTCAATAAATAGGAAACGCATAGTTTGATATGCTTATGATTAGTACAATCGTAGTGAATGGTAGCGGAACTGAACCAATAACATTTGTTGGTATAGCATCTTTAATCAGCATGAACTCCATATAAAGGAAGGAAGTAGAACTGAAGTAGAATGTTGTTAATAATGAATAATTGCAGGTTTATGTTTAAGTAATTCATAGCATATATGCGTCCGTAATAAGTACAATTGATAACATGTTAGGCATGCCGCCCCACACACGGACACACAATCATAAATTCACACCCCGCACGCATACATGTACGAACGAACGAATGCATGCACGAACACGCGCGCGCACGCAATTACGAACACGCACGCACACAATCACACACACACACACACACACACACACACACACACACACACACACACACACACACACACACACACACACACACACACACACACACACACACACACACACACACACACACACACACACACCACACACACTGACACGCACGCACGCACTCACATTGACACACACTGACACACACGCACGCACTCACGAACACCCACACGTGCACACGTCTTGTCATGTAGGAACTGCTAAGCGATCATAAGTATGTCGCGTTGAGATGAACAGAATGCTATTTGAGAGAAACATGAAATAATTCCTACTGGCTTGACGAAAAAGGGTTTGTTAGTTTTTAAAGACACGTATGCGACATCGACAATAAGAAATCGCACCTAGATTGAATCCACGTTTCGACAAATTGTAGAAATTATTCAGCACAATCATACGCAGTTTCGAAATTGAGTTACAACGGCAGAAATACTACCGAAGTGTTTCACCTGCATTCCAGTAAACTGATCATGAAATTCATTAGTTCATGAACACACAAAACACGCAATTTTTCTGTTTATTTTTGCTTGATTGCCATGCATACACATATGTTAATATATACCTACTTCATATTCAGGTGACTACGGGTACAATCATCCGACAGGCCCAACGCCCTCCGCAGTCATCCATCCCAGCGGTGACTACCACCCCAAGACCGCTCCAGGCAGGCACTGCTACCACTTAACTATTATATTAATATGCATTATTTTTATTCAACATTATCAGTAAAACGAAACAAAAGTCATGGTTTTGGGGCTATGCACATAAAAGAGATAATAATATAATATATCCACGTGCAACTAAAATTAAGAATATCACGCCAGTGGTTTACTCAGAATGTGTTCTAAAAGTGGGAGATTCCAGTCATTTATCCGAATTACCCAGGGCTGACATGCTAACCAGCGCGACCGATAAACGCATGCGCAGTTCTATTAAATCGGGGTAACTAAGACGAAAGTGACGTATTAAGGGAGGCCGGTGTTTTGCATACATTTCCCGTTTGGTGTCTCTGCGCATGCGCGAGCCGGTAGTTGACATCAATTTATTAATAACACCAACATATTATAGCTACACTAATAGGTACAATATATAATAACAATGAATTATAACAGAGAGTGTCAACCACGGGAAATAATGGATGAATTTCCACTTTCTGCCATAAACTATTTTCCTCTCCATTCACACTCGCAAAATTGGCATTTTCTGTCGTAAACTATTTTCCCCATGCACCAACTTTTGTGCAGCTAACTATTAATATATATATATATATATATATATATATATATATATATATATATATATATATATATATATGTATGTATGTATGTATGTATGTATGTATGTATGTATGTATGTATGTATGTATGTATGTATGAATGTATGTATGTATGTATGTATGTATGTATGTATGTATGTATGTATGTATGTATGTATGTACGTACGTACGTACGTACGTACGTACGTACGTATGTATGTATGTGTGTAGGTGTGTGTGTGTATGTATGTAAGTATGTATGTATGTATGTATGTATGCATGCATGCATGTATGTATGTATGTATGTATGTATGCATGCATGCATGTATGTATGTATGTATGTATGTATGTGTATATATATATATATATATATATATATATATATATTTATATATATATATATATATATATATATATATATATATATATATATATATATATATATATATATTTATATATCTGCTGGAACAAAGATTGCACGGTATTTCCCACATAGGAAACACACACTAACAGATTCAACCCACTTATAGACTTTCCCCTCCGTATTGCTTCCTTTAACTCCAGAAGTATACGGAACAGTGCTTTTGACGTGGTTGGCATCTTAAACTCTTTACATATACTTGCTGTGCAGGAACATTGGCTCTCTAAACAGAACCTTTCTTTCCTTAATTATGTTCACTCTGTCTTTAACGCCAGAGGAATTACTTCCATTGAATACGGTGATGGTTTGAGTGGACGTCCTCATGGTGGACTCTGCTTTTTATGGAGGCGTTCACGCGACCCCTTTATTGAATCGTTGATTTATGTTGATGAGAAGAGACTCCTGGGTCTAAAAAATTCCAGCTCAAACGCCACTATTCTACTTCATAATGTCTATCTACCATATCAGACTGATGACAATGCTAATGAATATCTAGACATTTTAGGCAAAATCCAGGCCATAAGCGATTCATTTGAATCAACCAATATATTCATCATTGGTGATTTTAATGCGGATATTAAGAACCCCAGTCTTTTTACTCCATTTCTCAATGCTTTTATAAACGACTGTCACCTTATCGCAAGTGAAACATTGCTTCTCCCCTCTGATGCTCTTACATATGTTAGTGATGCGCACGGCTCAAGGAGCTGGCTCGACCACGTGCTCACCACCCACTTTAGTCACTCATCAATATCTGATATGGAAGTTAAATATGGTTGTGTCTCTTCCGACCACTTACCTCTATGCTTTTCTATATATGCCACGTTATTACCTTCCTCGGAAGCCACCATACAAGAGAAAATTCAAGCACCTCGTCCTGTGTGGAATGCTGCCTCCCCCCAGGATCTCCATAACTATCATACACAAACTGGTTTGCTTTTATCTGCTATTAATGTACCTCATGAGGTTTTAAGATGCACTAACCCTAATTGTAATGATCAAGCCCATCGCACTTTGCTAAGCAATCTTTACAATGATATTATAAAATCACTCAAAGACGCTGCCGAGGTAATCCCTACTAAGGCTAACAACACGTCTTCTAAGTATACTGTTCTTGGCTGGAACGACCTAGTCAGAGACTCCCATCAAGCTGCTAGATAATCCTTTCTCTTCTGGCGTTCCGGTGGGAGTCCTCGCCATGGTCCCTTGTATAATATAATGAAAATTAGACGCGCTAATTTTAAACGCAACAAAAGACTATGTGAAAAAAATGCTGAAATTCTTAAAGCTGAAAGACTTGCTTCTAAACTATGTAATAATGACTTCAAAAACTTCTGGAAGGACATAAAACATATGAATAACGCCAGGTTGTCAAATCCTAGCAATGTTGGTGGTGCTTCCGATGTCGAAAATGTAAACAATATGTGGCTTCATCATTACCAGTCCCTATTTAACTCTATACCTGGCTCTCCAGTCAACATCAAGAAGATCAATGAATACTGTAGCAATGTACAGCTTAATGCTCAAATGATTGTTAATGTTAAGGAAATTCAAGATATAATACATGCAATACCTGTAGGCAAAGCCCCGGATCCTTTAATGAACGTATTCGCTCATCAATTTTTAGCCTTTTATGCCGGTTGGAAAAATCCGACAATATACTTTTTGTGAATTATCTTCACACTTTTATATATTATCGAAGTCCATTGATTAAACATTGGATTGATCAATTGTATGCTTTTAATTCATGATGTTTGTACTTTTATACAAATATTTTTTTTTATCCTGGCTTATCTTATATATATATTTACTACACGTCATGTATGTATATTTATATTTATATATATATTTTTCTCAATACATGTACCTCTATTGTTCATCATGTGTGTATATGTATGTTTTTGTTTTTTTGTCTGTATGTATTTATAATATTATGGGCTCTTGCCTGAAATAAAACATTATTACATATATATATATATATATATATATATATATATATATATATATATATATATATATATATATATATATATATATATATATATATATATATATATATATATATATATATATATATATATATATATATATATATATGTTTATATGTATGTATATTATTAGACGTGAACCCCCCTTCCAAAAAGTGAACCCAATTCTCAAATGCGTGAACCCCCCAATAACATAAAGATAATATTATTTTCATAAAAGTAAACTCCGTTTTCCAAAAACGTGAACACCCTTCTCAAAAGCGTGGACACCCCAATAATATTATGAAGATAACATTATTTTCATAAATGTGAACCCCCTTCTCAAAAGCATGAAACCTCTTCTCTAAAACGTGAACTCCCCCTCTTAAAACGCATGAACCCACCAATACTATGAAAATAATATTATTTTCATATTATTGGAGGTTCACGCTTTTGAGAGGGATGTTTTTCACGATAAGGGGTTCACATAAAAAGGGGTGTTCATATTTTGGGAAAAGGGAAGGCAATTGAATGTTCGAACATTCTAAAATATGAAATTGAGAGAATCATCGATAAATGTGTTAACTTGAAAAAAACAAGGAAAACGGTCTAGAAAGAAACACTTTTCAAAAGAAGCTTTTAAAAATAGTGCTCAAGCAAACTATGTGGAGGGCTTATAGTCGTACCAAAAAGGTTGAAAATTATGCAAATTACTTAATGCAGCTAAGACTGAAATTAGATAATCTAAAAGGAGCTATGAGCAAAAAACTATCATGTAACATAACAAAATAACAGCAAGAGTTTTTATGCATACGTCAGGAGTAAACAAAATGTACGAGGATTTCAGGAGGCTAAATCTGATTATTTAGGGCAGTTAATTGTAACTCCAGAAATGGTAGGTAAGAAAAACAGGCAATGAAGGACAATAAATCACCGGGAGTGGATGGGATTCCTCCAAAACTACTAATGGAAACAGTAGAACAAATCTGTATACAACTTGCAAGAGTGTTCTACTTGTCATTAAAAGAGAGAGAGAGTTGTTCCTTTTGAATGGAAAGAAGCAAACATCATACCATTATTTTTAAAGGGTTCGAGAAATAAGTCAGAGAATTACAGACCAGTTATGTTTTTTTTAAGTGGATAGACGAGGGATATATATATATATATATATATATATATATATATATATATATATATATATATATAACAATGCCCATACTTCAAGAAACGTGCATGCGCAGATACACCAAGTTGAAAATATTTGACGATGGAAAAATGTAAGCACGACACCTGCATACACAGAACCAATACACAGTCTCAAACAAGCATGTTATTTTGCCAGAAAGAAGATTAATTTAGTAAACAAAGGCCAACATGTGTTACATAAGTTGAGTTTTTACGCAAATAGCCTGGCTATATTCTATTGATAAGAATACGAATAATTGTATGCGAATTTACTTTCAATAGGCGAGTCAATATTGACAGAATACTACACTCGTGACGTTTTGTGTTATCTAACAGTATGCCACGGCCCATGCAATTAAAATGGGTGGTCAACAAGGGTTTCCAAGTAAACCACTGGTGTGATATTCTTAATTGCAGTCACAAATGGTTATGTTTTAATAACTTTTATAGATGCATAGCCCGAGTTTTGTTTCGCTTTAATACATGCCCACTTTATGTTCAGACGAATACGGGTGCCATCATTCGACCAACCTACCGTCCTCCGCAGTCAGCCACTCCAACGGTAACTACCGCCCCAAGACCGCTCCGAGAAGTCGCATCGACCACTGCTTCAACAACCGCACCTGGTGAGAATGCATTAGAATCAGAGTTACATTGTCCGTGATTGTGTAATGGTATATTAAACTAGGTAGTCTAAATACGTGGTATAGGCATTAAATGTATGGTGGCTATGAAATGTATAGTTTAAAAAAGAAGCGAACCCTCACAGACTCACTAACTCACTCTTTTGCAATCACTCGTAGTCGAGTCGAGTATAGTTATCTGAGTACTTTCTCAAAAGCAATCAACACTTTCCTTTTACTTATATTTCTATCATTATCTTCATAGAAAATCAACGCTAAGAAGATTTTTAGTTGGTCGTCTCTTAGTCTCCTTGTGTCAAACCATATTCTATTAGATGATTTTCATGTCTAAAATATCTCTGTTCTAGAACCAACTTAGTTGTTTGTTTAGTGTGGTGTCTAGCCAGTATATGTCCTTCGAACGATAATGTCTCCGTGTGCGTATACAATCTGTGAAAGAAGTGTAACTATTGATGTGTACAGGGGTTTAATTATAAGTATTACTGTGATGAGAAACATCTAAGTTCCTCCTTACAGTAAACATTCTCATAGATAGCGCCGTAATGTAATCAAATTCCCTGCTCAGCGTCACTGAGAAGCAACTGCCACACCTTCTGTAATTTTCTTGTGGCGAGCTTCTCGCCCCGCTATCATGTTACTCATGAGTGACATCATGAGTAATTACATTTATTTGTTCTTTTTACACATGCCATTTTAACTATTTCCGATTGTATTTTCCAAAATCGAATAACATTATCCATTATTTCAAGCTAGCAGCATAATTGTATGACGATGTTTTTGCTGGAATTGATGACGGTTTGGCACAATGTGCAAACTGTTGCGTGTTGTTTCATAAATAATCAGCGATACGTGCAAGTGTCGTATACCACGCCTGGGTGCCAGATGCGACAATAACTGAAGCTGCTAACGAATTATTTTTTTAGCCTGAACAATATCATTCAGCAAAATAGTAGGTTCCTGTTGTTTCCAAAAACATAATAAAAATAATTAGAATAGTATACAGTACACCTACAACCTTTTGTGATGGCGACCTTGAATGTATTCGCTCTCGTATTTGTTCAAAGGGGGACGAAGTCGTCGCCGCGAACATGCTCTACGTGATCTACGTTTTCAGCTTAGTCGGGTCCGTCGCCTAAAACTCGCCCACCTTCAATTAAAGCGAATTAATTTGCTGTTGGGTCAGACAGGTAGGTACACCTTACCATTTGAACTGGGTCCCACATCAACTCGAGAAATAGCCGATGGAGTGTACCACTCCAAATTTATGACACATTTATAAAGAGTATCCGGTAGAAGGCGAAGTTGCACCAATACAATGTACAACTAGGTGCCAGGACAACTCGACAAATAGGAAGTGCGCTGTTTATGTACCACTCCAGCAGGAGGGAAGGAGAAGGGAGTGGAGGAGACGGGAGGGAAGACAACCGGAGTAAAGGAGAGGGGAGCAAGGGAGACAGGAGGGAAGGATAAGGGAGTGGGGGAGACGGGAGGGAAAACAACCGGAGTGAAGGAGAGGGGAGTGGGAGAGACAAGAGCAAAGGAGTGGGGAGTGGTGGAGAGAGGAGCGAAGGAGACAGGAGGGCAGGGGTCAGGACATAATGTAATGGAGGGGATCGAAAGGAAGAGTTATTCTGCAGCAGTGATAGAGGGGGTGAGGAAGAGAGCGAGGGTGTTTGTGGGGGATTCGATAGTTAGGAAGACCGACAGAGTCTTAAACAAGGCAGATGATGTGGTGGTCTGCTTGCCTGGAGCCAAACTAGAGGCGATAACAGAGAGGGTAAAAACATCGTAGGCTCGGGTAAGGGTGGATCTGTTTTAGTACACGTAGGGACAAATAACGTAGAGAGGGAGGGTTCAACTGCCATAGTTAGGAAACATAGGCAGTTGGTCAGAACATTAAAACAGACGCGGGTTGAGCAGGTAATACTGTCAGGGATTTTAACTCTAATGGGCAGGAGGGGTCACAAATATCGAAATTGTCGGGGGATGGCAATTAACAAGTTAGTCCAGAAGTTATGTAGGGAAGAGGAAGTTGGATTTGTGGATTTATGGGGAAGTTTTGTTGGGAGGGCTGACATGTACATGAAGGATGGGCTTCATTTAAGTGGAAAGGGGGCGGCAGTATTCGCGGGCAAACTTTCAGCAGCAGTAGATAGTGACTTGGGTACAATGACAAATATTTTTGGAAGTAAACATTCTTTAAACTAGAAGTGCAGGGGGGTTACCTAGAGGAGTCTCAAGCAGAACACGAGGCCACTAGCACAGATAAACCAATATCAAATCATCCGAAAAACATCTCTGAAAAAGGTTATAGATGCGTATGTTTAAATGCAAGGAGCATAATAAATAAGAAAAACGAATTAAACATTATGGTAGAAGATATTGACCCTCACATAATTGGTATAACTGAATCATGGGCCAACATAGATATAACAGATGCTGAATTAGGACTGACAGGATATGTAATGTTTAGGAAAGATCGAATAGGAAAAAGGGGCGGGGGAGTTATTTTATATGTTAAAGAATCTATTCAGGCTTATGAAATAAAACTAGAAAGGGAAGCAGATTGCGATGAAGCTGTTTGGTGCAAAATTGTTTCAGGAAATTCAAAATTAACTGTTGGATTAGTTTACCGAAGTCCAAACATAAACGAAGAGGACAACACAAAAATAAAAAACGCTATAAAGGAAGTTAGTAAAGGGGAATGTATCATAATGGGAGATTTTAACCGTGGACACATACAATGGAATTATCTAGAGAGCACAGGGATTGAGGACCAACAATTTCTATTTTTAATCCAGGATAGCATTCTTACTCAGCACGTACTAGAACCAACCAGGGGAGAAAATGTATTAGATATAGCTTTGTCATCACAAAAAGAATTAGTGGACAATGTAAAAATAATTGAACCATTGGGTAATAGTGACCATAATCAAATACATTTTGACATCAATGTAAAATCAGAAAGTAAAAATAAGAAAACGTACAAGAGAAACTTCCACAAAGGTAACTACAAAGATATGAGAAAATATTTAGCAAAGCTAGATTGGAATAACATGCTGATGAATAAGACCGCAATTGAATGTTGGAATATTCTAAAATATGAAATTGAGAGTATCATCGATAAATTTGTTCCCTTCCAAAAACAAGGAAAACGGTGTAGAAAGAAACGCTTGTCAAAAGAGGCTATTAGAAAAATAATGCTAAAACAAACTATGTGGAGGGTTTATAGGCGTACCAGAAAGGAAGAAGACTATGCAAAATACAAAGAGGCACTTAATGCAGCTACAACTGAAATCAGACAATCTAAAAGAAGCTATGAGCAAAAACTAGCATGTAACATAAAAAATGACAGCAAGAGTTTTTATGCATATGTCAGGAGTAAACAAAACGTACAAGACAAGGTTGGACCTCTAGAAGACAGTGCTGGAAATATAATATCACAGGGGTTTTTAATGGCGGAAGACCTAAATGGTTACTTCAGTTCAGTGTTTACCAAATAAGATATTAGTTCATTACCAGTAGCTGATGCTAAATTACAGGAGTCTAAATCTGACTATTTAGTTGAAACTCCAGAATTGGTATCTAAGAAAATAAAGGCAATGAAGGATAACAAATCACCGGGAGTGGATGGGATTCCCCCAAAATTACTAATGGAAACAGTAGAACAAATCAGTATACCACTTGCAAGAGTATTCAACTTGTCATTAAAAGAGGGAGTTGTTCCGTTTGAATGGAAAGAAGCAAACATCATACCATTATTTAAAAAGGGTTCGAGAAATTAGTCAGAGAATTACAGACCAGTGAGTTTAACGTCAGTGATTTGTAAATTATTAGAACGGTTAATTAAAGACTATATGGTGGACTTCCTCGGTAAGCATAAATTATTAAATTCAGCTCAACATGGATTCCTTAAAGCGAGATCATGCTTAACAAATATGCTATGTTTTTTGGAAGAAACCACTAAGTGGATAAACGTGGGTTCGCCAGTAAATATTATCTACTTAGATTTTCAGAAAGCTTTTGACAAAGTGCCACATCAAAGATTACTACTTAAATTAAAAGCCCATGGTATCGGGGATAGCATAACTGACTGGATAGAACAATGGCTGACTGACAGAAGACAACGAGTTGTAGTGGATGGAGAATTTTCAAATTAGAAATCGGTTTTGAGTGGGGTACCTCAAGGATCAGTATTAGGACCTATATTATTCTTAATTTATATCAATGACTTGGACGACAGTATAACAAGTAACGTACTGAAATTTGCGGATGACACAAAACTGTTTAGAAAAGTTAATACTGATGGTGATAAACAACATTTACAAAACGATCTAGACAGATTAATGAAATGGTCTGAGAAATGGCAGATGTCGTTCAATTTTGGGAAATGTAAATGCCTACATACAGGACATGGGAACTGGAATGTAAACTATAAAATGGGAGATACTGTTCTGGGTACTACTGTGAAAGAAAAGGACTTAGGAGTTAAAATAAGCGCTGATATGAAAGTTTCAGAGCAGTGTGGTATTGCAGCCTCAAAGGGTAATCAAATTCTTGGATTGATTAGAAGAAACATAACATACAAGGGAAAAAAGTTAATTATACCTCTTTATAAAGCAATAGTTAGACCTCATTTAGAATACTGTATACAAGCATGGAGACTATATCGTAAGAAGGATATAGATACGCTTGAACGCATACAAAGGAGAGCAACTAAAATGATTCCAGAACTGAGAGACCTTAGTTATGAAGAACGCCTGAAAGAATGTGGTTTAACAACTCTAGAGACAAGGAGGTTAAGAGGAGATCAGATTGAAGTTTTTAAGATATTGAATGGGTGTGAAAATATTGATAGAAATATGTTTTTCTCACTCAGGAAGGATAGCAGAACTAGAGGACATGAGGTAAAATTAGTAAAGGATCAATGTAGATTGGACATCAGGAAGCACTCGTTCTCACAGAGGACAATAAATGAATGGAACAAATTGTCTACAGATTGTGTAACTGCTAGCAGCGTGAATATGTTTAAAAATAAGGTAGACACATATCTCATGATGGTGGGTTATAAGTAGATGAACATTGTTGGACTTTCGATAAGCCAATCGCTTCCTTGTCCACTTGCCATCTGGGCCTTTGGCTTGAATGGCAAATCTTGTTAAATCTTGTTAAACTAGGTGCCAGGACAACTCGACAAATAGGAAGCGCGCTGTTTATAACACATTTATAAAGAGTATCCGGTAGAAGGCGAAGTTGCACCAATACGATGTATTGATATGTACAATATCTCACAGCAGCTTGTACCAATTGGGCATATAATTATATGTCCATAGAAACGACTGTTCAATAAGGAATGAAAACGTTTGGCTAATTTATATTGTATATTTCTTCATATTAAGTACAATTTAAAACATATTTGCAGATGCCCATTCACACACGCCCACACGCACGCACGCACGCACGCACCACACACACACAC
Organism: Lamellibrachia columna; assembly: GCA_963662155.1. Lineage (NCBI taxonomy): Eukaryota > Metazoa > Annelida > Polychaeta > Sabellida > Siboglinidae > Lamellibrachia > Lamellibrachia columna. The sequence goes on from OY759273.1 coordinate 3,394,873, forward strand.
ACACACACACACACACACACACACACACACACACACACACACACACACACACACACACACTCACACACAAATATATTGTGAAACTTGTGTCTTTTTGTTCAAACGTGTTTCAGTTGTTTTATTTTCTCATATATGAAGAAGACGAAGAAGATCCGCCGCCGACATACGAAGAGACACCGGAAGAACGAAACTAGGGGTAGGGGCGACAGACGTCCCACGCATGACCGGAAGTCAGCCAATGTCAGTTTTTGCTATAAGCACATATTATCCAGGAAAACGGTTGAGACCGTCCATCTGATATTTCGTGTTTTGTTTTCCAGGAAAATATGTATACACGGATGCTACATTTTGGTTAATTATGTTAAGACGTTAGTGAGTTTGGGGAAATGACGCCTATTCCCAAAAAGGTTTTTTTGGTAACGTTTGTCATGGTTAGTGCTCAATTCTCAACACTTTTAAACGTACACATGTTGAACGTGTGTACGTTCTGTTGAGATATTGAGGTTGGTTGCATGCTTCATTTTCGACATCTAACGTACATTTATGTAAATGGAAAGATTGGTTATTTGGTTAATTGATTATTGGACATTATATAGATATGCCAAACATGTAGAGCTTTACACATCTCTCACATATATCAAATAGTTAGTGCAAACCTGCATTTTGTGTGTGTTACAGCTGATAGACAAAAGGGACGGATAAGCCAATTTTTTCGCTTGTGATGATGCGTCAGAACCACTGGGAAGTTACCATAATCTCGCATTGCTGTTCTGTTTTCTCAGTGCAGCTATGACTGACTTTCATTTGCTAAATTATGCTAAATGGCATCCATCCAATGTCTGAGGCAATGCGCTTAGATCTGAACTTACTGTGCTCTACATATAGACGAATTCTCTACTGGTCGGTCTGCTTCTGTCTGACGGAGTCAGACCGGAGACAGGACTAGACATGTTGAATTAAGTAATTGTGCCCAATGTATCAACTCAACATATTTTAAGTGGTTTGTGACATGTTGTAGTGAATGAAAGACTGTGTATCAAAACAAAGTCTACATAGAGCTGTCAGGAGCATGATGCTACGCCACGTCTCTTTCAGAATTTGGCATGAAATGGCACCAATCTGTGCTAGAAAACACTATTCAATGGGCGTCACTCTTAACTATCAGTGATACAATAACAGTTCGTCGCCGCTCCCGTGAAGTCGTACACACATCTTTAAATAAAATTATTAGGCCTGAAAAGGGACCCCCGCTATTCGTGTGGGCAGATATGTTAGAAAGATTAACAAATCATGTAACTTGGTTGTACTGAAGGTGATGTTACGGTGAATATGGTTGGTGAATATTGTTGGTGAATCACAGTGATATGCACCTGTTAACATCAATATACTAAATAAACGGTGATGGGGCAATGCGAATTGTTGTACGTTCAGTAAAAGACAGCAAGTTGGAACCGTTAACAAATGTAACCAACTTGAAGTATTCATATAAAGTTCACCGACTCGTCAAGAATTCAACCAATCAACGATAGTGAATTTATTAATGTAGGATATCGCTGCCGCAAATGTGTGCATTGGAGATGATTGGTTGTAATCGAGGTGGGGTTACGAGGCATGGGTGTCATTCATCGGATATTTGGGGACGCACGTACGTTAACAAAACGAGGGAAAATAAAGGGGTCTAACATTGATGAGAAGTATTGCACTGCAGATCAAAGCCGCCGTCTAGCACAATACGCAGAACATTATACACCGATTTATTCACGCGAAAACGTGCGTGTTTTGGTCAAATCCGACATTATTGAAATTACGGGTATGGTTTCAAGTCGTACATTCCACCAAAGTGGGGCGTATTTTGTTTACCTGTGAGTTAACTTTGGTACACATGAGTCATGGGAGTGACCTCGGGGTTAAATCAACGTTACTTAGCACTGCTGGTGTGTCCTTTGTGATTAGAAGTGGTGGACTGCCATCTATCAATAATTATTGTCACTCGGGGTGTGTGTGTAGACTTGAATAACGGCTTGTCAGCCACGTCGTCTAGTATAGACATAGTTGCCAACCAACAAACGTGTTGACTCATGTCTTTGGGGCTGATTCGAGTGGGACTCGAGTCGTCCATTTTCATGACTTGCGACTTGACTTGGAATTCAGAGAGATTAATAAGGACTTGATTTGAGATCATTGACGGAGGTCGGAGGTCTAGGTCGTAATCTATATATTTCTCTTTCACTTTCTCTCTCTCTCTCTCTCTCTCTCTCTCTATATATATATATATATATATATATATATATATATATATATATATATATATATATATATATATATATATATATATATATATATATATATATATCTCTCTCTTTCTATCTCTCTATATCTCTCTCGGTCTATCTATATCTATATCTAACACACACTTAAAGTGAAACAAAAGTCAAGGTTTTCGGCTTATGCACCTAAAAGAGCTAACATTTCTAATTACAATTAAGAATATCACGCCAGTGGTTTACTAGGAAAACCTTGTTGAACACACAACATCTTGTGCAGCCGCTCTTATTCCCTTTGATCGCCTTGTCAATGTTAATTGACCTGTTATGGGAGACCACCTGTCTTGAGAGACAGCTTTTGTTGGGTAGAAGGGACGGTCTCTCAAAACAAGTTCTATAATAATCACGCAGCGTGAGCAAAGACGGTGTATGACCACCACACGACAAATACATCATCTGATTTATTTGATATTGATCTCATTTATATTGTTTACGCGAAACGTCTGTACGCAATTAATTATGTGTTTATTTATTTGTTTCTGGTACACTTGAAGTGCCTACCAGTTGGAAATAAAATATGCCAATTTCCAACCTTTATAGTGTTTTTAACGTTAAACTATAATAGTTTGCACACTCTGTGACAGAAAACATAAACACTTACAGCAACGGTTAAGAAATTAAGCTAACTTTGAAAATGAGCTCGATCAAAGTACCAGTTGGCTACTTTGGCTATGGTCAATTTACTGGCCTCTTATGAAGCTTCTGAATGACTTGTTCTAAAAAATAAGGTGCCATGCTGTTCCCAGGCGTCTGACGTACGCGACTGTCACGCGATTGCTCGAACTGGCGCACACTGTTGCTAACCATAAATTAATTACCCGCTTGTGAAGGGTCAATGGGTGCTTACTGATGTGCTCCCGTTTAGAGGAACACCAACACACACGGGCGTGTGTAGGCATAATTAATGATGTGCTCTTCACATACATTTCTATGGGCATATAAATATAAATGATGATGATGACACTTCTTAAAAGTAACATAAGTACATATTAATGATATGTATCCTGATGATTATGACACTTCTTAAAAGTAAAAGAAGTACATATTAATAATATGTATCCTGATGAAGATGACATTTTAAAAAGTAACATAAGTACATATTAATTATGTGTCATGATGACGATGACACTTTTTAAAAGTAACATAAGTACATATTAATGATATGTGTCATGATGACGATGACACTTTTTAAAAGTAACATAAGTACATATTAATGATATGTGTCATGATAATATTGACACTTTAAAAGTAACAGAAGTACATATTAATTCTGATAACGATGACACTTCTTGAAAGTAACAGCAAGTTTGACGTTGTATATTTCATTAAACCGTTTACTAAAGCGTCGTTGTTTGGTTCGCAGAGGCCGTAATGTTGAATTCCAGTATTTATGTTGAGGAATCGTAGAACTACATAGAAAACCGTTGTAGCAGAACGTCTTGTATTTTCCCTGAGGAATACATTGAAATGCGGGTGTGGAGTACGTGCTTACGTGCGTGGGTGAGTGCGTGCGTGTGTCAGAGAACGAGAGTGCGTGTGATACCGTATGTGGCCACACGCGCATTCATACTAAAATAACAACCATGAAACACATGACCTGTTACAGCAGCCTTTATTGTCAGTATGTGTATGTATAATGATCTAAAACGTAGTGCTTTAATAATACAGATAATACCAAATAACAGTCAGTTGAAACATTTTGAAAGTGCCTTCCCTCCTTGCCAGCTCATGTACTCGCAGGTGCACCAATGCATTGCTAACCTGTTAAACTACACAAATGCAAAACATTCTAACCAAAATAAACCAGAACCAAAGATACAACACACACTGCTACGCAACAATACCCACAGCTCGTCAATATTCTTGTCACATTTTATATAGTATCATGAGTTATATAGGAATGTACCAAATAATGTGATACTTACGATTTAATACCACCACGGTTTCATCTTTTTCAATTTCTCGAACATGTTGCCGGCGATTCTCTTTTCACGTGCATTGTCAACTGCATAAAATTAATTATCTTTCAATGGTTAGCAAGATAGGAATACCAACATGCATATTACGACTTGCCACGCACATGGATATATTATAGCAATAAAGTTCGAATATATCTTTGGACTATGCACTGAACTGAAAGTTAATCATAATTGCGATCCAAATGCTCATGCAAGTTATATTATCTGAAGCTTTATTAAATAATTAGTAAACTCTCAAAAATCTGAAAACAAATTCTGCAATGGCGGATCATTTGCCTTTCTAAAAATGCAACACCTTCGTAGGATAAAAAAAATGCCAATACAAAGCATAACAGAAACAGTACTGCGTATGTTGCTCCATATTCACACTGTGTATGGTGCATATAAATGTCTAAGAATCTTTGAGCATAGGACTTTTATTTATTTTGAGAGAAGATGTGTGTGTTTTATTTTGAAATATAATTTCTTCTGATTACATCCAGTCAGAATAAAAATCTTTTTTTAAACACATCAAACATATATGTATGTATGTATGTATGTATGTATGTATGTATGTATGTATGTATGTATGTATGTATGTATGTATGTATATATATATATATATATATATATATATATATATATATATATATATATATATATATATATATATATATATAATTATATTATATTTTTATATACCACTTTGCCCATTCACAATATTACGTGCCTAAGTTTTACAATTTGTTTTCATGCATTAATGATTATCGTTGAATAAGGTTTTGAAATATAACTAGGTAATCCATAACATATATTTACTAATATTACATGACAGATAAAAAATATGTTGTGCAATATATTACAGCATCGCATTTACGTTGCAAATATATACTGGTTTCGTGTATTTGGCTTATAAATATAAGTATTTTATTAAGGCCTACCTTGTACGTAATGACTTGACCGAGACGATGGAGATATATTCATATCTATTCTGTACACAATCATACATATTTAGAATATGACAAACATACGTGGGGTATGCCTAATCTCGAGCAGTAGCTAAAAGTATTAAATCCAAGTTTGCGATGTTTAGCTTTGATGTATTCACGTGCTTCCATTATAGTATGGGAGTCCATCCTGGGTATATAATTGTATCTATCAATGATGATCTCGACGTGAAATGTCTTTACAGAAACACAATGTTGTTTGGTTTTGACAAATATTTGAATACCACCAAATCACAACAAACACACAAATCCATGAGTTCGACCAACACAGCGCCGGCACTACTATACTACAGCACAGTAAAGTGTGATCTTGCTCGAAGGCTTTCCAATGAAACACTAAAAACACAACAACAAAAAACTCGACAATATGTAGTCATTGTACATTGTCCAACTACACATTCTTAAGGAAAACAACATTATTATTACACTAATTGTTCTGATGAATGCATTAGATGTCATAACTGTCCTCGTTCCTTGCATTGCCTGACTCATCGTCTGTCCCCATCGTCCGCAGCAGTGGCTGCGAGGGACTCCAGGAGTGCACTTGTCATGCTCCAAGCAGTTTTCAGTCTCGTGCCATCCGTAGTCGTCGGTGGAACTCGCCTCACCAGTCGAATCAATCTTGTGGGCCCTCTTCCAGATCTTTGCACAACGTGGGCCCTTTTAATGTGATTCAAAGGCATCTTGGTGCCGGGGAAGAGAGGCACAGTTAATCTCCTTTATTCTGGCCGGGGTTCTTTCTCATTGCCACCACTCATGCGCATGAAGGCCTTGAACCTTGCCTCGTTGATGTCATAGGTTTTGAAATCACATGGAGGTGACAGCTGGAATGTCGATAAGCCTAAGAAGAATGGCGAGGACGACAGTATGGGTGGACCTCACTAGAATGGCGAGGACGACAGTATGGGTGGACTTCACTAGAATGTTTCCGGAGAAAACGATGTTTGCATATAAAGCAATTAGGGTGTCGGGTGAGGATGTCGGGTGAAGATGTCGTCCTCCTCGAGTCGACCTTCGAGGTAATTGGGTATTTCTGTTTGAAGCAGTTTGCCTTTGTTGGTCTTCATCGCACTTACCACCACGTGATTTGTATAATGTCCTATAATTGGCTAGTAGAGCGGCTTATTTCATTCCTCCACGAGGAAACGGGTAAAATCTTTCTTGAATGCTCCGTCTCACTCTACCGATGGGCCTGGTCAGGTCCAATGACGATAAATGTGTAATGATACCTTGAACGACGCAGCTTTCGCTCCTAATCTGATCAATGGTGTGAGGTCGAGTTGTCGAGTACCAAGGAGATTTGTTCACCACGACTGGAACACATCTTCACCAAACGATCCCTGGCCATGATTGAACATGTTGACTTGCTGTTCACATGTTGACTTGCTGTTCACATGTTGACTTGCTGTTCACTTGCAGCACTGTTTCAAATACGAGGATGCCGCTATCAATCACTGTTTTTTGTCCATCGCGTCATTCCTTTAAATAAATGCCCCTTGCACAACCGCACGAATTACCATACCGGACCGGTCGTCGCCCGGGTTACCAAGGACGACGCTGCTCGACCTCATCTTCCGTCGAAGAGAACTAAATGGAGTGCGGCGGTCAAGAAATGAAAGCAGTCTTTGTCGCATAACGACTGACAGCATGATGTGACGACCACCTCGCAAGGGAACAATAGGACGGAACACACTAAGTGTTGTGGCGCCCACCTCGCAAGGGAACAAGAGGTCGGAACAGACTAAGTGTTGTGGCACCCACCTCGCAAGGGAACAAGAGGACGGAACAGACTAAGTGTTGTGGCGCCCACCTCGCAAGGGAACAAGAGGACGGAACAGACTAAATGTTGCGGCGCCCACCTCGCAAGGGAACAAGAGGAAGGAACACACTAAGTGTTGTGGCGCCCACCTCGCAAGGGAACAAGAGGACGGAACACACTAAGTGTTGTGGCGCCCACCTCGCAAGGGAACAAGAGGACGGAACACACTAAGTGTTGTGGCGCCCACTTCGCAAGGGAACAAGAGGACGGAACAGACTAAGTGTGGTGGCGCCCACCTCGCATGGGAACAAGAGAGGACGGAACACACTAAGTGTTGTGGCGCCCACCTCGCAAGGGAACAAGAGGACGGAACAGACTAAGTGTTGTGGCGCCCACTCGCAAGGGAACAAGAGGACGGAACAGACTAATTGTTGTGGCTACCACTCGCAAGGGAACAAGAGGACGGAATAGACTAAGTGTTGTGGCGACCACTCGCAAGGGAACAAGAGGACGGAATAGACTAAGTGTTGTGGCGACCACTCGGAAGGGAACAAGAGGACGGAATAGACTAAGTGTTGTGGGGACCACTCGCAAGGGAACAAGAGGACGGAATAGACTAAGTGTTGTGGCGCCCACCCCACAAGGGAACAAGAGGGCGGAACAGACTAAGTGTTGTGGCACCCACTTCGCAAGGGATCAAGAGGACGGAACAGACTAAGTGTGGTGGCGCCCATCTCGCAAGGGAACAAGAGGACGGAACAGACTAAGTGTTGTGGCGCCCACCTCGCAAGGGAACAAGAGGACGGAACAGACTAAGTGTTGTGGCGCCCACCTCGCAAGGGAACAATAGGACGGAACAGACTAAGTGTTGTGGCGCCCACCTCGCATGGGAACAAGAGGACGGAACAGACTAAGTGTGGTGGCGCCCACCTCGCAAGGGAACAAGAGGTCGGAACAGACTAAGTGTTTTGGCGCCCACCTCGCAAGGGAACAAGAGGACGGAACAGACTAAGTGTTGTGGCGCCCATCTCGCAAGGGAACAAGAGGAAGGAACAGACTAAGTGTTGTGGCGCCCACCTCGCAACGGAACAAGAGGACGGAACAGACTAAGTGTTGTGGCGCCCACCTCGCATGGGAACAAGAGGACGGAACAGACTAAGTGTTGTGGCGCCCACCTCGCAAGGGAACAAGAGGAAGGAACAGACTAAGTGTTGTGGCGCCCACCTCGCAAGGGAACAAGACGACGGAACAGACTAAGTGTTGTGGCGCCCACCTCGCAAGGGAACAAGAGGAAGGAACAGACTAAGTGTTGTGGCGCCCACCTCGCAAGGGAACAAGAGGACGGAACAGACTAAGTGTTGTGGCGCCCACCTCGCATGGGAACAAGAGGAAGGAACAGACTAAGTGTTGTGGCGCCCACCTCGCATGGGAACAAGAGGAAGAAGAAAAAGAAGAATAAATCATCTTATATTTGAATCATGCGACTCTAATTCGGAGGTGGCTCTTAGTGTGAAAATAACAACGATATGCATAGTTTGGCTAAGTTGTCCGATTGACACGTGTTCATACTATGTACTAGTTGTCATGTCGTGTGTAAACTAGACGCTGTTAACATTTATGTTACATCGCTTAAGGTGTTTTAAAGCGAAACAAAATTCATGGTTTGGGGCCATGCACCTAAACGAGATAATAAAAACTAACCACGTGCAACTAAAATTAAGAATATCACACCAGTGGTTTACCCAGAATGTCTTCTAAAAGTGGGAAATTCCGGTCATTTCTCCGGTTTACTGAAATTAAGATGCGGTCTTTTCAGGAAGGTTTCCCTAATAAACCACAGGCGTGAACATTTTAATTGTTGTTATAAGAAGCTATGACTTTGTAAATCTTACAGGTGCGTAGGCCCAAAATATGAATTTTGTTTCCCTTTAAATTTGACTTGACGCAGCTTGGCCATTAGTAGTTACTATTTAGGTAAGAGGTGCAATACCTGGGTCGATGGTGTAGAGAACATATTCGCCGTTTAATGATAAACATGTCTTAGCATAAGAAGAAATACACAGGAATGTGGAACAAGTAGTGGAAAACATTCAAGAGTATCTCCAACATAGAGTGACATACAAATCAAACAAGAGTAGAATAATGCTACACACATGGTACATTATGTAGTACATTTCATCACCACTGTACATTATGTTGTATGTATATATATATATACATATGTATATATATATATATATATATATATATATATATATATATATATATATATATATATAATTATATATATATATATATATATATATATATATATATATATATATAAATATATATATATATATATATATATATATATTAGTGCCCTGCGCGGGCCTAGAATTTGATCCCAAGCCCGGCCCGCAATTGGCAGTTAGAGTCCAGGCCCGGCCCAGGCCCGGCCCAGGCCCGACCAAGACCGTGAATGTTTGGCCCAGGCCCGGCCCGCAAGTTTCAGGCCCAAGCCCGCCCATACCCGCGGGCCAAAGATGGGTAAGCCCGCGGCCCGCTAAGTTTAGAGAAGATAAACCTATAATCTTATAACAAAGACGAAAAATAAATAAACTGTAAAACGTACTTATTGTTTTATTAAATAAAAAAGGTCCATAGTTTGCTGGATGAGTTCTAAAAATACAGCACCACCAACTTCTTCAAACTTACAAATATCCTGAAGAAAAATTAAGAAAAACTTCTTAGTGTCATTACTATTAATTATGGTAACATTTGTTATATTTGGCTTTAATGTATTGGTTTATTGTTAGGGTAGGATATTTGTTTATCTAACCCTGACTTAACCCATATGCAAGCCATAATCCCAATTTATATTGTTAATTGAATTAGCTCAACTAAGTTAACATAATTTAATATGATATTTCAATTAAATGTCACCCACTGGCACTGACACCCAGTGGCATTTCCAGCAGGTCTGCAGTCACTAGCCTGAGACAGACATGTTCAGACATGTGTGAATTAGTACAAGTGTGAATGAATTAGGACTGGGGAGAAATACCAATTACCAACTGGGTTGGGTACTGGGTAGTGGGCTAGTGGCCTAGTGTGCACTTGGCAGTGGGCAGGTCTTTCAGGTGGGCAATGTTTGGAGGGAAGACCTAGACAATAGAATGTCCACTGGTATGGTCAAAGATTGATAAGTTGATTGTTAATCATGGCTTGATTGCCTCTGCAAATATTTCTAAAGTAAACATTTGGGGCTGGCTACTTCCAGCCAAGTGAACTTATGGGGTCATTAGATTCCATGCAAGGTATCAATTTGCAACTATATAATACTAAAGAAATAATTTTAAGCATTCATTAAACGGAATTACAATTTATAATCAGTTTTTATTTAAAAAAAATAAAGTAATAATCGGTGTTTTGTATGAATAGTTTTATTATGTCCAGGCCCAGCCCAGGCCCCGCCCGGCCCACTCACACTAGGCCCAGGCCCGGCCCAAGCCCGATGTGTTTAAATTGTTTTCAGCCCAGGCCCGGCCCGGGCCCGCAGTATGTAGGCCCGGCCCGGCCCGGCCCGGCCCGGCCCGTGAGATTATGTAGAGGCCCGGCCCGGCCCGGCCCGCGGGCTGCGGGCCGGGCCGGGCTTGGACCAAAAGCCCGGCCCGCGCGCGCAGGGCACTAATATATATATATATATATATATATATATATATATATATATATATATATATATATATATATATATATATATATATATATTATATATATATATATATATATATATATATATATATATATGTATATGTATATATATATATATATATATATATATATATATATATATATATATATATATATATATATATATATATGTATATATATATATATATATATATATGTATATATATATATATATATATATATATATATATATATATATATATATATATATATATATATATATATATATATATAAATGAATACGACTTTCTGCCATTTAAGGCAACATTTTAAAGTACAATAGTACGCATCGATACATCAGTACGTATATTCACGAGTACGTTCGAGTCTTGGAGTTTAACTATTTTTTGACCTGAAACAAATGTATTCGTATTCACATTAGCATTCGTAAAACGCGTTAAATACATGCAGTTGTTAATCTACCTATTTCCCACCCAAAATAGTAAAATCACAATATATTAGGGTCTGATTTCTTGGAACCTCGGCATACGTGTACATTCATGCTTGCATATATTCGCATGCACACACGCGGGTGCGAAAGGTGTATATACACAACGCGGGTGCGAACGGTGTATATACACAACGCGGGTGCGAACGGTGTATATACACATTTAAAGTACTATGAATAAAAATAAAATTGAAAACTTACGTACTAGTGAATGGATTTCGCACATTAATTACATATTACGAACGCTCATAACGGTGTTTAATCGTAAATTAGTATACATGACTAGAAAGTAGCGCAAAATTTTCACCACACACAGTGGCGTTTTTAGGGGGGCATTGGGCCTTGACCCCATTTGGTTTAATTTTGTTGATTTGTTCCCATGTTTTTTTCCGTTGCGCCGCTACATGGCAGCATGGTAAACTAATGGGTGACTAAATTTCACCCCTTTTAGCCTCCCCCATTGCGTGATCCTAGATACGTCACTGGACACACCGATACATTTATATTATTTGACACAATAACTTAGTTTTCTATTTAAATTGTAGCCGTTGGACGACATTAAAGGTGATAATCCCGTTCACAAAGCATGGATAATCAAGCATTTGTCCTTTTCTATGGCCTAGATAAAAAATCTGCTCTACTAAGAAGATTAGTTGTTTGACTGACGTAGCGACACATGATGGTTTCATTCTAACTTCATTAAAGTAATCAAATCTACCGCGATTACATATACCGTATTCCACCCGAAAACCACCTGCGTTGCTCTTGTTGCTATTTAAACTGACTTAATCAATATTATTGCGTTGGTATTAAAACAATTTTTTATCACTGACAAACATATGGTTTTACCAAACAGTATCAAGAAACGTGGGCACATTCCTTATCAGTCAATACGGAAATAGTAGTTTCCGCGAAATACCGCTAGATGGCATTGACCAGTTATCTTGTACATGTAAACGCCATGTTAAGTACTGCAAGATTGTATTATGTATTTTGTTATTGATTATGTTTGTATCGGTTCTTGGACAAATCTATCACAGCTGATTCTCCGTCTCCTTTTTCAGTGATCGCCGTTGTCGCCTTTTCTTCCTAAGCCGCCAACTGGCCAATGTGACGGCGAAGACGCATCAGGAATTATTTTTCTATTTCCCGCGTGATGTAAACATGTGTCACTCCTTAACTTATAGCGAACGTCTGCGGATGTCTCAAAACATCAATATTGATGGGGTTGCCTATTTCTACGATTTAACTTCTGTTGACTCAGAACCAATACGGACCCGTTATGCCAGGTTCTTGTTAATGTTCATAGGACAGCTCAAATAAAGATAAATGACGGTCACTCGACCGGAAAATACTTTTCGAAAATTTAGAATTTTGTCAAAAGTGAGCTGTGTCGCTTGGAATTGTCACTTCTGAATTTCACAATAATGTTTACCGAGCTCGGCCTCACAAAACACGGCTCTAAATTAATATATATACATATACACACACATATATATAAATATATATATATATATATATATATATATATATGTATATATATATATATATATATATATATATATATATAAATATATGTATATATATATATATATAAATATATATATATATATATATGTATATATATACATTTATAAATGCACACATATATATATATATATATATATATATATATATATATATATGTATATATATATATATATATATATATATATATATATATATATATATATATGTGTGTGTGTGTGCATTTATAAATGCATATTTATATATAAATATATATATATATATATAAATAATTGTATATATATATTATATATAATTATATATCTAATTATATATGTATATGTGTGTATATATATATATATATATATATATATATAAATGTATATTTATATATAAATATATATATATATATATATATAAATAATTGTATATATATATTATATATAATTATATATCTAATTATATATCTAATTATATATGTATATGTGTGTGTGTATATATATATATATATATATATATATATATATATATATATATATATATATATATATGACACTGCTATGATGATATATGGATTTATCTACTATCGTTGACCACTCAAATTGCAGAACAGTATATTTTAAAAGGTGTTTTACGTTTACAATAACTAGACTTTTTAACAACAACGCCGATACAGGACTGTGTCGATGATCTGTGAACAACACAACTGAAGTTTTTTGTAGTCTCTTTGATATTTAACAATGCAGGTTAGCCTTACTTAGTAAATCTACGAGAGTGTAGGCCTCAAGCTGCTCGTATTCCTGGACACGCAGGTCGCGCATGTAGATATTTAGCTCCAGAAAATAGCGACTGAAACAGATTCTGTCGAAGATGTGAATATCTGATTCATTACGGCAAACAATAAACGAACGTGTATATTTTACCAATGGCTGAACATGACCACGATTAATTTCAATGGATATCACAATAGCAAAATCCCAATAAAAGTTGGTTAAATCTTTATAATTGTGTTTTAGTGTGTGACAAAAAGACATTCACACAAATTGTCAAACCTTTGTCAGCACGCCAAAGTAAATGGAAGTGAATGTTTGGCCATTGACGCCTAGCCAATTTTAAGGTACATGTAAGACGAAGTAATGCATCCACATTCCCTGCTCTAGTCTGTGTCAGCCTCAATTAGGACTTCAGGGATAAAGAGGAGAGCAACAAAATTAATTATGATGTCATGCACATTCACTTTTTAATCAAAATGTCTAGGTTTTGTCAAAAAGGTGCTGATTTCTACTGGACAATAATGGCTTGATCTGACCTCGATATTTTGGAGACGCTCATATGTATGCACAAGTAAAGCCGTAGCTACTCAATATGTAATAAAATGCATGAACAAGTTCAACTGAATAATTTTAAACACGTAAGCATGCGTGTCATACTTTTGGAGGAGTTTGTGTAGTTATGAATGTTGCTGTTCGTAGTTGTAGGCAGATGCGTAATGGTTTGTATGACGCTAACATACCTGAAAAAAGCTCCGTCCAGTCGAGACTTTTGAAGGAAAGATTCCAGTTTTTTGGAGTGCGGTTAGTTGTAGCGAGACAAGCTCGGAGTTGTACGGCAGTTTGAGTTTTTTGTCTTCAAATAAGCATTTCCAATTAATATCTATATCATTTCGTAGCATCTCGAAATAGATCGAACTGCTAATGTTATGCATGAAATATATTTCCATGGCAGCTTTCTCGTAAACGGAAGATCTATTGTAGTGGTCGAACTGTTTAGTGAACCATGCAGCCAGCAAAGGTTCTGACATGATCGAATAGGACTCTAGGCACCATTCCACTCTAGTGTCTTTTAGAGCGCTGTCTATTTTATCGAAACTTTCTTGTAAACTCTTGACGGAATCTTGATAGTTGTCAAGCTTTCGTTGTTTTGTCCGACGTAAACACGACGGCAAGGGATAATTTACTGACGTGTGTTTGTTTCTTCAAGTTGTCCAAGTATGCATCAATTGTATCGGTCGCGGACGCTTTTTGTATTCGACTGAAGCTACCAAAAACTCTTTAGAGCAATTTAAAAGTATTGCTGCATCGGCGTTGACGTTTCGTAATAACCAATCAATGTTTTTCATATATTTCGTAATGTGTCTTCTGAGTCGAGTGTACGTCTGATTTATTTCTATGGTTTTGGGGAACAATGTTTCAGTTAGATAGAGCGAGTCGTAACTGCCATTCGGGGTAACCATGTTGTTTACCAAAGGACAGCGTTGCAGTAAGTGTCGTGCACTCGGTCTAGATTGTGTAAAGCTCTTTTGGAAGCCATGAGCTCTTCTTCTAGACGCAGCTTTCGATGGTATTCCACGTTTCTCCCGGTGCCTATTTCGACAATACCATAGGACCAGGGAAATGATCTGAAAACTTGCTGTTTGTTTCGCAATACACGCTCCTTCGTGTCGAGCGATTCTTTCAAGTTCTTCCCCGTCCTAGGTGGTATGTTGACCAATAGAAAGAGCCGGAACGAGGCAGACATGTACATATAAAAGTCCATGTTGTTCCAACCGTTAATAAAATCTCTCTTTAAGACTTGTTGCATCTTGTGTATTCCCAATTTCATTATAACATCGTTGACGTCATTATGGGCATGTCTCCAATATTTCGTAGAGTTAAAAACGTTCCAGGATACCTCTTGTTGTAACGCACGTAGAACTCGTTCCGCCTCCTCTATGTTAACTAACCGTCTGTGTGGCAATACACGCTCCTTCGTGTCGAGCGATTCGTTCAAGTTCTTCCCCGTTTTGTCGAGGAATGCTTCAGACAAATTGAATCGGTTTTTGTAGTTCCGGTTGGCGGACGCATAGCTCATGGACGTTTTGTAATGCACGATATCACACGCTTTCGGGCACACGCACGCGGCAGACCGGGTTTCGTTAAATTTTTCTGAAAGGCAAACGTCACTTTAAAATTTGATGTACACTGTAATAGTACACGCAGCACACTTGTGGCTCCAATTAGGTAATTGTTGCTATGTGAACTTTTCGATTGCGTTCGCGTTAGAGAGTCTATATGACGTAGTGCTCCACGCCAGATTGTTAGGGGAAGGTAGTGTTAGTTGAGCCCTAAGTCTAGAGTCCATATGACGTAGAGCTCCATGCGAGATTGTTAGGGGAAGGTAGTGTTAGTTGAGCCCTAAGTCTAGAGTCCATATGACGTAGAGCTCCATGCGAGATTGTTAGGGGAAGGTAGTGTTAGTTGAGCCCTAATTCTAGAGTCCATATGACGTAGAGCTCCATGCGAGATTGTTAGGGGAAGGTAGTGTTAGTTGAGCCCTAAGTCTAGAGTCCATATGACGTAGAGCTCCATGTGAGATTGTTAGGTAGTGTTAGTTGAGCCACAAGATTAGTTGAGCCACCCATGTTTCCCAGGAACCGACAGTTACTTGGTACCATCCAATAATTGAACATGTTATTAGAATACGATTGATGTACAATAAGTCCCATTTCTGATAATGGTCAGAAAATGCGAGCTAAAAGTATATTTTGTTGATGTTTTCCGAAACTTTTGGTGATTTTGGTTAATGTGTGCTTGGGAGTAAACTATCCGTACGTGAATATACTTTATTGTCTGCGCACTTACCAATGGTTTAATTATGCTTAGTAAATAAGATTATTTACATCACTTCGCGCGTTAAGAAGTTAATTTAAATAGCTTAATGTCGGGCAAGTTGAGCAGCGGTTAAGGAACGAAGACGTGTGTTCTTTACCCCAAAATACATCAAGGAATAACATTTTCCGGGCAAACAAATTCGGACATCGGATAGCTACAAGACAACATATTACAAGTTAGTTACACTGGTAGCGATCGGCCTATATTAATTAAGTGTGCAGGCTGACTAATTAAGCGGGTAGATTTTTCAGAGACGTGTTGTACTCACTGGGTAGATGTGTTGTACTCACTGGGTAGATGTGTTGGCTGAGTTGTTATGAAATATTAATACAAGGCCTACGTAAATTATACAAATAAAGCATTTAATCAAACCTACGCTATACTCTCCCTCAATTGACCCCACACCAAGAGTTAATTGAGCCAGTTTCCCAACCATATTTGAACCAGTTACATATAATTATATATGCATGCTAGATATATTATCTTTGATTTTACATTATCCACTAATAATCATAGATCATGTGAGTAAACACATTTCTTGCTTACGAGTATGATTGTGCCCTCGATTTGAAAAAGAATGAAAAATGGCTAAAACTGCCTTCCCGTACTTTAATCTGGATTACTTTAATCTGCCAAAATTGTAACGGTTTCGCGTTCTTGAAACCTGGATTAGTGGTTCAAACATAGAAATAATATACATGTAGGGTAGGGTGGGGGCAAGGAGCCCCCTTAAGAGGAAATCGAATAGGTAAAGAATCCTTTCGGTAAGTATCGTCTATGCGCAATGAATGATGTATAGTTCATTATCATAGGTACTTTCCGTGTGTTGAAATTGTTGACGTAACCAGTCTCTGAAAAAGGTTGTAGGCATTTTAGCGGAGGTTCTTACGGTGGGGCAAAAAAAAACCTCGGGGCATTTACAATTCCTTTATTTGAATATTCGTTATAATACACCACACTCAACCGGTTATACGCCACTATTATAATCGTAATAGCTTCTTTTATTTACTTCTTATGTCCCACTTTGGAATGGATGATTTGTAAACTTATGAAGAGAGCATTTAAATTATTTTAAATGAATAGCTGGTAAGGTTGCGGTTTACATTTTCTGCAACCGTACTTTCATAAGATGGACACGATGATATGCCGCGCTATCTGATCTAGTGTGAAAATAGGAACGATATACATAGTTTAGTTAAGTTATCTGATTGACATGTTGTGTGTAATCTAGACGCTGTTTATAATTATGCTACATCGCCTATTGTGTTATAAACTGAAACAAGATTAATGATTTAGGGGCTATGCACTTAAACGAGATAACAAAACCAGCCACTAATATTAAAAATATCGCAGCAGTGGTTTACTCGGAATGTGTTCTAAAAGTGGGAGATTGGGGTCATGTCTCTGGTTGACTAAGGGCTGACATGTTAGCCATGGAAATCGGGTAACCTAAACTAAGGTGCGTAGGCCCAAAACCAATACTTTTGTTTCCCTTTAAATTTGAGATGACGGAGCTTGGCCATTAGTAGTTACTAGTTGGGTAGGAGGTGCAATAACTTCGTTTGTGGAATAGAGAACATATTCGCCGTTTAATGATAAAAATGAATTAGCATAAGAAGAAATACACAGGAATGTGGAACAAGCAGTGGAAAAACTTCAAGAGTAGTTCCAACATACAGTGACATACAAACCAAACAACGGTAGAATAATGCCACACATTATGGTACATTATGTAGAACATTTCATCACCACTGTACATTACCAAACACCATCATGCAGTATATATATATATATATATATATATATATATATATATATATATATATATATATATATATATATATATATATATATATATATATATATATATATATATATATAAATATATATATATATATATATATATATATTTAAGTGCAGTAGTACGCATTGATACATGAGTACGTATATACACGAGTACGTTCGAATACACGTACACACGTAAATACACGGAGGCTTGGAGTTTAACTACTCTTTGACCTGAAACAAATGTATTCTTATTCACATTCGTATTCGTAAAACACGTAAAATAGATGCAGTTGTTAATCTCTGTGTTTCCTACCCAAAATTGTAAAATCACAATATATTGGGGTTTGATCTCTTGTTACATCGGTATACATGTACAGTTATGCATGCATATATTCGCATGCACACACGCGCGTGCGAACGGTGTATATATATATACAATTAAAGTATTATGAATTAAAATAAAATTGAAAACTTTCAAACTAGTGAATGGATTTCGCACATTAATTACATATCAAGAACGCTCATTACGGCATTTAATCTTAAATTAATAGACGTGACTAGAAGGTAGAGCAAAGTTATGTTTTTTATTTTTACAATTTACAACCTGAAACGTTCGCCACACTCAGTGACTTTTTAAGGGGGTAATTGGGCCTTGACTCCATTTGGTTTATTTTTGTATTTTATCCGTTCCGCCGCTATGTGGCAGCATGGTAAACTAATCGGTGAGTAAACTTCATCCCTTTTATCCGTCCCCATTGCATCATCCTAGATACGTCACTGGACACACCGATACATTTATATTATTTCACACAATAACCTAGTTTTATATTTAAATTGTAACATTTGCACGACATTAAATGTGAGAATCCCGTTCAAAAAGCATGGATAATCAAGCATATGTCCTTTTCTATGGCCCAGATAAAAATCTGCTCTACTATGAAGATCAGTTGTTTGACTGACGTAGCGACACATGATAGTTTCATTCTAAAGTCATTAAAGTAATAAAATCTACGGTGATTACATATACCGTATTCCACCCGAAAACCACCTGTGTTGTTCTTGTTGCTATTTTAACTGACTTAATCAGCATTATTGTGTTGGTACTAAAACTCCAATTTTATCACTGACAAACATATGGTTCTACCAATCAGTATCAAGATACGTGGGCACATTCCTTATCAGACAATACGGAAATAGTAGTCTCCGCGAAATCCGCTGTGATAGATTTGTCCAAGAACCGATACAAACATAATAAATAACAAAATAAATAATACGATCCTGCAGTACTTAACACGGCGTCTACATGTACAAAATAAATGGTCAATGCCATCTAGCGGATGTGTTATAAACTGAAACAAGATTAATGATTTAGGGGCTATGCACTTAAACGAGATAACAAAACCAGCCACTAATATTAAAAATATCGCAGCAGTGGTTTACTCGGAATGTGTTCTAAAAGTGGGAGATTGGGGTCATGTCTCTGGTTGACTAAGGGCTGACATGTTAGCCATGGAAATCGGGTAACCTAAACTAAGGTGCGTAGGCCCAAAACCAATACTTTTGTTTCCCTTTAAATTTGAGATGACGGAGCTTGGCCATTAGTAGTTACTAGTTGGGTAGGAGGTGCAATAACTTCGTTTGTGGAATAGAGAACATATTCGCCGTTTAATGATAAAAATGAATTAGCATAAGAAGAAATACACAGGAATGTGGAACAAGCAGTGGAAAAACTTCAAGAGTAGTTCCAACATACAGTGACATACAAACCAAACAACGGTAGAATAATGCCACACATTATGGTACATTATGTAGAACATTTCATCACCACTGTACATTACCAAACACCATCATGCAGTATATATATATATATATATATATATATATATATATATATATATATATATATATATATATATATATATATATATATATATATATATATATATAAATATATATATATATATATATATATATATTTAAGTGCAGTAGTACGCATTGATACATGAGTACGTATATACACGAGTACGTTCGAATACACGTACACACGTAAATACACGGAGGCTTGGAGTTTAACTACTCTTTGACCTGAAACAAATGTATTCTTATTCACATTCGTATTCGTAAAACACGTAAAATAGATGCAGTTGTTAATCTCTGTGTTTCCTACCCAAAATTGTAAAATCACAATATATTGGGGTTTGATCTCTTGTTACATCGGTATACATGTACAGTTATGCATGCATATATTCGCATGCACACACGCGCGTGCGAACGGTGTATATATATATACAATTAAAGTATTATGAATTAAAATAAAATTGAAAACTTTCAAACTAGTGAATGGATTTCGCACATTAATTACATATCAAGAACGCTCATTACGGCATTTAATCTTAAATTAATAGACGTGACTAGAAGGTAGAGCAAAGTTATGTTTTTTATTTTTACAATTTACAACCTGAAACGTTCGCCACACTCAGTGACTTTTTAAGGGGGTAATTGGGCCTTGACTCCATTTGGTTTATTTTTGTATTTTATCCGTTCCGCCGCTATGTGGCAGCATGGTAAACTAATCGGTGAGTAAACTTCATCCCTTTTATCCGTCCCCATTGCATCATCCTAGATACGTCACTGGACACACCGATACATTTATATTATTTCACACAATAACCTAGTTTTATATTTAAATTGTAACATTTGCACGACATTAAATGTGAGAATCCCGTTCAAAAAGCATGGATAATCAAGCATATGTCCTTTTCTATGGCCCAGATAAAAATCTGCTCTACTATGAAGATCAGTTGTTTGACTGACGTAGCGACACATGATAGTTTCATTCTAAAGTCATTAAAGTAATAAAATCTACGGTGATTACATATACCGTATTCCACCCGAAAACCACCTGTGTTGTTCTTGTTGCTATTTTAACTGACTTAATCAGCATTATTGTGTTGGTACTAAAACTCCAATTTTATCACTGACAAACATATGGTTCTACCAATCAGTATCAAGATACGTGGGCACATTCCTTATCAGACAATACGGAAATAGTAGTCTCCGCGAAATCCGCTAGATGGCATTGACCATTTATTTTGTACATGTAGACGCCGTGTTAAGTACTGCAGGATCGTATTATTTATTTTGTTATTTATTATGTTTGTATCGGTTCTTGGACAAATCTATCACAGCTGATTCTCCGTCTCCTTTTTCAGTGATCGCCGATGTCGCCTTTTCTTCCTAAGCCACCGACTGGTCAATGCGATCGCGAAGGCGTCTACTGCCTCGAAGAGGG
>OY759273.1:3418836-3508836 GCA_963662155.1 Lamellibrachia columna
AAGAGGAGTGCAACAACAGCATGCTAGCAACATTAATTATGATGTTATGAACATTCACTTTTTAATCAAAATGTCTAGGTTTTGTCAAAAAGGTGCTGATTTCTACTGGACAATAATGGCTTGATCTGACCTCGATATTTTGGAGACGCTCATATGTATTCACAAGTAAAGCCGTAGCTGCTCAATATGTAATAAAATGCATGAAGAAGTTCAACTGAATCATTTTAAATACGTAAGCATGCGTGTCATACTTTTGGAGGAGTTTGTATGCTGGCAGCGTTAGAAGGATGTGTAATTATGAATGTTGCTGTTCGTAGTTGTTAGCAGATGCGTAATGGTTTGTATGACGCTAACATACCTGAAAAAAGTTCCGTCCAGTCGAGACTTTTGAAGGAAAGATTCCAGTTTGTTCTGGAACGCGGTTACTTGTCGTAGCGAGACAAGCTCGGAGTTGTACGGCAGTTTGAGTTTTTTGTCTTCAAATAAGCATTTCAAATTAATATCTATATCATTTCGTAGCATCTCGAAATAGATCGAACTGCTAATGTTATGCATGAAATATCTTTCCATGGCAGCTTTCTCGTAAACGGAAGATCTATTGTAGTGGTCGAACTGTTTAGTGAACCATGCAGCCAGCAAAGGTTCTGACATGATCGAATAGGACTGGCGGCACCATTCCACTCTAGTGTCTTTCAGAGCGCTGTCTATTTTATTGAGACTTTCTTGTAAACTCTTGGCGGAATCTTGATAGTTGTCAAGCTGTTTCATTATTTTGTCCGACGTAAACATGACGGCAAGGGATAATTTACTAACGTGTGTTTGTTTCGTCAAGTTTTCCAAGTATGCACCTATTGTATCGGTCGCGTATGAGCGGCTGTAGTTACGCCATTGATCACTCAAATAATGCATGTTGTTTAAATAATACCTAATGTCACCAGAAATCCGTGTTTTGGCATTGACGACTTTTTCTTCCATTTGGTTGATTTCATTCTTTTGATGCATAATACGCTGAAGCGGTTGTTGTATGACAAGCGACTCGTACAATTCTATGTCCTTGTGGTATTCGACTGAAGCTTCTACAATCTCTTCAGGCCAATTATCATCGATGGTGTGGTTTTGTAATAACCATTCAATGTTTTCCATATATTTCTTAATGTGTCTTCTGAGTCGAGTGTACGTCTGATTTATTTCAGTGGTTTTGGGGAACAATGTTCCAGTTAGATAGAGCGAGTCGTACCTGCCTTTCCGTATAAACCTGTTGTTTACTAAAGGGACAGCGTTGCTGTAGGCGTCGTGCACTCGGTCTAAATTGTGTAAAGCTCTTTTCGAAGCGATGAGCTTTTCTTTTCGACACTCTTTTGGCGATAATTCTATCTTTCTGTAACTACCTGGCAAAGGTAAATAAAAATGCGTATCTTTCGCTTTCCTGTAATTGTCAGGCACGTACATAATTGTATAACACTTCGATACAGTCATGCAATCATAAAAGTACATGTTGTTCCAACCTTTAATAAAATCTCTCTTTAAGACTTCTTTCATCTTGTGTATTCCCAATTTCATTATAACATCGTAGACGTCATTATGGGCATGTCTCCAATATTTAGTATAGTTATAAACGTTCCAGGATACATCTTGTGATAACGTACGTATAACTCGTTCCATCTCCTCTATGTTAGCTCGCCGTCTGTCTGGCAAAATAAGCTCCTTCGTGTCGAGCGATTCGTTCAAGTTCTTTCCCGCTTTCTTGAGGAATGTTTCAGACAAATCCAATCGGTTTTCGTGGTTCTGGTTGGCGGACGCATAACTCATGGACGTTTTGTAATGCACGATATTACACGCTTTCGGGCACACGCACGTGGCAGACCGGGTTTCGTACATTTGTTCTGAAAGGCAAACGTCGCTTTAAAATCTGACGTGCACTGTAATAGTACACGCAGCACACTTGTGGCTCCAATTAGGTAATTGTTGCTATGTGAACTTTGCAATTGCGTTCGCGCTAAATCAAGAGTCCGTATGACGTAGAGCTCCATGCGAGATTGTTAGGGGAAGGTAATGTTAGTTGAGCCCTAAGTCTAGAGTCCATATGACGTAGAGCTCCATGCGAGATTGGTAGGGGAAGGTAGTGTTAGTTGAGCCACAAGATTAGTTGAGCCACCCATGTTTCCCATGAATCGACAGCAGCGATAGTTACTTGGTACCATCCAATGATTGAACATGTTATTAGAATACGAGTGATGTACAATAAGTCTACATTTCTGACAATGGTAAGAAAATGTGAGCTAAAAGTATATTTTGTTGGTGTTTTTCGAAATTGTTTGTGATTTTGGTTAATGTGTGCTGCCGAGTAAACTATCCGTACGTGAATATACTTTATTTTCTGTGCACTTACAAATGGTTTAATTATGCATAGTGAAGAAGATTATTTACATCACTTCGCGCGTTAAGGAGAAGTTAATTTAAAAAGCTTAATATCGGGCAAGTTGAGCAGCGTTTAAGGAACGAAGACGAGTGTTCTTTACCCCAAAATACATCAAGGAATTAAATTTTCCGGGCAAACAAATTGGGACATCGGGTAGGTACAAGACAACATATTACAAGTTAGTTACACTTGTTGCGATCGGCCTATATTAATTAAGTGTGCAGGCTGATTAATTAAACGGATAGATTTTACAGAGACGTGTTGTACTCACTGTGTAGATGTGTTGGCTGAGTTGTTATGAAATATTAATACAAGGCCTACGTAAATTATACAAATAAAGCATTTAATCAAACCTACGCTATACTCTCTCTCAATTGACCCCCCACACCAAGAGTTAGTTGAGCCAGTTTCCCAACCATATTTGAACTAGTTACATATAATTATATATGCATGTTAGATATAATCGTAACAGCTTATTTTAGTTAATTCTTATGTCCCACTTTGAAACGGACGATTTGTAAACTCATGAAGCTAGCATTTAATTTGTTTAATGAATAGCTGGTAAGGTTGCGGTTTACTTTTTCTGCAACCGTACTTTCATAAGATGAACATGATGATATGCCGCGCTATCTGATCTCTAAATGCTAGTGTGAAAATAGGAACGATTTACATAGTTTAGTTAAGTTATCCGGTTGACATGTTGTGTGTATACTAGACGCTGTTATTAGTTATGATACATCTCTTATTATGTTAACAAGATTTATGATTTGGGGGCTATGCACCTTAACGAGATAATAAAACCAGCCACCTGCAACTTTAAAAAAAAATATCACGCCAGTGGTGTACTCGGAATGTGTTCTAAAAGTGGGAGATTCGGGTCATGTCTCTGGTTGACTAAGGGCTGACATGTTAGCCATGTTATGGAAATCGGGTAACTTAGACTACGCGTGACTTATTAAATGAGGCCTGTATACACATGAACGACGCAAAGTCTAAAACAAACGTATTATTTTCTCAGAAAGAGGACTAGTTTAACCATAACCGGCACACTTGGGGTTAATTCTGACCCCACGGGGGTACCTTTGTATCTTTTTTCATACATGAGGTAATGGTTCTAGTTTATTGTCAACTACTTTCATGTATAAATGCAGAAAAAGTTATTACCACAGTTATTTTATAGGAGATATGATAAAAAAACTAGTTGGGTTCAAATTTGTTCCCAATAGCATAACAAGCGATTGCCCTTTTTATAAAAGAGATACATTGTTTGTCATATACATTGTTTCCAGAAAACATGACATGAACATGACATAAACATTTTGCAGGAATAAAATATTGTTTTCCACACACCAACACAAGTTACCTAATTCCGGTGATATAATTCTTTTTTGTCCGCAAAAGATTTTACGAAATCCGATTTCCATAAAAAATTAAACTCTGAGTTCCAGGAAAATGAAACTATCAGCAGTATATGACTCTCGAAAACAGGTAAACGTGTTAGTGCGGCCTAATGCAATGACCGTGGCGGTTAGGCGAGTACGTTGCAGTGTTGAAGAGGCTCTTCAACAAATATTTCAGCAAGACAGTGATTCCGAACTGTCAGAAATAACAAGTGACGGCGATAATGCTAGTGACAACGACTAGGTGCCGAATCCACGTGTACAGAGAGATGAAGTGTCAGATAACTATCATGTTTCCGATACGGATGAGGAGCCAGATGAGGTAGAAGTAAATGAAAATTCTGGAGAATCAGACAGTGGCAATAGTTCGGATGGTGAACATGCTGTGCAGTAAAGAGGTCTTGGCAGAGCACGTGGTTGCGATCGGGCCCCAGGTCTTGGACAGGCTCCAAGGAGGGGACTGGGTCGTAGAGAGAATATTGTTCCACCAATAGCTATCTATGATGACATGACTGATAAAAAATGACAAGGTTGGTAAAATGCGTTTATCTATTTTTATCTATTATGTAACATTGTATCTGAAAAATATAACAACTTCAAAAGGACGCAACAGTATATTTCAGGGTGGGGGTCGGGGAGGGAGGCTAGAGGATTTAAAAAAAAATGTTTTTGACAATATAAAATGTTGAAATAAATAGTTTGTGGCAAGGTTTTTGAAACAACAACATATAAATAAGCAACTAAAAGTTTGTTTTTGGGTCCGAGCAAAAAAATAGTGTTTTTGTTTGTTTTCGATTGCGAACAACATAGGAAGTTTGCGAACGACATTTTTTCTAGCCTTCCCCTCCCGATATCTAATGGTGCGTCCCTCACTGAACTTATTGTCTGAATTGATAAGTTCAAAAACTATTGTATCTGTAATGCAGATTTGATAACTGTGTACTTTTTTAGCATATACTACAAAACTTGTATGATAATATTGATACCTGTACAGACGATACATATATTAATGAATTTTTTCCAGGCGTGGAATCGCAACCCCCCTGCACCACATAAGCATGAACAACAAGACATCATTCGAAATCCACCTGGTGTTACAAGAAAAGGAATTGTTCAAAGCATAAAAGCTTCATTTGAACTTTTCTTTACACCTGAACTCTTGGATGTCATCACGAAGGAGACAAACACTGAGGCCAACCGTGTTTGCACTGCAGGGAATGCCGCTCATCCAGACAACATGGAGTTTTGGGTCCCTCTCGTGGTTACTGAGCTTACTGAGTGCTGGTTTACATAGAACCCACGTGGAACCTATTCGTGAACTATGGTCGCGTGAATATGGAAGGCCAATTTTCTGCGCCACAATGTCATTGAATCGCTTTAAGGATATCCTTCGATTTCTCCGATTTGACAACAAGAATACACGAGCTGCAAGGAGGGAAATAGATAAGCTTACCGCATTCAGAGATATTTCTTGGAAAATTGCAACGGTGCTAGATCCCAGGTCCAGACATGACTGTTGACGAGCAACTTGTGCCATTCAGGGGAAGGTGTGCCTTTAGACAATACATACCGAGTAAACCAGCCAAATATGGTTGAAGATTTGGTTGAATTGTGATGGTGATACATCTTATCCATTGAAAGGGGAAGTTTATCTTGGTTGGCAACCTGGTGAAGCTCAACGTGTGGGCCTAGGTACAGAAGTCACGAACACTACTGGACCCTGGCTTCGCAGTGGACGAAATGTTGTCTGTTCACATCCGGCAACTGGCTGAGGAACTCTTGCTACAGCATACTACACTAGTTGGAACACTGCGAAAGAACAAAGCAGATACTACACGATAAATGCAACCAGTTAATAACCGACCAGACAATTCATCCGTATTTAGATTCGCAGGAAATGTGACCATGACATCATGTGTACCATCCAAGGGAAAGCAGTAATCGTCCTGACAACTATGCATCATGACGCAGTCACTGAAGGAGATGCCTAGAAGTAGGAAATAATCCTCCATTACAACAGCACGAAAAGTGGCTTTGACAATATGGACCGTCTTTTTTGTCATGTAAGCGAAAGATCAACCGCTGGCCCACCATCCTATTCTTCAACATGTTGGATGTAGCTGGTGTAACGGCAATTGTGAAATGGGTATCCTTAAATCCTGAGTGGGCTGCAAACAACAAAAAGGTACTTCGACGTAAGTTCCTCAAACAAATCGGATATGATCTAACTGATGACTGGATTCAGCTTCGTATGCAGAATGTTCGTATCTTGCAGCCACGTGTCAAAACAGCCTTGAAGCTGCTTGGAAAACTAGTCGTTCATCCACAGCCTGCCAGAGAAGCAGGACATCAGATCAGAAAGCGATGTCAGCTGTGTACAGGTGGAAGGGACAAGAAAACATCAGCTGTATGTTCGTCATGCTAAAGATTTGCATCCGCCGACCATTCGTCCCAGATAACAACGTGTGTTGACTGCGTGCTGTGAATGACATTCACGTTAACACATGAATGGACGATGTACATTTACATGAATAATTTGTCAAGAAACACTTTATCCTTGGTTGAACACTACTTATTAGATACGTTTTGAATATTTTAGTGTAGAATATTTTAATAAGATTTCTAAAACTTAAAACAATATGTCAATCATTTGCAGTTTGCAACTTTGGAATGAGAGTTAATGTGTTCGTCAATTTCGTAAAAGTGAAAAAGGGATACAATATGCCAACGTACACATATGGGAAATAAATTTGTTAGTGTCGGGTGTGGTATAGCCTAGTTGCTGAAAGCACCGCAAAACTCTAATAAATAAATCAATCAATCAATTTGTTGCGTTATAATAATATTATAATCTATAACCATGCCCAAAGCAACATTTTGGGTATTTTAAGCTAAATTTAAGAATAAACTTCGTGTTTAGCAACATAAAATACAACATTTTCAGAAAATTTATCACAACAAAGAGGCATAATCTTAAAAAATTTACATATTTTAATCTTTTATATTTACAATGAAACAATCTTGGAATACTACACAACATATTTGATTAAGCCGTTGTGAGAGTATTTGTATGTGTGCCGGTGAAAATTAATAAACAAAAGCCAAAATATGTGAGGTTAGTTGAGTTTTGACGCAAGCAGCATGGCCATATCGTATTGGTAAGCATAGAAATAGGTGGATACAAATATAAATTCATTTGGCGAGAGAATCTTGCTAGACTTCGACACTCGTGACGTCGGGTTATCTAACAGTACGGCCCGGCTCATGAAAATAAGATGCTGTATGTTCAACAAGGTGTTTTCTTAAACCACTGGCGTGATATTCTTAATTGTAGATACAAAACTGGTTATGTTTTAGTAACTTTTACATGTGCATAGACCAAAAAATTATGATTTATGCCCGAAACCATGATTTTTGTTTTCTTTGAAATTACAGTGATTAGCAAAATTCATTTAAGCATGCTGTAGAGCACGTTAGTTCTATACTTTGCTATATAGTACTCGTCTGTACCTCAAATGATGATGTAGTTACTATACTTCACATACAACATAATATATCAGGGGGGGTGGATCTTTTCGTTGACCGTAGTGCGGCAGATAAGTCCGAGTTTTCGGCTGGACCAAGTTTTGTCGTCTGTGTTTCTTGGCTGATTTAGCAAGACTAGGTTGTACACTTTCCGAAAATGTCGGGCAGTTACTGAATAACTAGCCAAACAATCTCCAATCCTGCAAAATCACGAGTGCTTTTGTTTTTTAATACAATATGTATTAAGATAACAGTATAACCCTTTATCTATGTGACATTTTTGTTTGCTATTGCCACAAATACATGCATTACTTCTGATCACTTTGTAGGTGCTGGTAGTGATATCCTGGCTAAACCAGTCTCCTGCCCAATACCAGCACCCGTAGAGATATGCCGAATGATTCAACATTATCTGGAGTAATGTCAATAGATGTCTTAATTGCAAGAACACCAATTTAATTTGGTTAAAGGGTTACAAAACTTCTCGCGACTTTACGTGTTGAGTGAACGTTTTGGCCAGGACATCAAAGCCTGCGTAATCGTGGACTTACACAATGGCAAACAAACTGACCTGGAATAATGCCAATGGGTGACCCAAAAGCAAAATACCAATTTAATATGGTTAACGTTTTACAAGTTTAACTTAAATGTACTCGTTTTTATCGTAAAATTATGTTATGTAGTATAAACTACATTATATATTATAACATAACAATGGCCGTCCAAATGTTTCTAAATAAAGAGGCAATTTTGAAATCAATACTTCGACGTTTAAAAACTCAACCTCGATGGAAGAGACGGAACCATAAAATGTCAGAGTTTGTTACTTATAAACGACTTCAGTGGCAATTGACAATTTGTCGAGCCAGCCTATCACCCGGCACGGAACGGGGTGGTTCGACGAATCGCGTTCATTGGTGCTCTATATAAAGATGTTTAGATTGTTCTCCGCTAAGATACTTCGGAACTATTTCGTAAGTTATTTGTTAACGATGATTTCGCAGGATAAATAAATAACAAATAACTTATTTCGTAAGTTATTTGTTAACGATGATTTCGCAGGGTAATGACAATCGAAAATAATAGCCTGATGAACAGCCGAAAACGTATATTCGTGCGAAAGTTGTTCAAACATTAAACAACGACGATACGTACAATCGATAATTGTTTAACTTCGTCTTTCAACCAATCTCAAAGCATCGATTTGGGAATATACATATCCGGTGTTACTTTATGTTGCAGTTCACCGTGCACCCAGTCCATATTTCCTTTAAGCAGCAGGGACTAATGTGGTGTGAAAACTGATGGTCCCACACATAATGTGTGCTGACTCAAAAAGTTACAGTTAATATATTAAGGAATCATAAAACAAAGTGTTGTGCTTTTATCCGGTCTGTACCCATATCATCAAGATATGTTGCTAAGTTACCTGACTAACAGTCGATAAACTGTCATATTTCCATATCCACTTACCTATCGCTGGCAGCAGGCAGCTTACGTATCGGGAGACGTTACACACGGGCGGTTCGTCTGTAATCAATAGTACAACTGATAGTTACTGAAAGCACCACGCAGCAGAAGGCGGTGCATGTAATCCATTTATTTGTTTCGGTTTTTTAACAATGGCGTGTCACATGCATTGGATCATATTTACAATTGAAGAATTGTTGCAAGTTTTCTGGCAACAATGTATTATTTGCTTTGCACATTACAATAAAAAAATGTAATTCTGTTAAGTGATGTAAGAGTGAGGGGAGATAGGCACATATCTCGACTAGAAACCATGGCGATGACAGAAAAACAACAACAGAAACTGCAATTTTGCGAGAATAACTGGGTGAAAAGAATTGCAGGAGTGAAAAGAATAGACAAGCGACGAATGGAGGAGATGAGGAAGGAAGTTGGTGTGAGAGACAGCCTCACGAGGAAGCTGGTGAGGACCGGTTAAAGTGGACTGGACATGTGGAAAGAATGGAAGGGGTACAATTTTCGAAGAGA
This sequence comes from Lamellibrachia columna, assembly GCA_963662155.1. NCBI lineage: Eukaryota > Metazoa > Annelida > Polychaeta > Sabellida > Siboglinidae > Lamellibrachia > Lamellibrachia columna. Next base: position 3,428,179 of record OY759273.1, read on the forward strand.
GCGGATGCGCTTAAAGTGGAGGGTAGAGGGAGAAGAGAAAGACCGAGACTGAGAGGACTGCGTGAAGAGAGATTTAGTGGGAGTAGGAAGGGGTGGAGAATGAGAGCGAGGGATAGAGGGGAATGGAGATGATCTGTGGTGACGGTAGTTAAACGGGATTAGTGATGAAGAAGAAGAGGAAATATCAACGACCGGTATCGGTGACAGCCTCACCCCTAATACAGGGTTATGTTTTTGTAAGCGTAACACATCATAATGATAATTAACCTGTAGAGGCGACATGTGGCATATAGTAATCTCGACAGCCACACTTGTCGACAACGAAGTCAGTGAGGCATTCCATGTAGCATGCTGCCTGCGAGTAACGACTGAAGTAGTGCAGCTTGTTGTGTCTCACACAGTCACCGTGTGGTGGCGGCAGGTTGGTTTCCTACAATATCAACATTCAACCGACGAATGGCTACGAGTACCAACAGAAACCCATCCTATGAACGTTTCTCACAATAGGATTGGTTATTTTCGCATCTTGTCATCGCATTTATAATTTATTTGTTTAAAAACGTTTCCACATAAATTCCCATAAATTCATGACTCAAACAAGTTGATATGTGTATTATTTATCGTGCGCTATTGGTTGCCATGAATCTAATCCATGATACACAGAAGGAGACTGGATGTGTTGTTCATCCAGGAGACCAATACGAAAGGTATAACCCTTACGAAAATATATCATGATATAACTTGTTTTGGAAATGTAAATGCCTACACACAGGACATGGGAACTTGGATGTAAACTATAAAATGGGAAATACTGTTCTGGGTACCACTGTAAAAGAAAAGGACTTAGAATTGACAATAAGCGCTGATATAAAAGTTTCAGAGCAGTGTTGTGTTGCAGCTTCAAAGGGTATTCAAATTATTGGGTTGATTAGGAGAAATATAACATACAAGGAAAAAAAAACTAATTATACCTCTGTATAAAGCAATAGTTAGACCTCATTTAGAATACTGTATACCAGCGTGGAGACCATATCGTAAGAAGGATATAGATACGCTCTAAAGAATACAGAAAAGAGCAACTAAACTGATTCCAGAACTGAGAGACCTTAGTGATGAAGAAAGACTGAAAGTATGTGGTTTAACATCCCTAGAGACAAGGCGGTTAAGAGGAGATCAAATATTTTTTAAGGATATTGAATGGGTATGAAAATATTGATAGAAATATTTTGTTCTCACTCAAGAAAAATAACAGAACTAGAGGACATGAGGTAATATTAGTGAAGGATCAGTGTAGACTTGATATCAGATTATCTACATATTGTATAACTGCTAGCAGCGTGAATATGTTTAAAAACAAGGTTGACACATATCTCAGCAGGACGGATTACACATAGATTAAAAATGTTGGACTATCGATAAGCCAACGACTTCCTTGTCCACTTGCCATCTGGGCCTTTGCCCTGGATGACAATCTTGTTAAATACTTGTTAAACTTGGTATGCCATACTATATCATGGTAAACCATGGTAGATCATGGTAAACTATGGCATGCCATACTTTGTATGTGTATGGTAATGCATGGTATACAATGGTTTACCAATGTATACAGAAAACATGTCAGACTGAAAAATATCACAAAAGTTGAAAGTCAAAATGATGAGAGCGTACGTAACGCCGGCTGATTGTATGGTCTTGAGAGGGTGGCACTGATAGAGTGTACGTAACGCCGGCTGATTGTATGATCTTAAGAGGGCGGCACTGACAGAGTGTACGTAACGCCGGCTGATTGTATGGTCTTGAGAGGGTGGCACTGACAGAGTGTACGTAACGCCGGCTGATTGTATGATCTTACGAGGGTGGCACTGACAGAGTGTACGTAACGCCGGCTGATTGTATGGTCTTGAGAGGGTGGCACTGACAGAGTGTACGTAACGCCGGCTGATTGTATGGTCTTACGAGGGTGGCACTGACAGAGTGTACGTAACGCCGGCTGATTGTATGGTCTTGAGAGGGTGGCATTGACAGAGTGTACGTAACGCCGGCTGATTGTATGATCTTAAGAGGGTGGCACTGACAGAGTGTACGTAACGCCGGCTGATTGTATGGTATTAAGAGGGCGGCACTGACAAGGCAACGATAACAGAAGTTACACGTTTGCGAGAACAACTGGGTCCAGAGAACTACAGGAACATAGAAGGAATATGAATGAGAGAAGATATTGGGTACAGTTCAGCTTAACAAGAATAATAGTGAGAATCCGGAGTATAAGTAGAGGCGGTTAGAGCCAAACATGAAAAACAACAGTCCGCAATTAAGATGGGGAGGCTGCGTTAGAAGTGATGTGCGAAAGACTGAGGAGCATGACAAGTGGACGGAGGTCGTTGCCAATAGGGCGAAATGGAAGGGGATAAACGCCGTGCGGTGCAGCAATGCAGCAGTATAATAACTAGCATCACCGCTTTGTTAAGGGAACAAGAGGAAGAACAAATAGTCTAGTGTATGGGCCTGTCGCCACCATTACAAGCAAACCAAGATGGAATTTACCTTCGAGATGCTCACTGCAACAAATGTGTGCATTCCTGCTGGGATGTTGTCTCCAAAGTCCTGCACTAATGGTATGGCATCCTGTTGGTGCAGAGCAAACTTCAGTCCTACCGCATTGTGTGGACCCTTCATGTACTCGTACTGTTCTATGTTTAATACTAGCTGCAATCCGTGTTTCACGCCTACAGAAGACCAATAATTATCGTAGTGTAATATTACATATAGTAGAAAACAATGCAATGTTAGTTATTATATGCTTCATGTATTCTGATGAAACAAAGAAGGCACCAGATTAATAAAACTTGACATGTAGATATGAATATCATCCTGTTGTTATGCGTTATTTGCTAGTCATCAAATGAAGTCGTTTACAGGCTTCGCAGTGCAACTGTTAATGCTACAGAAGATAGGGTTATTTACCTGTTGCGTCGACCTCGGAGTTGGAGCTATTCCGGGCGTTGAACGTGTAGCACACTCCAGCATCAGTCACGGTCTCCTGGAAGTCTTCGTGACTGCATGGCGCCCCCTTCCATCGACAACTAATAAGACAGTAATGTGTACGTGGGGTGATTATGGTGATTATGGAAGAACGACAAACAAATATCGTACTACCATGCCATGACGTTTATCATGCTTGGTGGTTGATGGTGACTAAAATAAAGGCAAATGTTGCATGAAATTTTTTTACACGGGGGAAATGTACCGAAAGGGTGTTTTCGATTCCCTTTCGCGCCAGTGCACCCATTTCAAATCCACTAAAATTGTTACATATGGCGTGGTGGAGAAGAATGGTGGGAGACCAGTTGGCCTGACTGGGGGGGGGGTGAAACGACTGAAGCATTTTGTATGTAAAAAACGCCTTAAAATGTCTGCCTGGCAACAGCAAGTTACTGATATACTGATAAAGATAATAATGATGATAATAATGATATATATATATATATATATATATATATATATATATATATATATATATATATATATATATATATATATATATATATATATATATATATATATTATATGTATCATTATTATCACCATTATTATCGTTATCAGTATCGTCATAGTCAGTATTGTACGTAATATACAGCTGAACGCACATGCAACAGTCACCATGCTTCATAAACACACTCACGACGCAATCATATCTTCCTTGCGGTGTGTGTGTTGTAGGTAGACATCCTGCATCGATTCGTTTCCGACGCCCCACTTTGTATAGTTGAAAGTGGAGATGTTTTTTTCTTTGTACATGTCGTTCAACCAATTGTAAGAACCTTTCTCTGCTGCTGTAACTAGTCTGCAAGAAATGCCGCCAAGTGTTATGTGTGTGTGTGTGTGTGTGTGTGTGTGTGTGTGTGTGTGTGTGTGTGTGTGTGTGTGTGTGTGTGTGTGTGTGTGTGTGTGTGTGTGTGTGTGTGTGTGTGTGTGTGTGTGTGTGTGTGTGTATGTGTGTGTGTGTGTGTGTGTGTGTGTGTGTGTGTGTGTGTGTGTGTGTGTGTGTGTGTGTGTGTGTGTGTGTGTGTGTGTGTGTCTGCTAACATATGATAACATGTGATAACATCGGTATAATGTTTAGCACTCTACATGTTCTCCGATTATCGAAGACGCATACAAGTAATTTGTCTAAATTGAAGACAACAGCGACAGGCAATACCTGAAGGCGTTTTGATTACAAATGGTGACGGCAGGGAAGACGATAGGTTCTTTTCGTGACATTGTGATCTTCACACTGACAGGGCAGTTCAAGTACAGTCGCACTAAACCTTGACACTGGTGGAAGAATACGAAGGTGCTGATCAACAAGATTGAAATCCAGAGAATTCTACAACAGACGAACATGTCGGATATGGTGTTATGGAACGCAGAACCATCGGTCTCATTGACCTTCTGAAAGTTTCAGTCACTGGTAGCTAAGCCAGAAACCTTACGAAATATGTGATCAACTGGGCAATTCAACGTTTTTCCAGTTTTAATTGCCTAATCACACCCCTGCATTACCCCATTTTTTACAGCAAAACTGTTTAATCTGATATCCTCATGTTGAACGTTTACTTGCATATAGCTGTTCGATTAACAAGGCCGAATGCCTTGGCCAGGTGGACAATTGTTTATGTTGTTCATGTTCTAATCTCAATGGTATCCTTAAACACCTATAAATGCCTCACCTGCGAACTGAATTGCTTGTTGACTCTGCAACGTATCGCAGCCCGTGAAATGTGGTCGTTTCACAGAAGCCCTTCAAGGCGCGAACCCACTGTGTGCTTTGCTCGCCCGTCTCGTCTCCGGCTTCATCGATCTGCATCAACTCAACTATCAACGGGTTGTCTGGCGTTTGGCAGTCTTGCATCAGGTTCGCAGAACGTGTGCCTTTCATAACGACAAGATGGTACACTTTGTCACAAAATAGTCGGAGTGGGGACATTTGAGTACGGACGGCGCCAGAAACGTATAAATGACATCGTTGCAGCCTTCCAGTATGGAATCGATCGTACTCAGCTGACCGTATCGCCAATGGAATGTTATTTTGTTAAATGAACAGTGGTAAACGTGAGAGAGATGTACATCACAGACATTACAAAAACACTGTAGCTGTCACTCATTGCAACGGGCATTGATTCTCACGTTTCGGTAAAAAGAAATACGTAGGAACAGCGGGTGGGGGTTCAATAGGAAAGCTGCCTGTGATTTTTTAATTTGAACGACAGAAAGCCTGTGAAAGGAAAGGAAGAAGAGAAAGGAAAATGAGACGGCCTCCCTGCCTTTCAAAACTAACATTAAAAACGTGGGACACTATAAATAATATTCTTTATAGAACACACACAAATAAATAATGTACATGTAATGACGAAATCATAACATACATCGCAAACACATTTAATAATTGTTTTACCAATATTAGTCCAAATCTAGCCACACAAATGCAACATAGCAATTTATTTAACTTTGACCAAATTGGTGATGAAGCAATGTCCAAAATAATGGATAATATTCACCCAAAACCAAGTTGTGGTTTTGACGGCGTTTCTTCACCATTATTAAAATTAGTTAAACCTGCTGTAATAAAATAATTAACAATAACTACAAGCCAAATATAAACTACTTAAAATTGCCAAAGTAGTCCCAATCTATAAAAAAGTGAAAATACACAATATTGCAGTTATAGACCAATATATCTCTTACCGGTTATTTCAAAGTAATCGATCAAATTATTTACATCCAGCTAGATTCCTTTTTTAAAACACAAACACCTTTGTATGATAACCAATGCGGATTTAGAATGAAACATTCAACTGAATTTGCTGCTCTTGAGTTAACTATCTATAGTATAATGACAAAAATTAAATACCTATACATATCTTCCTAGACCTTTCAAAAGCATTCGATACCCTAGACCATACAATATTACAAGCTACGTTAGAATATTATGGCGTAAAAGGAGTAGCTTTAGGTTTAGCTACAAATTATTTAGCAGATCGAAAACAGTATGTGGAAATACAATACGTCAAATCAAATATGCTGAATATTTAAACAGGTGTACACCATGGCTAGATTATGTTTATTATAATTATATCTTAATGACTTTGCTGAGTCTAGCAAAAAGTTAAATTTTATATTGCACGCCGGTGATATGACCCTCTCAAGTACCCTAGACTCATGTTCAACTCATGAAGAAAATGGTCATGTAGAATTATCTATCAACATAGAATTGCATAAAATGGTCATGTAGAATTATCTATCAACATAGAATTGCATAAATGGTCATGTAGAATTATCTATCAACATAGAATTGCATAAAATGGACATGTAGAATTATCTATCAACATAGAATTGCATAAAATGGACATGTAGAATTATCTATCAACATAGAATTGCATAAAATGGACATGTAGAATTATCTATCAACATAGAATTGCATAAAATGGACATGTAGAATTATCTATCAACATAGAATTGCATAAAATGGACATGTAGAATTATCTATCAACATAGAATTGCATAAAATGGACATGTAGAATTATCTATCAACATAGAAATGCATAAAATGGACATGTAGAATTATCTATCAACATAGAATTGCATAAAATGGACATGTAGAATTATCTATCAACATAGAATTGCATAAAATGGACATGTAGAATTATCTATCAACATAGAATTGCATAAAATGGACATGTAGAATTATCTATCAACATAGAATTGCATAAAATCAGTGAATGGCTTAAACTAAACAAATTATCTCTTAACATATGCAAAACTAAATATATGCTTTTCAAAACGGCAAAAGAAAATGTGTAAATCCACCGTTACTAAAAATAGATAATATAAATATTGACAGAGTGCATGAATAATATTTTCTTGGATTACCTTTTAATAAACAATTAAATTGGAAAAGCCACATTGAAAAAAATTCAAATACATGTTCAAGGACTACTATTCTCAATAGACTCAAACGATTATTTCCTCTTAACATAATGATTATGTTGTACAACTCACTGATATTGCCACATTTCAACTAAGGCATAACGCCATGGGGCTACAAATGTGACAAAATAAAAAATGCAAAAGAAAGTCGTCCGAATTATGAATGTAAGCAAATATAATGAACTGAACAATTGTTTAAAAGTCATACATTATTAAAAATAGAACGTATATTAAGATTGCAAGAACTAAAAATATATTATAAATCCACACATAATAAACTACATGTCTACCTTCAACACTTATCACTTGATCAAAACAGTAGCATTCACAACTTCAACACACGTGGGTAATACAACATATATGGGCAATACAGCATGCACACATTCAGAGTACAACACGAATTTGCTAAACACAGTCTTATATATACTTTGCCATATACAATAAATAATGTACCTGATGTACTGAAAAGCAAAATATACACTCACAGTCTACAGGGTTTTGAAACCTATAGCAAAAAATATTATTTGCAAACTTATATATCGCTATGTAATATGATAAAATGTTATATATGCCAATAAAAATGATTATGTAATAACGCCGCCTTGGACAATGAGCCAGCCATGCCAAATCATTTATTATATCATGTTTATCGGTTATATAGCCTAGACTTTGTTCAGTATTAACATCGTTGTATGTTATTATTTGTATAATATTTAAGTTGTACTTAATTGTACATAGGGTTGCTCCTGTGAGATCGACTAGTTCTTATCCTTAATGTGAGTCTCCTGGCCGCTTATTTGATATTTGTGTTATATTTAAACTTTAACTACTTATACTTGTATGTACATACTTTAACTACTTATACTTATATGTACATACTTTAACTACTTATACTTGTATGTACATACTTTAACTACTTATACTTGTATGTACATACTTTAACTACTTATACTTGTATGTACATACTCACTTAATAATAAAATGGGCATAATAAAAAACATACAGAGCGTTACACTGCAATAATCATGTGCCTTTACAAAGCGGAGATTAATTTTCTGTGAAGATCGTTGTATGTTGTTGGGCTTTAATGTTTTATTATATCTGTGCAATATGCAACGGTATCACTTATACAGTTTTGTCTGTGTAGAGACAGATATAGTCGTTTCCTCACGCAGACTAACTTAATTGATGTGTCGTTCGTTCACCCGCGACAAAGCGATCGATATAATACCATTGCAATATTGCAATTATCAACTTAAACGTGATATATCACCAGCGTTACTTGTGATGGCATTACGCTATGGCAAAAACAATGTTTTAATGCGCTCACCGGCCTATTATGCGAGGCTGACGTATCAACCTTTAGCAACTCAACATTAGCGTAATTGCAAGTGTATGCTGCAATTCCAGGGTCTTAGCAAACACATCGTGATCGAAGATATTGTTCTTCATATAATTGTTACCAATTAATAGTGGGCAGACAAAGATAAAACATATGCCGAGTTGAGATTGACGTGTTACATGTTAAATATTTGTTTCAGGCTTTGACGTCAAAGGATGGCGATAGAACCTCTTCGGGTGCTAGCCTCCGGGAAATGACATTGTTGGGTCGCAATAGGCTTGTGATTGGCCGGCGAAATAAGTTGCAATAGGTCGGCGAAACATGGGCAATTTCGTTCACCCTACATTGCCTGCGTATTTCGGAGGAGATAAAATGTATGTCCCTTCAACCAGGTGTCTGTGTCATGGGAAATAAATTAGCACACAAGTTGTAGATGTGTAACAAGTCTTGGACTCACTCACTATAGAGGAGGAGACCATGAATTAAACCTGTCGTATATAATAGCCAATGGTCAATGGTGGCTTCTTACGATGTATTTGTGTTCAGAAGTTCAGAAACCTGAATTGGCAAACAATAACATTCCATTTCAAATATCGAATTAAACCATTTAAAATTATAACCTCGATTAGGATCATACCCTTCCACTACATGATGACGACTTATAGCTGCTGGCGAGACTGGCGAAGCGATTAATCGATCATGGTATGTTCATATTGTGTTGCATGGAGTCTGGAGACTTCCCGGCTTGGGATTGGGATATCTGACCCACATATTGCTACCACCACACCATGTGCATTCATTAATGGAACGACAGCCAGGGCGGTTACATTGATAGTCTCTCCTTAGAGAGTAGTGCCAAAAGTTGTTCGTTGCTTCGTAACCTGCGTCCTTTCACCGGATGGGAAAATTGAGCTATTTGATATCCTAGCAGGAGCTTTGCATGGTGACACGCTCGCATAATTCCTTTTTGTGATAGTCATTGATATGAACTACGATGTAGTAGAGATTCAGGTTTCGTTGTATTAACTATGCACTGCGACCAGCAATAGACGGACGTGACGAGGAACTGGGATTACAACTTACAAGAAGAAAACGAAAATGTGTCAAATACGAGGTCATGACATATCTTGAATTTGCAGACGATATAAATCACAAACGCAGGCACAGGGTCTGCTCATGCGAGGACTGGGTTAAAGGTTAATGCTGGAAAGACCAACTTCATGGTATACAACCACCTTAAACATATCATTATCGTTACCAAGGAAGGGTCTGCTTTGGAGTAGTTCGTTGCTTTCAAATAACTGGGTCGGCACAACAACCAAAACACCAAGACCAGGAAGACATTGGCACGGAAGCACTCAAACAACTTAGCCCAAACATGAAAGTCTGCAATATCAAGCATAAATGAAGCAGCGCTTGTTCATGGCATCGGCAGAGTTTGTGTTCCCCTGTGGATGCACATCTTGGACAATGACAAAAACTCCCAAACACAACTAGACGGGTGTTGCACAAGAATGCTACAAGCTGCTTTCAAGAGACACATGCAGCAACATCTGAGTGAAACAGAGCTGTGCAGTGTAATGAGCTAAGTAATAGACAAGATACGAGGCGACTATTTGCCTGGCACTGCTACAGACGCAACAATATTGTGGCAACAAGCGCACGAGAGAGCAAACCAAGGAAGACCAGCCATTTATCGACTAACAGAAGGTGTGGGACTAGAGCGTAGAGAGCTGAGCATGGCAATGAGGCATAGAGATGTCTGGAGACAGAGGGTTGGACTGTGGAGAGTTCGACTCCAGTGGCCGATATCGCTGGGTGCGGGAGTGAGTGAGTGAGTGAGTGGGTGGGTGGGTGGGTGGGTGTGTGGGTGGGTGGGTGGGTGGGTGAGTGAGTGAGTGAGTGAGTGGGTGGGTGGGTGGGTGGGTGGGTGGGGTTGTGGGTTGGTTGGAGTGTGATTGAGTTTGTGTCGGTGGTGGGTGAGTGAGTTACTGGGTGAGTGAGTGGGTGGGTGGGTTAGTGAGTGAGTGGGTGAACGATTCGAGAAAGGGGGTTCCCACCTACGACGTTACCCTCACCACCGGATGCTGAGCTGCATTTAACAAAAGCTCACATTGATCGGAATTACTCGTCATAACCTCACCTATTACTTTCTGAAATATTCCTAACTTTATGCATGTATTTGAGCAACGTTGGTGCATCCGGGACATTGTCAGGTCTCATCAGGTACACTGACATGTAAATCTGGAATGTCACAGAAATATCGTACTATCATCATTGGGCCTGGAACCGACATGGACAGCGTGTTCCCTCCATCCCCGGGCCGTACAACCAACGAGAAGCCTTGTTGCTTTACGTTTATTTATGATGCTATGGTAGGTACATGATCGAATTTCAATGTACACACTAAATTGTCACTTATTTTCTCTGACACACGAACATGTAGCGATATGGTGACAACACCCAATTTAATATCCTGTGCTTCTATCGGCATAACATTTAAACAACCCACAATACCTGTATTGATGGCGGCCATGGTAGCTTCCTGACTGCACGGTGCGGTCGCGGCAGCAACGTACTCTCGTATCTCACCCAACTCTCGCCGTGTCTCGCGCCCGAGCTCATCCAACTCTCGCTGTGTCTCGCGCCCGAGCTGCTCGGTAGCTCTCATCCGCAGCTTGGTAGCGCTGATGCCCTGTTCGGCAGCACTCATGCGCTGTTCGGTAGCGCTGATGCAATTTTCGGCAGCACTCGTGCGCTGCTCGGTAGCGTTGATACCCTGTTCGGCAGCACTCATGCGCTGCTCGGTAGCGCTGATGCCTTGTTCGGCAGCACTCATGCGCTGCTTGGTAGCGCTGATGCCTTGTTCGGCAGCACTCATGCGGTGCTTGGTAGCGCTGATGCCTTGTTCGGCAGCACTCATGCCCTGCTCAATAGCACTCATGCGCTTCTCCATTTGGGTCTCCCATCCGCAACGCGCCACATTCGCAGCGGCCGCCCCCGAGATGCAAGCAGTCGCACTGACCTGCTCCAGCCCAGGATCGACCTCGTCGCTCTGTGTGGGGAGATCCAACGGTGCGCTAGCCCCGGCAGTTTGTTGAGTTGACTCCTTGATGGGCGGCATCCTGTAATATCAAATCAACATTATGTACTGATTAATCACGACCATTTTTATTCCAGGTAGATATTACCGGCTGTGCCTTCACATCACGTGGATCATCTTTAGTTGACCCGTACCACCGAAGGACCATCTTTAGTCAACATCACTATCGGTCAACCCCTACCATAATGTGGCCAAAATTGGACTATGGACCACGTTTTGCACACCATAACCATTACCACAGTAATCAAGGAATGATAGAAGAAATGCCAGTCTCTAAATATGAATAAAATATAAACCATGGTCATCCAAAGAAAAAAATGTTACGCCAACATGCAACATCCTAATAAACGGGATGTTACGCCAACATGCAACATCCTAATAAACGGGATGTTACGCCAACATGCAACAACCTAATAAACGGGATGTTACGCCAACATGCAACAACCTAATAAACGGGATGTTACGCTAACATGCAACATCCTAATAAACGGGATGTTACGCCAACATGCAACATCCTAATAAACGGGATGTTACGCCAACATGCAACAACCAAATAAACGGGATTGTTTCTATGCATGTTCATAAGTTTCATTATCTTGGATCAGTGATAACGCGGATGGCCGGTTCAATGATATCAAGAGACGAATTTGCCAGGCCACAACTGCTTTCCAGAACATGAAAAGCATTTTATCCTAGAAAGGTATATCACTTGAAGTAAGAACACATATTCTGCCATTCTATATAGTGCCCGTACTGTTGTATCACTTGAAGTAAGAACACCTGTTCTGCAATATTATATAGAGCCCGTACTGTTATATCACTTGAAGTAAGAACACATGTTTTACCATTCTATATAGTGCCCGTACTGTTATACCACTTGAAGTAAGAACACATTTCTGCCATTCTATATAGTGCCCGTTCTGTAATATCACTTCAAGTAAGAACACATGTTCTACCATTCTATATAGTGCCCGTACTGTTATATCACTTGATGTAAGAACACATGTTCTACCATTCGATATAGTGCCCATACTGTTATATCACTTGAAGTAAGAACACATGTTCTATCATTCTACACAGAGCCTGTACTGTTATATCACTTGAAGTAAGAACACCTGTTCTGCCATTCTACACAGAGCCTGTACTGTTATAGCACGTCAAGTAAGAACACATGTTCTACCATTCTACACAGAGCCTGTCCTGTTATATCACTTGAAGTAAGAACACCTGTACTGCCATTCTATATAGAGCCCGTACTGTTATATCACTTCAAGTAAGAACACCTGTTCTACCATTCTATTTAGAGCCCGAACTTACAACCAACAGAAACATGTTTTTTCTTCAACCTCATTTACTTCTACAGCGTCTACTTGACTTACAGGTAAACCCCACCTTGGTTCTTTGGATCAAAGCGTTTCTGTGCGACCGACCACAACGTGTATGTGTGAGAGTTGATCCTATGTCTGTTTGGACAGGGGGAGGCTCAATCTCTGCGTGTACAGTCCTGCCTGATGGTTCAGTTATGTCTAAGGAACTTAGGTGCTCCCCAGGGGTGTGTTTTGTCCCCTCTTCTTTTTTTAGTACATATAAATGAGATACATTGTAATAATGCTGTATTCAGGCTCATAAAATATGCTGATGACATAGCACTTATTGCATGTCTCAAATATGAATTATCACTTTCACAGTATTACAGTATGTTGAAATGCCTGTATCCTGGTTTGACCACAGCGTGAACATGTGCATCGACAAGGCTTCCACCGTGACTATGCTGTGGGGCGCGGTAGCGTATCGGTTTCGAACGTTGGGCTTTCAATCGAGAGAACCCGGGTTCGAATCATTTTGCGGCCGTTTCAAAGCTTTTTGCATTTTATTTCATCCCACGTTGACACAGTTCACTCAGCTGTATAAATGAGTATCTGGTTACAGACAGAGATAGATATCGGAAAAAATAGTATTCGCGCAGTAATTGCAGCGTGGCTGAATGAACAGGTCTGCCAGGGGGTGAAGAGAAGTGCGCTTTGAGCAGTCCCTATGACTGGATACCGCTCTTTATAAGAAGGAATATGTAATGCTAAAATGTCTTCAACGTCTTCACAAAGCGGCATCGGAAACACGAAAGCATGACCAACGAATTGGTGTCCGAGGCCAGTCGCACTAATGCATTGATGGACCGTTGCAGAACGCGACGAGTTCAAATCTACGATGCATTGGATTAGTTCGCACAAGAATATACAAAAACACGTGATAAATCTGATAAATATTTCGCATATATATTCATGCTGTAAAATGTTAAAGTTTTAATGCGACTTGACTGATATTATATTTAGTTACCACGTGGAACCAGTCGTTGTAGCCATCTATTTCCAACCAACATATCGAGTGCATCTTCTCGATTGCTCTGTGGATGCTATCGAAAGGATTGGTGAAGTCTATGAAACTGATTGCTAGGGGTTATTAGTATTCTTGACATTTTTCTGTAATGCGTCTGAGGATGAAGATTTGCTCAGCACGTAAGCGCTTTGGTTTTACGCCTATTTTGTTCCTCACGCAAATCGCCTTCTGGGTCATTCCACATGAAATCAACTAACAAAATTCTTCGCATCCTCCGAATATGGTGAAATTTGGCACATTTGTTGGACCGGTTGTGAATGTTACCAGAGTTAAAGTTATTTACACATATATGTACGTTGCAACGCGAAACTGTGTAAAAAAATAGTCAACGACGCATTTAAAATGGCTGTATCTCAAGATGTTATCAAGGTCCAACTGAGGTTTTGTGTGAAATTTCTTGATACAATGACCTTGTTAATAATACAATTTTATTAAAATCAATGTTATTAATTTTGGGTATATTAGTTCAAAGGCCAAGGTATGTGACCTTCGCGACAAAATGTTTCTACACTTCCATGTGATGCATATATGTGGATACGACAATATTTTAGCTTCATACTAAAACCAATATTAAAGCCAAAGCATTAGGATAAAGTTAAAGTTATGTCTACATACGTGTTACGAGGAAACACACTTTTTGGACATGTTTGATCAGTAACATGGAATAACTCTAAAACTATTTCACTCACAAGTTTTGCCCAGCTGTCGTAGGGTTAGAAAACCCTTACGATAACGGTGACCACGGTTAGGACACCCTCACGATAACGATGACCACAGTTAGTCCATCTGAACCATCACACCGTAACATTCCAGTCATCACATTTTCTCAATAAATATATTTCTGAGGACCACTGCTGACCAATTACTACTGTCACGGGTACCACATCGTCACGATTAAGAACGATGGAAGATTTACCTTTAATACGTAACGCTGGTCGGGTCTTGACAAACGATAACTTCGAGGATGGGCTGCCAAAAATGTTCATGTCCTACTGGACTGATATTCAGGCGCAACATAACTTGGATCTCAACAAAACTCCCAATCATCGGCCGCTGACTATTGGTTCAAATATTTAATTGCCAAAGTGTATCTTGTCGCGGGATACACTGGGATGCATGCCATTGTGTAACACTAATTGACATTGAGCACTTAAGTTCCCGGCTTGTACAGCAAAATATAATATTCACAAACTCATTTCGGTAATGAAATGTTTTTGCATTGAAATAGATTGTTAAAATGTTAAAAGGTTGTTAAAATGTTAAAAGGTTGTTAAAATGTATCGCACAACGAGTAACAATTAGGATATCGGACAATCACTTAACTGGGAATAATTAAAGTCGAAAATGTTTCATGACTACATTGTTATCTTTGTATCGTATCCCGTGTGCAAGCCTGCGTGACGAACTTAGATCGCAGACATGCATGCGTATGCAGGCTGGTGGCGTTGTTCACTCCACCCAGCACTCAACTCCACTTGCAGCTTTTGCTTAGTTTCACTGCGTAGAAAATAGGTTTACCTCACTTTTAATGTCATTTATATTAGCAGTGTCATTTATTGTATTGCGGCAGATTGTCTTGTCTTGGCAGATTGCCCCTCACCTTTGATGTCAATTAGAGTAGCAGTTTCATGCATTGTATATATATATATATATATATATATATACTCTTTGTCTTTGTGTACAACAGTAACTTTACATTGCCTTGTTTGAGCTAAGGCTCGTGTATACAATGCTTTATATGTTCATTTTATATTCCTGGTATGCTTGAAGTGCATACCAATTGGCAATAAAATATGCCCATTACCAACCTTTATACACCATCGTTTCCTTATTCATACATCAAACGAGCTTCGGCCATAATAAATGTCTGTACTTTCAACCCTCTATGACAGATGACGTAAAAAAGGTTTGTTATAACAGTTTACTGCATGCGTGACATCGATGCAATGGAACAGCATTTCTAATTATATTAGACATTAACTAATACGTGTAACGTCTAACTGTGATGGCGTTGTTGCGCGTCTTTTGATTATCCACACAGTCGATCCATTACTGTTAATAACATTTAGTTATAGCAATTACATACAGCATGTCGGGATACAAATATGAACACAAATTGCTGCTGACGAGGATTGGACTATTGATACTTTTTGGGGGACCGTGGGGACAAATTACTGCCCCCACCTTTGCTATTTTTAATTTGTCATTTACTATCTGTGATTTTCGACGACAATGTCATCGATATAAAAGTGTTATTGGTACTCTTAGTAAATGACCTTTACCAACAATTACTCTATGTGTTTTCATTTAGCAAACGAGCTCAGGGTTCTACAATTAAGACTCAGCATATTATAAAATATTTGTTATCATTAATCTAAAACATGATAGTTAAATGTATATGAGTTGTGTGATAGGAAAAAGGATTCGTATTCGTCCAACTGTGCTATTATCATATCAAGTCGAATCAAAAGCGTTTATTCAAACCGATCAAACAAATTAGATGTACCTATTAAGTATACAAAGAATATTGGTGAAATACTCGAAAGGAGGAGAAACATTGAAGTAAGAATACTTATAATGTTATGTTACTTCTTTGTCGACAGTTTCTAGCAGCGTTTATACGTGATGTTAATTTCGTAAATGATACAGACGTGGCTATCATTACTTAAGTTTTGGTAGATTGTTATGAAACTGTGCATTGTGACAGGAAATCTATCTACCATAACTTTCAAATAACTGCTTGCGATAGTGTGCTTCAAAACGGTGAAAGGAACGAATGTTGGTAAATCAGACATTCAACGAGTTCCACAGTTAGGTTCCATAGACAATTAATGACACATACCTTCTATTATTTGATGCACGGGTTCGTAAAAATTGATTTTGACTTCGTGTGCAGTGTTTACTATCATGTTTAACAAATAAACTTTGAATATTCGACGGCAATTCATTTTTGTGTGCTTTATACACAAATAGGAAGTGTGTAGTCGCATCGCTGTGCGTTTTGCGTAAGCGGTTTTATCCTCTTTTGTAACATATTTATACAATGTAAATGTGTAGGATACGTATTTCCCCATATTTCCTCACAATGCAAAAAACAAAGTGGAATATAACATATTGCAAAAACAGATACGGTAATACAATACGAGTTCAGTGTACGTAAAATGAAAACAAAATGTAAATCGGACATTCCGCGGATAGAACTAGAGATGCGACAGGTGTGATGGATGTGATTAGTGTGATGGTTGGGTTAGGTGGTATTGCTGGGGTGGGTGGGGTTGGTGCGATGGGGGCGGTGGGTGCAATAGTAAGGATGGGTTAGATGTAATGGGTGGAATTGATGGGACGGACTGTGGATTGGCTAGTTTGTGTGAGTAGGACGAGATGAATGGAACTGATACGTTGGGTGGTATGGATGGAGTGAAGGGAATCAACAGAGGGAACGGACGGAGTAAGATGGAATAGATGTAATCGATGGATGGAATGGGTGGAATGATATAGAATGGAGGAAATAGATGGGATTGATGGGACGACATTGATATATATATATATATATATATATATATATATATATATATATATATATATATATATATATATATATATATATATATATATATATATATATATATATATATATATATATATATATATATATATATATTTATATAATCAAGAAGCATGTTTGTTTTTTGACAATCTGAGTAGTAGGTCCGGTTTAAGTGATTTGTCTAAATCTCCGATTACATACTGTTCTCTAACACTGGACCGAACTGATATGTTGAACTTACCACTGTTCACAAGTGTAGATTGCTGAGACAACTAAAGTTATATATTATACTAATAATGAGATAATATATCACGATGTTGTTGAAACAAATACGACCAAACTGGGTACGAAAGACGCGCCTAGAAACTATGAGATGCCGTAGCTGACAAAAGGGTGATGAAACGACAAAACCTGTCGAGTTCTGCGCGGACCGTCGAGTTCTGCGCGAACGAACCGTCGAGTTCTGGCTGCGATATTGATCGAGGTCTGCGAGAATCGTCGATTTCTGCGAGGTCGATCGAGTCTGGTTGCCATTGCCAGTGGCACTGAACATAACGTTGTAGGATGTGCAGAGAAATAATACCGCACAGACATAAGATAAGATACTACCCAGATAAAAGGGCTAACATTTCCATTCAAGAGTAATTTATATTTCATATGTTTTCATGAAACACTAACAAAGTCTAACTCACAGAGGACAATATATGAATGGAAAAAAATAATATAAATGCTACAAACGTGAATATGCTTAAAATAAAAATCGACAGCTAAGATGAAAAATGCCATGAGACGGCCTGCTGAGTACAATACGAATTCAGTGCAATGTTACACGTCAGCTGTCGTGGCTTTACGCTTGGAAGGTCCCTAGTTCATTCCGCGGTATGTCCGATTGATCATTAAACGAGAAAGAAATGTAAATCGGACATTCCGCGGATTGAACCAGAGATGGATGCGACAGGTGTGATGGATGTGGTGGGTGTGATGGTTGGGTTAGGTGGTATTGCTGGGGTGGGTGGAGGTGCAAAGACGACGTCGCTGTTGAATACATGGAGCGGGCGACGGTTATGTATGAAGAGCTCAGCGAAGAAGTTGGTGGTCTGGAGGAAGAATGAAAAAAGTACAAAAAAAAGCATTTGTGGGAGCTGCAGAGGAGCTATGTGGAAGAACATCAGGAAAGGGTGGAATGTCAAGGAGTAGTAACCAAGGATGGTGGACAAGCGAAGTTGCAGAGGCAGTATGCGAAAAGAAGGAACCCTGGAAAGAAATAGAAAGCGGCAAAGATATTTACGGAAGCAGACGTGTATAGCAAGCTAGATGAGGATGGTGGAAAGAAGATGATATACAAAATGACCCGAGATAGGGATGAGAATAGTAAGGACGTGAAGGGTGGGACGGTGATCAAGGATAGAAATGGGAAGTTAGTGACAGAAAAAGAGGCAGTGCTGAAGGTCTAGGAAAGTTACTTCAAGGAGCTACTGAACCAGAAGGAAATAACAACAATCTGGAATTACCGTCGTATGTACAGGGGAAACTGGAGTTCACTGATATTACGGATACAGAGATGCAAACTGGGATAAAAGGGATGAAGAAGGGAAGAGCACCTCGAATCGAATAGATGCGTGTTTAGATGGTAATGGCAGCATGGCAGCGAGGGAGAGTGGAATCAGCTGGACAAATAACAAGAACAAAGAGGGTGGACAAAAGAAGGATGAACGATCTGAGGAAAGAGGTTAGGTGCAATGCAGCCTAGCAGGAAGATTGGTGAGACGCAGGATGAGATGGGCTGGCCACTTGGTAAGGATGGATGCAGGCAAACTAGCAAAGAGAGCTGAGGTAAAAAAACATCAAAGACGCAGGAAAAAGGGAAGGCAACAGCTCAGATGGGAGGACTGAGTGAGGAGGGACATGAGAAAATCGGGGGAGGATGAAAGATGGAGAGAGGGGGCGGCCGACAGAAAACTATGGAAAGAAAGAACAGAAAGAGTGGCTCGACAATACTTTACCTGACTCTCACCCCTGTACAGCAGGGAACAAAGATGAAGAGCACACACACACACACATACAAACACACACACGCACGCACGCACGCACGCACGCACGCACGCCCACACACACACAAACACACACACACACACACACACACACACACAAACACGCACGCACGCACGCACGCACACACATATGTGTGTGTATATATATATATATATATATATATATAGCAGTGCTTCATAAAGGACTATATATTCAGTGCATCATGAATGTATATGTTATACAGAAGCATATCTTAGTTTGTGTTATTTTTATGTCTACTACTTATATATTGGTATTATAAAATGTATAATCATACCATATGTGTAACATGGTCAGGCAATTTGTCTGAACATGTTACAGATGGTGTGAGACATGGATGGATACTCTCACATATAGTTTTACTATATTAATGGATGATCTGTCCAAAATACCTAACTAATGTGATACAGGGTGTCTTGTAGACACCTCAAACATTAGTCATCTTATGTATGCTGTCCAACAAAAACATACCATTTGCATAATGTTTTACTTTACGAAAGTAATTTAAATATTATAGCAAAATATGTTTCACTAACATTTTCTACAGGAATATATAATATACATTTTGGAAACATTATAAATATGTTGATTATATACAGCAATGTTTTTATTTAATAAAATTGGTTGATTTGATCGGGAATGACCCAAAAGCATATTCAGGATACTAAAGGGAAACAAATGGTATGTTTTGAGGACTATGCTTCTAAAAGCGTTAATAAAAACTAACCATTTCCAACTACAATTAAAATTTTCACTCCAGTGGTTTACTCGGAATGTGTTCTGAAAATGGCCGATTTTGGTCTTTTCTCCGAATAACCGAGGCCTGACATGTTTGGCAGCGCGAGCGCATGCGCACTTCTGTGAAATGACGTATTAAGTGGGGCCGGCATACACAGAACCAATGCAACGTTTCAAACAAACCTGTTATTGTGCACGAAAGGAGACTACCTTAGTAAACAAAGGCTATGATATGTTGCATAAGTTAAGTTTGGAACCGTGGCCATATGATACTGGCAAGAATAGGAATAGCTGTATGCACATACATTTTTATTTAACGAGCAAATATTGCCAGCATGCCGCACCCGTGACGTAGTGTTATCTAACAGCATGGTGCGACTCGTGAAATTAAGATATGGTGTGTTGAACAAGGTTTTCCTAGTAAACCACTGTAGTAACACATGCTTTAAAAACTCTTATATGTGCATAGGTCGAAAACCATGATTTTTGTTTCGCTTTAAATACCATCAGCTGTTGTTGATATTTAATTTAATATATATAATTTAAATGCATAACCTTAATAATACCCTTAAAATAATAACAAAAGTATGTATATAGCGCGCGATCATTAAAGATTGCTCTCAGGCGCTATACATATATGCAATCATAACTGAATACAATATTAATAATAATAATATAATAAAATAAATATATTAGTTATATAAATAAATTATATATTAAAAATGTTATTAATTGTATTAAAGACAATATCAATATTAATTTTTTTTTAATTATTACCATAAATTATAAAATGTTATGTATATTTGTATTAACAAAACAATAACAAATGCATATAAAAATTTTCACATTAGCATATCTTAAAAAAACTACTCTAAAAAGAAGTATTATAAATAAAGCAGTTTGCTGCAGTGTATTCGGTGAAACATACAACAGATTCCACGGATTGTCAGCGGCCACAGTCGACGATTGTGTGACAGGCTGCGAAGTCGGTACAGATTAAAAAAGATTTAACAAGATTGCCATCCCAAACAACACGTTCCAGATGGCAAGTGGACAAGGAAGCCATTGGTGTATCGAGAGTCCAACAATTTTCTCATCTATGTGTAGCCCACCCTAATCAAATATCTGTCAATTCTATTTTTAAACATATTCGCACTACTAGCATTAACACAATCATTTTGGCAGTTTGTTCCATTCATTTATCACCCTCTGTGAGTAAGAGTACTTTCTCTTGACACTGCCCCTTAACTAATGCTGCTTTGTGTCCTCTGGTTCTACTGCCTTCTTTAAATTTGAAGAAAATATTCCTATCAACATCCTCATAACCTCTCTTCGTTGTATTCTTTCTAGTTTGTCTGTGTCCTTTTTACGATACTACCTCCATGCTTGAATACAATATTCCAAATGTGGTCTAACTATTGCTTCGCACAGGGGTATAATTAGCTGTTTCTCCTTATACATGATAGTTCTCCTAATTAGCCCTAGAATTTGATTTCCTATCGAAACAGCAATCCCACATTGCCCTGAAACTTTCATGTCAGCACTAAATGTTACTCCTAAGTCCTTTTCTTGTGTGGTTCTACCTTGTACAACATCCCCCATTTTATATTCTTCGTCCATGTTTCCATGTCCTATGTGTATACATTTACCCTTCCCAAAATTTAATAACATTTGCCATTTTTCTGACCATTTAACTAATTTATCTAAATCATCCTGTAAACTTTGTTTATCTGTATCATTAGTAACCTTTCTGAATAATTTTGTGTCATCTGTAAATTTGAGTACTTTGCTAGATATGTCATCCTCCAAATCATTTATATATATTAAAAACAGTATAGGGCCTAATACTGATCCCTGTGGTACCCCATTCAAAACCGATTTCCAGTTTGAAATCTCACCATCTACTATTACTCTCTGTCTTCTGTAGGTAAGCCACTTTTCTATCCAGTTGATTACAGCATTACCTATACCATGGGCTTTTAGTTTAAGTAACAATCTTTGATGTGGCACCTTATAGAAAGCTTTCTGAAAATCTAAGAAGACAACATCCGCTGGTGACCCGCCATCTACCCACTTTGTAATTTCTTTAAAAAAAACATAAGAGATTGGTTAGACATTACCTTGCTTTTAGGAACCCATGTTGAGATGTATTTATTAATTTATGTTTCACAAGGAATTCCACAATGTGGTCTTAATTAATGTTTCGAGTAATTTACATACAACTGATGTTAAACTCACTGGTCTGTAATTCTCTGGCTTGTTCCTCGATCCTTCTTAAATAGCGGCGTAATGTTTGCCTCTTTCCATTCTGAAGGAATTAGTCCTTCTTCTAGTGACAAGGTAAACAATTTTGCAAGTGGTGTAATAAGTTGCTCAACAATTTCTTGAAGCAGTTTAGGTGGTATCCTATCAACTCCAGGTGATTTATTATCTTTCATCTTCTTAAATTTATGTGTTATTATTTCAGGAGTTACAAATAATTGCCCTAAATGTTCCTATTTATTGCCCTCAAATTTAGTAAATGGAACTGGAAGTAAGCTGATATCTTCTGTTGTAAAAACTGAGCTTAAATACTCATTCATGACCTCTGCCATTTGAAACCCGTCTGAAATTATGTTTCCCCTGTTGTGTTCCAGTGGTCCGACCTTATCTCGAAATTTCTGTTTACTCACTACATAAGAGTAGAAACTCTTGCTGTCATTTTATATATTACCTGCTAATTGTTTTTCAAAGGTTCTTTTATATTTTCTAATTTCAGTTGTAGCTAGGTTAAGTGCCTCTTTGTAATTTGCATAGTCTTCATCCTTTCCGGTGCACCTATAAACCCTCCACATAGTTTGCTTAAACACTATTTTCTAATCGCTTCTTTTGACAAGTGTTTCTTTCTAGACCGTTTTCCTTGTTGTTTCAAGGGAAAAAAGTTTCGATGACGTATTTTATTGTGGTCACTGTTACCCAATGGTTCATGTATTTTTACATTGTCCACTAATTCTTTTTGTGATGATAAAACTATATTTAATACATTTTCTCCCCTGGTTTGTTCTAGCACTTGCTGAGTAAGGAAGCTATCCTGAATTAAAAATAGAAATTGTTGATACTCACCCCCTGTACTTTCCAATTTATGTGTCCATGATTAAAATTTCCCATAATGATACATTCCCTTTACTAACTTCCTTTATAGCATTTTGTATTTTTGTGCTATCCTCTTCGTTTATGTTTGGACTTCGGTAAACTAATCCAAAAGTTAATTTTGAATTTCCTGAAACTATTTTGCATCAAACAGCTTCATCGTAATCTTGTTTTTGGTTTATCTGTAATAGTGGCTTCTTGTCCTGCTTGAGGCATCTCTAAGTAACCCCCCTGCGCTTCTAGTTTAAATAGTGTTTATTACCAAAAATATTAGTTATGCTAACCATGCCACTGTCTACTGTTGCTGTGACTTCATCCGCAAATACAGCTACCCCTTTCCACTTAGATGAAGCCCTTCCTTTATGTACATATCAGCCCTTCCAACAAAACTACCCCACAAATCCATAAAAACCAACTTCCTCTTCCTTACATAGCTTCTCGACTGGCATGTTAATTGCCATCCCCCGGCAACTTCGATATCTATGACCCCTCCTACCTATTACTGGTAAAATCCCTGACAGTATTACCTGCTCAACCCGCGTCTGCTTTAGTGTTCTGGCCAAATTCCTGTATTTCCTAACTATGGCAGTTGTACCCTCCCTCTCTACGTTACTTGTCCTTACGTGTACTAAAACAGATCCATCCTTGCCCGAACCCACGATGTTTTCTACCCTCTCAGTTGTCGCCTCTATTTTGGCCCCAGGCAAGCAAACTACCACGTCATCTCCATTATAATAAATACAATCTCCCAGATAATAAATACAAAGAGACGGACCTCATTAATTGCCGATTCGGGTGGCATCGGTTGAGTAACCCCGCCAGATAGTTCGGTGCCAGACCATTCATCGCGGATACACACAGAGGAGCACTTTGTAGGTTGGGCACAAACGAATTGGCAGCCAACGCAAACGTTGAAACACAGAAGTAATCTACTCTTTTTTTCTGGTACGACAAACGAGGCGGGCTGCGCTGTTTTACACACGTTGCAAACGCTGCAGCTTTCTCGGCGGAAGGCCGCGCAGCAAAGCGTTGCCACAATCCAAGCGTGACTGTATTGACATTGTAGGAATTTTTTTACAGGAATCAAAATAAGCGTTATAATGTTGCCTGTGAAATTTTGTTTGGGTATTATCCCAATAGTTGCACCGTCAGTTATTGTGGTTAGCCAAACGGAGTTCCTGTGAACGTCACATATCGCGAAGTAGTATCGCTTATCCGATTCTCGCTCGGCATCGTGAATCCGTCGAGAAGCGATTTCTAATTTCTAAAGGTAACACATAATTCAGTCTGCTTAAGATGCCAACAATTTTAGAACATTTGCTTGACACTTTGTCAGTGTGTTTTTTCCAATTTAGATTTGTACCTAAAGTCTTTATTCTTCCACATTTGTGTTATTAATGTTGAGCGTAAAGTTATTTATGTTACTATTTGGCATTTGATAGGTCATATTTAGATATGTTTCCGTTTAATGGTAATTTATTAATATTAAACTATTGAAGTATTTTAAGGAGTACATCAGTTATTGCCGATTCAGTACTTCTGTTTGGTAAATTGTCATTAAAAGATTTGATGGTGCTAAATAAGGTCTAAATACGAAGAAAACGGAAACCATTGTCATAACAAAGTAAATATGTATACCATCATGCAAAATCCCAGTCAATGGGATTGTTCCTCAACTAGTTCATAAGTTTCATCGCATTGAATCATTAATAACCACGGTTGGCCGGCACACTGATATCAATAGACGAATTTGGCAGACTAAAGCGGCTTTCCAAAACATGGAAAGCATTTTATCCTAGAAAGGTTTATCATTTGAAGTAAGAACATATGTTCTGTCATAGCGTGGTTAATGACTAAATAGTTACAAAAGAACATCGAAGCAACATAAACTGTTTTAGAGGAATGTTTAGAGTGTCGTGGACAGGAAAGAAAAGTAATTAAGTCATTTTAAGAATAGCTAAAGCTAAAAGGAATGTCATGCGCGAAATCATGAAAGGACAAGTAGAATCATCATTACCACTACCGTTAGGCCACCCTTACAATAACGGTGACCACGGTTAGGACACCCTTACGATAACGGTGACCATGTTTAGGACACCCTTTCGATAACGATGACCACAGTTAGTCCATCTCAACTATCACACCTAAACATTCCAGTGATCACATTTTCTCAATAAGTATCTTTCCGAGGACAACTGCTGGCCAACCACTACTGCCACGGGTACCACATCTCCACAACTAAGAAAGATGGACGATTTACCTTCAATCCGCAGCGTTGCTAGGGTCTTGACAAATGACAACTTCGAGGATGGGCTGCCAACACATTTTCACGTGCAACTGGACTGACATTCCGGTGCAAGTGGACGCAATGAAACTTGGATCTCAACGACACTCCCAATCATCGGCCGCTGACTATTGGTTCAAATATTTAATTGCCACATTGTATCTTTTCGCGTAGCAATTATTCAAAGTACTACCCATGATGCTTCGCTTCACCATGGGATGTGTTGTAGTTGTGTAAAATTAATTGACATTAAGCACTTAAGTTACCGGCTTGCACAACAAAATATAATATTCACAAACCCATTTCGGTAATGAAATGTTCTTGCATATAAATATATAGATGCATGTCTACGTTGTTCACTCCGCCAGCACTCAACTCCGCTTGCGGCTTGTGCTTAGTTTCACTCAAACGACATGTCATAACAGTTTACTGCGTGCGTGACATCGATACAATGGAAAAACAGTTCTAATTATATTAGGCGTTAACTAATACGTGTAACGTCTAAATGCCACGGCGTTGTTGCGTGTTCTGTGTGTTGCTTTCCTTTGATTCTCAACACAGTCGATCCATTAGTGTTAATAACATTAATTTTAGTAATAGAAATGATATATAGCATGTCGGGACACAAATATGTATACAAATTGCTGACGAGGATTGGACTAATAATATGTTTTGTTCATTAACATAAGATAAGTCTATGATGCAATTGTTCCTGTCTGCATGGTTTGTTATTGCAGACTTATCCTCTACCACCGCTGACATTCCATTTTACACGTATGTTCCAGCTTTTGTTGGATACTCAGTTTGTTCCGCGTTTATGGCGGTTATCCACCATTATACCTGTACCCAAGAAACGAAATGCCAATCTCTTGAAAGACTTCAGACCTGTTGCATTAACATCTGTATTGTGCAAATGCATGGAAAACTTGTATAATGTCAGCTCACAACAGCCGAGGCCAGTCGCATGGATCCTTTACAATTTGCATACAGGGCGGGGAGTGGTGGAGGATGCCACTTTAACATACAGGACAGGGAGGTGGGTGAATGATGCCACTTTAATATACAGGGCAGGGAGGTGGGTGGAGGATGCCACTTTAACATACAGGGCGGGGAAGGGGTGGAGGATGCCACTTTAACATACAGGGCAGGGAGGGGGTGGAGGATGCCACTTTAACATACAGGGCAAGGAGGGGGTGGAGGATGCCACTTTAACATACAGGGCAGGGAGGGGGTGGAGGATGCCACTTTAACACTGCTTGATACAGTCTCTAAACATTTAGACTCTATTGGGAAATTTTTCAGGATCCTTTTCATGGATTTTTCATCAGCTTTTAATACCATTCAACCTTATTTACTTCTACAGCGTCTACTTGACTTACAGGTGAACCCCACCTTGGTTCTTTGGATCAGAGCGTTTCTGTGCGACCGACCACAACGTGTCTGTGTGAGAGTTGATCATCTGTCTGTTCGGACAGGGGGAGGCTCATTCTCTGAGTGTACAGTCCTCCCTGATGGTTCAGTTATGTCTAAGGAACTTGTCCTAAACACAGGTGCTCCCCAGGGGTGTGTTTTGTCACAAGTGCTCCCCAGGGTTGTGTTTTGTCACAGGTGCTCCCCATGGGTGTGTTTTGTCACAGGTGCTCCCCAGGGGTGTGTTTTGTCACAAGTGCTCCCCAGGGGTGTGTTTTGTCACAAGTGCTCTCCAGGGGTGTGTTTTGTCACAAGTGCTCCCCAGGGGTGTGTTTTGTCACAAGTGCTCCCCAGGGGTGTGTTTTGTCACAAGTGCTCCCCAGGGGTGTGTTTTGTCACAGGTGCTCCCCAGGAGTGTGTTTTGTCACAAGTGCTCCCCAGGGGGTGTTTTTTCACAAGTGCTCCCCAGGGGTGTGTTTTGTCACAGGTGCTCCCCAGGGGTGTGTTTTGTCACAGGTGCTCCCCAGGGGTGTGTTTTGTCACAAGTGCTCCCCAGGGGTGTGTTTTGTCACAAGTGCTCCAATTGACCAAGACTACTGCCCGAGGGGGTCACAATAGTAAACTAAGCAATTTATTGTGTTTGAAGGGGTACAACACTTTGTTTGCATTCAATCGATCAAATAATTGCCTTGTTCTCTGATAACATGTCTGATGCTTAGCTTAGCTGCTTAGTTCGGGTGACAGTCCACAGTGACAGTCCACAGTGACAGTCCGTGGACTGTCACCCGCAACTTCGAAGACCTGATCGATGGACATCCAACTTTTGAGATGCGTGTTTGTCTTCATATGGTAGAATTACAATAATATGAAAGAAGTTACGTGACTCAGTTTATATCCCCTCTCGTCTAAATTCATGACTAGATTTGCCATTCTGATCCATACGACCTCTTTGATCCATCTTGCGTTTCTGCACGCTCTCTGCCAATCACGTTTGCCCCCTCCCAGTCTATGATGCAATTGTTCCTGTCTGCATGGTTTGTTGTTGAAAACTTATCCTCTACCACCGCTGACATTCCATTTTACACGTATGTTCCAGCTTTTGTTGGATACTCAGTTTGGTTATCCACAATTATACGTGTACCAAAGAAACGAAATGCCAATCTCTTGAAAGACTTCAGACCTGTTGCATTAACATCTGTATTGTGCAAAGGCATGGAAAACTTGTATAATGTCAGCTCACAACAGCCGAGGCCAGTCCCATAGATCCTTTGCAATTTGCATACAGGGCGGGGAGTGGTGGAGGATGCCACTTTAACATACAGGGCAGGGAGGTGGGTGGAGGAAGCCACTTTAACATACAGGGCAGGGAGGTGGGTGAAGGATGCCACTTTACCATACAGGGCAGGGAGGTGGGTGGAGGACGCTACTTTAACATACAGGGCAGGGAGGTGGGTGGAGGATGCCACTTTAACATACAGGGCAGGGAGGTGGGTGGAGGATGCCACTTTAACATACAGGGCAGGGAGTTGGGTGGAGGATGCCACTTTAACATACAGGGCAGGGAGGTGGGTGGAGGATGCCACTTTAACATACAGGGCAGGGATGTGGGTGGAGGATGTCACTTTAATATACAGGGCAGGGAGGTGGGTGGAGGATGCCACTTTAATATACAGGGCGGGGAAGGGGTGGAGGATGCCACTTTAACATACATGACAGGAAGGTGGGTGGAGGATGCCACTTTATCGTACAGGGCAGGGAGGTGGGTGGAGGATGCCACTTTAACATACAGGGCTGGGAGGTGGGTGGAGGAAGCCACTTTAACATACAGGGCAGGGAGATGGGTGGAGGATGCCACTTTAACATACAGGGCAGGGAGGTGGGTGGAGGATGCTACTTTAACATACAGGGCAGGGAGGTGGGTGGAGGATGCCACTTTAATATACAGGGCAGGGAGGTGGGTGGAGGATGTCACTTTAACATACACGGCAGGGAGGTGGGTGGAGGATGCCACTTTAATATACAGGGCAGGGAGGTGGGTGGAGGATGCTACTTTAACATACAGGGCAGGGAGGTGGGTGGAGGATGCCACTTTAATATACAGGGCAGGGAGGTGGTTGGAGGATGCTTCTTTAACATACAGGGCATGGAGGTGGGTGGAGGATGCCACTTTAACGTACAGGGCAGTGAGGTGGGTGGAGGATGCCACTTTAACATACAGGGCAGGGAGGGGATGGAGGATGCCACTTTAACATACAGGGCAGGGAGGTGGGTGGAGGATGCCACTTTAACATACAGGGGTGTGTTTTGTCACAGGTGCTCCCCAGGGGTGTGTTTTGTCACAAGTGCTCCCCAGGGGTGTGTTTTGTCACAAGTGCTCCAATTGACCAAGACTACTGCCCGAGGGGGTCACAATAGTAAACTAAGCAATTTATTGTGTTTGAAGGGGTACAACACTTTGTTTGCATTCAATCGATCAAATAATTGCCTTGTTCTCTGATAACATGTCTGATGCTTAGCTTAGCTGCTTAGTTCGGGTGACAGTCCACAGTGACAGTCCACAGTGACAGTCCGTGGACTGTCACCCGCAACTTCGAAGACCTGATCGATGGACATCCAACTTTTGAGATGCGTGTTTGTCTTCATATGGTAGAATTACAATAATATGAAAGAAGTTACGTGACTCAGTTTATATCCCCTCTCGTCTAAATTCATGACTAGATTTGCCATTCTGATCCATACGACCTCTTTGATCCATCTTGCGTTTCTGCACGCTCTCTGCCAATCACGTTTGCCCCCTCCCAGTCTATGATGCAATTGTTCCTGTCTGCATGGTTTGTTGTTGAAAACTTATCCTCTACCACCGCTGACATTCCATTTTACACGTATGTTCCAGCTTTTGTTGGATACTCAGTTTGGTTATCCACAATTATACGTGTACCAAAGAAACGAAATGCCAATCTCTTGAAAGACTTCAGACCTGTTGCATTAACATCTGTATTGTGCAAAGGCATGGAAAACTTGTATAATGTCAGCTCACAACAGCCGAGGCCAGTCCCATAGATCCTTTGCAATTTGCATACAGGACGGGGAGTGGTGGAGGATGCCACTTTAACATACAGGGCAGGGAGGTGGGTGGAGGAAGCCACTTTAACATACAGGGCAGGGAGGTGGGTGAAGGATGCCACTTTACCATACAGGGCAGGGAGGTGGGTGGAGGACGCTACTTTAACATACAGGGCAGGGAGGTGGGTGGAGGATGCCACTTTAACATACAGGGCAGGGAGGTGGGTGGAGGATGCCACTTTAACATACAGGGCAGGGAGTTGGGTGGAGGATGCCACTTTAACATACAGGGCAGGGAGGTGGGTGGAGGATGCCACTTTAACATACAGGGCAGGGATGTGGGTGGAGGATGTCACTTTAATATACAGGGCAGGGAGGTGGGTGGAGGATGCCACTTTAATATACAGGGCGGGGAAGGGGTGGAGGATGCCACTTTAACATACATGACAGGAAGGTGGGTGGAGGATGCCACTTTATCGTACAGGGCAGGGAGGTGGGTGGAGGATGCCACTTTAACATACAGGGCTGGGAGGTGGGTGGAGGAAGCCACTTTAACATACAGGGCAGGGAGATGGGTGGAGGATGCCACTTTAACATACAGGGCAGGGAGGTGGGTGGAGGATGCTACTTTAACATACAGGGCAGGGAGGTGGGTGGAGGATGCCACTTTAATATACAGGGCAGGGAGGTGGGTGGAGGATGTCACTTTAACATACACGGCAGGGAGGTGGGTGGAGGATGCCACTTTAATATACAGGGCAGGGAGGTGGGTGGAGGATGCTACTTTAACATACAGGGCAGGGAGGTGGGTGGAGGATGCCACTTTAATATACAGGGCAGGGAGGTGGTTGGAGGATGCTTCTTTAACATACAGGGCATGGAGGTGGGTGGAGGATGCCACTTTAACATACAGGGCAGTGAGGTGGGTGGAGGATGCCACTTTAACATACAGGGCAGGGAGGGGATGGAGGATGCCACTTTAACATACAGGGCATGGAGGTGGGTGGAGGATGCCACTTTAACATACAGGGCGTGGAATGGGTGGAGGATGCCACTTTAACATACAGGGCAGGGAGGGGGTGGAGGATGCCACTTTAACATACAGGGCAAGGAGGGGGTGGAGGATGCCACTTTAACATACAGGGCGGGGAGGGGGTGGAGGATGCCACTTTAACACTGCTTGATACAGTCTCTAAACATTTAGACTCTATTGGGAAATTTTTCAGGATCCTTTTCATGGATTTTTCATCAGCTTTTAATACCATTCAACCTCATTTACTTCTACAGCGTCTACTTGACTTACAGGTGAACCCCACATTGGTTCTTTGGATCAGAGCGTTTCTGTGCGACCGACCATAGCGTGTCTGTGTGAGAGTTGATCCTCTGTCTGTTCGGACAGGGGGAGGCTCACTCTCTGTGTGTACAGTCCTCCCTGATGGTTCAGTTATGTCTAAGGAACTTGTCCTAAACACAGGTGCTCCCCAGGGGTGTGTTTTGTCACAAGTGCTTCCCAGGGGTGTGTTTTGTCACAAGTGCTCCCCAGGGGTGTGTTTTGTCACAGGTGCTCCCCATGGGTGTGTTTTGTCACAGATGCTCCCCAGGGGTGTGTTTTGTCACAGATGCTCCCGAGGGGTGTGTTTTGTCACAAGTGCTCCCCAGGGGTGTGTTTTGTCACAAGTGCTCCCCATGGGTGTGTTTTGTCACAGGTGCTCCCCAGGGGTGTGTTTTGTCCCAGGTGCTCACCAGGGGTGTGTTTTGTCACAGGTGCTCCCCAGGGGTGTGTTTTGTCCCCTCTTCTTTTTTCAGTATATATAAATGAGATAAATTGTAATAATTCTGTACTCAAGCTCATAAAATATGCTGATGACTACGAACTGCTTAACCCCTTTTGTTTTGGTGCGCAATATACTTATTATATATATATTATATTTTTATATTCATGTTTGAAAAGTAGAATATGGCTATATGAAGTCATCGCGATGACGTGTCTCATCACGGCAATTCCAATGATCTTCTAACTAAACTTCTGGATATGAAACGCATTTTGCGTCAAAAAAAGTAGGATAGGTTATACAAAACGAACTGATTGCCGTCATCGGGACAATATCCAACCGAAAAGCGAAATGCAATGTTTTGTTGCATCAGCGCAGACGAAGACTGTGAACAATGAAAAACAGGAAAGCTTTTTATAACGGTTTGTAGATGAATGAGAGTTGAGTTTATCTTATACATTTTGTAATGAAGTTCTTCTTGGATATTTTTCTCTAATGCGTCTGAGGATGAAGATTTGCTCAGCACATAAGCGTTTTGGACTGACGCCTATTTTGTTCCTCACGTAAATCGCCTCCTCCGAATATAGTGAACTTTGGCACATTTGTTGTGCCGGTTGTGAATGTTACCAGAGCTAAAGTTATGTACACATATATGTACTTTGCAACGGGAAATTGTGGAAACAAAATAGCCAACAACGCATTTAAAATTGCTGTATCTCAAGATCTTATCAAGATCCAACTGAAGTTTTGTGTGAAATTTCTTGATACAATGACCTTGTTAATTATACAATTTTAGCAAAATCAATTTTACTAATTTTGGGTATATTAGTTCAATGGTCAAGGTATGGGACCTTCGCGACAAAATATTTCTCAACTTCCATGTTATGGATATATGTGGATACGACAATATCTTAGCTTCATACTAAGACCAATATTAAAGCCAAAGCATTAGGCTAAGTTAAAGTTATGTGTACATACGTGTTACGAGGTAACACACTTTTTGGACATGTTTGATCGTTAACATGGAATAACTCTAAAACTATTTCACTCACATGTTTTGGCATTTTATGACCTTTTTGGATTGATTTAATATGGAATGACCCATCTATCGCATGTCTAACTGTTGTTGGCTTAAACCGCGAGATTGAACCTAATTCGCAAACAAAAACACATTGTTACGGAGAAGCAATATCCGCTCAGATATGAGCATTTAACACAATGTGCATTGATTGATATTAACCAGTACAGCAACCTACATGAAATAAATAAAAAAAAACCTACCATATCGCCACGAGTAAGAAAGATTTACCTTCAATCCGTAGCGCTGGTCGGGTCTTGACGATTTACAACACACACGCACACGCACACGCACACGCACACGCACACGCACACGCACACGCACACGCACACGCACACGCACACGCACACGCACACGCACACGCACACGCACACGCACACGCACACGCACACGCACACGCACACGCACACGCACACGCACACGCACACGCACACGCACACGCACACGCACACGCACACGCACACGCACACGCACACGCACACGCACACGCACACGCACACGCACACGCACACGCACACGCACACGCACACGCACACGCACACGCACACGCACACGCACACGCACACGCACACGCACACGCACACGCACACGAACACGCACACGCACACGCACACGCACACGCACACGCACACGCACACGCACACGCACACGCACACGCACACGCACACGCACACGCACACGCACACGCACAAGCACACGCACACGCACACGCACACGCACATACTACATGAATTACTGATTTCATCGACTTTGATAGCATGTGTAACAGTTTAGTGTTTAGTGTACACGTATCTACATCTTTTTGTAATAGATTTGTTTGCGTAATTAGTAAAACCTCGTAAACTGTGGTCTTCAATCTTCTCTGCGACTGTTTTACAGGTATTGTTAATAAC
Source organism: Lamellibrachia columna (assembly GCA_963662155.1). Lineage (NCBI taxonomy): Eukaryota > Metazoa > Annelida > Polychaeta > Sabellida > Siboglinidae > Lamellibrachia > Lamellibrachia columna. The sequence continues at coordinate 3,461,971 of OY759273.1, forward strand.
ATGATCAAGTTATATATAAAAACTGTGTTTTTGTCCTCCTTGTGTTATTATTGTGTACATCAGCATTTGGTGTTAGTTTCCAGTTGAATAAGTAGACAGGTTAGTTTTGATACTTTTGTTTAAAATATATTTTAAGTTATTTAATATGTTTTCTATTTCTAAAATAATTTGTTTTATTAAAGTGGCTCAATATGAGAATTGCATTTACTTAAGGTTAAAAATCGCATAGCTTTCTTTTGTATTTTCAGCATTCGGCTACCTTTGTATCCCCACGCCTTAATACAATAGTTAATATTAGATAAAATTCATGTATTATATAAGTGGGTTTTAATTTCTAAAGGTATCACATACTTTAGTCTGCTTAAGATGCCAACAATTTTGGAACATTTGCTTGATATTTTGTCAGTGTGTTTTTTTCCAATTTATATTTGTATCTAAAGTCAATTCTAAACATTTTTATTCTTCCACTAGTTTTTATTTATATTATTAATGTTGAGCGTAAAGTTATGCATAATATTAATTGGAATTTGATAGGTCATATTTATATATGTTTCTGTTTAATGATAATTTATTAATATTAAGCCATTGAAGTATTTTAAGGAGTACACCATTTATTGCCGATTCAGTACTTCTGTTTGGTAAATTGTCATTAAAAGATTTGATGGTGCTAAATAAGGTTTACCATCACTACAAGAATGTTAGACACAGTAATCAGGGAAAGAGATGACGAAATGTCAGTCTGTAAATACGAAGAAAACGAAAACCATTGTCATATCAAAGAAAAGGTGTACACCATCATGCAAAATCGCAGTCAGTGGGATTGCTCCTCAACTAGTTCATCAGTTTCATCACATAGGATCACTAATAACCACGGTTGGCCGGCGCATTGATATCAAGAGACGAATTTAGCAGATTAAAGCGGCTTTCCAAAACATGAAAAGCATTTTATCCTAGAAAGGCTTATCATTTAAATAGTTACAAAGAACATCGAAGCAACTGTTTTAGAGGAATGCTTAGAGTATCGTGGACAGGAAAGAAAAGTAATGAAGTCATTTTAAGAATAGCTCAAGGTAAAAGGAACGTCATACGCGAATTCAAGAAAGGACAAGTAGAATCATCAATACGACTACCGTTAGGCCACCCTTACGATAACGGCGACCACGGTTACTCATCTCAACCATCACACCGTAACATTCTAGTGACCACATTTTCTCAATAAATATCTTTCCGAGGACCACTGCTGGCCAACCACTACTGCCACGGGTACCACATCTACACAATTAAGAAAGATGGACGATTTACCTTCAATCCGCAGCGCTGGTGGAGTCTTGACAAATGACAACTTCGAGGATGGGCTGCCAACAAATGTTCACGTGCAACTGGACTGACATTCCGGTGCAAGTGGACACAATGAAACTTGGATCTCAACGACACTCCCAATCATCGGCCCCTGACTATTGGTTCAAATATTTAATTGCCACATTGTATCTTTTCGCGTAGCAATTATTCAAAGTACTACCCATGATGCTTCGCTTCACCATGGGATGTGTTGTAGTTGCGTAAAATTAATTGACATTAAGCACTTAAGTTACCGGCTTGCACAACAAAATATAATATTCACAAACCTATTTCGGTAATGAAATGTTCTTGCATATAAATATATAGATGCATGTCTACGTTGTTCACTCCGCCAGCACTCAACTCCGCTTGCGGCTTGTGCTTAGTTTCACTCAAACGACATGTCATAACAGTTTACTGCGTGCGTGACATCGATACAATGGAAAAACAGTTCTAATTATATTAGGCGTTAACTAATACGTGTAACGTCTAAATGTCACGGCGTTGTTGCGTGTTCTGTGTGTTGCTTTCCTTTGATTTTCAACACAGTCGATCCATTAGTGTTAATAACATTAATTTTAGTAATAGAAATGATATATAGCATGTCGGGACACAAATATGTATACAAATTGCTGACGAGGATTGGACTAATAATATTTTTTGTTCATTAACATAAGATAAGTCTATGATGCAATTGTTCCTGTCTGCATGGTTTGTTATTGCAGACTTATCCTCTACCACCGCTGACATTCCATTTTACACGTATGTTCCAGCTTTTGTTGGATACTCAGTTTGTTCCGCGTTTATGGCGGTTATCCACCATTATACCTGTACCCAAGAAACGAAATGCCAATCTCTTGAAAGACTTCAGACCTGTTGCATTAACATCTGTATTGTGCAAATGCATGGAAAACTTGTATAATGTCAGCTCACAACAGCCGAGGCCAGTCGCATGGATCCTTTGCAATTTGCATACAGGGCGGGGAGTGGTGGAGGATGCCACTTTAACATACAGGACAGGGAGGTGGGTGAAGGATGCCACTTTAATATACAGGGCAGGGAGGTGGGTGGAGGATGCCACTTTAACATACAGGGCGGGGAAGGGGTGGAGGATGCCACTTTAACATACAGGGCAGGGAGGGGGTGGAGGATGCCACTTTAACATACAGGGCAAGGAGGGGGTGGAGGATGCCACTTTAACATACAGGGCAGGGAGGGGGTGGAGGATGCCACTTTAACACTGCTTGATACAGTCTCTAAACATTTAGACTCTATTGGGAAATTTTTCAGGATCCTTTTCATGGATTTTTCATCAGCTTTTAATACCATTCAACCTTATTTACTTCTACAGCGTCTACTTGACTTACAGGTGAACCCCACCTTGGTTCTTTGGATCAGAGCGTTTCTGTGCGACCGACCACAACGTGTCTGTGTGATAGTTGATCATCTGTCTGTTCGGACAGGGGGAGGCTCATTCTCTGAGTGTACAATCCTCCCTGATGGTTCAGTTATGTCTAAGGAACTTGTCCTAAACACAGGTGCTCCCCAGGGGTGTGTTTTGTCACAAGTGCTCCCCAGGGTTGTGTTTTGTCACAGGTGCTCCCCATGGGTGTGTTTTGTCACAGGTGCTCCCCAGGGGTGTGTTTTGTCACAAGTGCTCCCCAGGGGTGTGTTTTGTCACAAGTGCTCCCCAGGGGTGTGTTTTGTCACAAGTGCTCCCCAGGGGTGTGTTTTGTCACAAGTGCTCACCAGGGGTGTGTTTTGTCACAAGTGCTCCCCAGGGGTGTGTTTTGTCACAGGTGCTCCCCAGGAGTGTGTTTTGTCACAAGTGCTCCCCAGGGGGTGTTTTTTCACAAGTGCTCCCCAGGGGTGTGTTTTGTCACAGGTGCTCCCCAGGGGTGTGTTTTGTCACAGGTGCTCCCCAGGGGTGTGTTTTGTCACAAGTGCTCCCCAGGGGTGTGTTTTGTCACAAGTGCTCCAATTGACCAATACTACTGCCAGAGGGTGTCACAATAGTAAACTAAGCAATGTATTGTGTTTGAAGGGGTACAACACTTTGTTTGCATTCAATCGATCAAATAATTGCCTTGTTCTCTGATAACATGTCTGATGCTTAGCTTAGCTGCTTAGTTCGGGTGACAGTCCACAGTGACAGTCCACAGTGACAGTCCGTGGACTGTCACCCGCAAATTCGAAGACCTGATCGATGGACATCCAACTTTTGAGATGCGTGTTTGTCTTCATATGGTAGAATTACAATAATATGAAAGAAGTTACGTGACTCAGTTTATATCCTCTCTCGTCTAAATTCATGACTAGATTTGCCATTCTGATCCATACGACCTCGTTGATCCATCTTGCGTTTCTGCACGCTCTCTGCCAATCACGTTTGCCCCCTCCCAGTCTATGATGCAATTGTTCCTGTCTGCATGGTTTGTTGTTGAAAACTTATCCTCTACCACCGCTGACATTCCATTTTACACGTATGTTCCAGCTCTTGTTAGATACTCAGTTTGGTTATCCACAATTATACGTGTACCAAAGAAACGAAATGCCAATCTCTTGAAAGACTTCAGACCTGTTGCATTAACATCTGTATTGTGCAAAGGCATGGAAAACTTGTATAATGTCAGCTCACAACAGCCGAGGCCAGTCCCATAGATCCTTTGCAATTTGCATACAGGGCGGGGAGTGGTGGAGGATGCCACTTTAACATACAGGGCAGGGAGGTGGGTGGAGGAAGCCACTTTAACATACAGGGCAGGGAGGTGGGTGAAGGATGCCACTTTACCATACAGGGCAGGGAGGTGGGTGGAGGATGCTACTTTAACATACAGGGCAGGGAGGTGGGTGGAGGATGCCACTTTAACATACAGGGCAGGGAGGTGGGTGGAGGATGCCACTTTAACATACAAGGCAGGGAGTTGGGTGGAGGATGCCACTTTAACATACAGGGCAGGGAGGTGGGTGGAGGATGCCACTTTAACATACAGGGCAGGGATGTGGGTGGAGGATGTCACTTTAATATACAGGGCAGGGAGGTGGGTGGAGGATGCCACTTTAATATACAGGGCGGGGAAGGGGTGGAGGATGCCACTTTAACATACATGACAGGAAGGTGGGTGGAGGATACCACTTTATCGTACAGGGCAGGGAGGTGGGTGGAGGATGCCACTTTAACATACAGGGCTGGGAGGTGGGTGGAGGAAGCCACTTTAACATACAGGGCAGGGAGATGGGTGGAGGATGCCACTTTAACATACAGGGCAGGGATGTGGGTGGAGGATGCTACTTTAACATACAGGGCAGGGAGATGGGTGGAGGATGCCACTTTAATATACAGGGCAGGGAGGTGGGTGGAGGATGTCACTTTAACATACACGGCAGGGAGGTGGGTGGAGGATGCCACTTTAATATACAGGGCAGGGAGGTGGGTGGAGGATGCTACTTTAACATACAGGGCAGGGAGGTGGGTGGAGGATGCCACTTTAATATACAGGGCAGGGAGGTGGTTGGAGGATGCTTCTTTAACATACAGGGCATGGAGGTGGGTGGAGGATGCCACTTTAGCATGCAGGGCAGTGAGGTGGGTGGAGGATGCCACTTTAACATACAGGGCAGGGAGGTGGGTAGAGGATGCCACTTTAACATACAGGGCGGGGAAGGGGTGTAGGATGCCACTTTAACATACAGGTCAGGTAGGGGATGGAGGATGCCACTTTAACATACAGGGCAGGGAGGTGGGTGGAGGATGCCACTTTAACATACAGGGCGTGGAAGGGGTGGAGGATGCCACTTTAACATACAGGGCAGGGAGGGGGTGGAGGATGCCACTTTAACATACAGGGCAAGGAGGGGGTGGAGGATGCCACTTTAACATACAGGGCGGGGAGGGGGTGGAGGATGCCACTTTAACACTGCTTGATACAGTCTCTAAACATTTAGACTCTATTGGGAAATTTGTCAGGATCCTTTTCATGGATTTTTCATCAGCTTTTAATACCATTCAACCTCATTTACTTCTACAGCGTCTACTTGACTTACAGGTGAACCCCACCTTGGTTCTTTGGATCAGAGCGTTTCTGTACGACCGACCATAGCGTGTCTGTGTGAGAGTTGATCCTCTGTCTGTTCGGACAGGGGGAGGCTCACTCTCTGTGTGTACAGTCCTCCCTGATGGTTCAGTTATGTCTAAGGAACTTGTCCTAAACACAGGTGCTCCCTAGGGGTGTGTTTTGTCACAAGTGCTTCCCAGGGGTGTGTTTTGTCACAAGTGCTCCCCAGGGGTGTGTTTTGTCACAGGTGCTCCCCATGGGTGTGTTTTGTCTCAGATGCTCCCCAGGGGTGTGTTTTGTCACAGATGCTCCCCAGGGGTGTGTTTTGTCACAAGTGCTCCCCAGGGGTGTGTTTTGTCACAAGTGCTCCCCATGGGTGTGTTTTGTCACAGGTGCTCCCCAGGGGTGTGTTTTGTCCCAGGTGCTCACCAGGGGTGTGTTTTGTCACAGGTGCTCCCCAGGGGTGTGTTTTGTCCCCTCTTCTTTTTTCAGTATATATAAATTGTAATAATTCTGTACTCAAGCTCATAAAATATGCTGATGACTACGAACTGCTTAACCCCTTTTGTTTTGGTGCGCAATATACTTATTATATATATATATTATATTTTTATATTCATGTTTGAAAAGTAGAATATGGCTATGTGAAGTCATCGCGATGACGTGACTCATCACGGCAATTCCAATGATCTTCTAACTAAACTTCTGGATATGAAACGCATTTTGCGTCAAAAAAAGTAGGATAGGTTATACAAAACGAACTGATTGCCGTCATCGGGACCATATCCAACCGAAAAGCGAAATGCAATGTTTTGTAGCATCAGCGCAGACGAAGACTGTGATCAATGAAAAACAGGAAAGCTTTTTATAACGGTTTGTAGATGAATGAGAGTTGAGTTTATCTGATACATTTTGTAATGAAGTTCTGCTTGGATATTTTTCTCTAATGCGTCTGAGGATGAAGATTTGCTCAGCACATAAGCGTTTTGGACTGACGCCTATTTTGTTCCTCACGTAAATCGCCTCCTCCGAATATAGTGAACTTTGGCACATTTGTTGTGCCGGTTGTGAATGTTACCAGAGCTAAAGTTATTTACACATATATGCACTTTGCAACGGGAAATTGTGGAAACAAAATAGCCAACAACGCATTTAAAATTGCTGTATCTCAAGATCTTATCAAGATCCAACTGAAGTTTTGTGTGAAATTTCTTGATACAATGACCTTGTTAATTATACAATTTTAGCAAAATCAATTTTACTAATTTTGGGTATATTAGTTCAATGGTCAAGGTATGGGACCTTCGCGACAAAATATTTCTCAACTTCCATGTTATGGATATATGTGGATACGACAATATCTTAGCTTCATACTAAGACCAATATTAAAGCCAAAGCATTAGGCTAAGTTAAAGTTATGTCTACATACGTGTTACGAGGAAACACACTTTTTGGACATGTTTGATCATTAACATGGAATAACTCTAAAACTATTTCACTCACATGTTTTGGCATTTTATGACCTTTTTGGATTGATTTAATATGGAATGACCCATCTATCGCATGTCTAACTGTTGTTGGCTTAAACCGCGAGATTGAACCTAATTCGCGTTCTTCATGACGACGCCAATTGCGGTCTGCAATTTCACATTTGTGATGCAGTGTCAACGAAGGAGTGTGTGGATCGTCATTCTATATATTATGTATTTATTCATTTATATATCCCCGTTGCGGACCGAATTATGTACAATCACCATAGATTTGAGCTTTGGATTATGGTCCTACAGTTAAATTTCAAACAAAACAAACAAAAACACATTGTTACGGAGAAGCAATATCCGCTCAGATATGAGCATTTAACACAATGTGCATTGATTGATATTAACCAGTACAGCAACCTACATGAAATAAATTTAAAAAAAACCTACCATATCGCCACGAGTAAGAAAGATTTACCTTCAATCCGTAGCGCTGGTCGGGTCTTGACGATTTACAACACGCACACGCACACGCACACGCACACGCACACGCACACGCACACGCACACGCACACGCACACGCACACGCACACGCACACGCACACGCACACGCACACGCACACGCACACGCACACGCACACGCACACGCACACGCACACGCACACGCACACGCACACGCACACGCACACGCACACGCACACGCACACGCACACGCACACGCACACGCACACGCACACGCACACGCACACGCACACGCACACGCACACGCACATACTACATGAATTACTGATTTCATCGACTTTGATAGCATGTGTAACAGTTTAGTGTTTAGTGTACACGTATCTACATCTTTTTGTAATAGATTTTTTTTGCGTAATTAGTAAAACCTCGTAAACTGTGGTCTTCAATCTTCTCTGCGACTGTTTTACAGGTATTGTTAATAACATGATCAAGTTATATATAAAAACTGTGTTTTTGTCCTCCTTGTGTTATTATTGTGTACATCAGCATTTGGTGTTAGTTTCCAGTTTGATAAGTAGACAGGTTAGTTTTGATACTTTTGTTTAAAATATATTTTAAGTTATTTAATATGTTTTCTATTTCTAAAATAATTTGTTTTATTAAAGTGGCTCACAATATGAGAATTGTATTTACTTAAGGTTAAAAATCGCATAACTTTCTTTTGTATTTTCAGCATTCGGCTACCTTTGTATCCCCACGCCTTAATACAATAGTTAATATTAGACAAAATTAATGTATTATATAAGTGGGTTTTAATTTCTAAAGGTATCACATACTTTAGTCTGCTTAAGATGCCAACAATTTTTGAACATTTGCTTGATATTTTGTCAGTGTATTTTTTTCCAATTTATATTTGTATCCAAAGTCAATACTAAACATTTTTATTCTTCCACTAGTTTTTATTTATATTATTAATGTTGAGCGTAAAGTTATGCATACTATTAATTGGCATTTGATAGGTCATATTTAGATATGTTTCTGTTTAATGATAATTTATTAATATTAAGCCATTGAAGTATTTGAAGGAGTACATCATTTATTGCCGATTCAGTACTTCTGTTTGGTAAATTGTCATTAAAAGATTTGATGGTGCTAAATAAGGTTTACCATCACTACAAGAATGTTAGACACAGTAATCAGGGAAAGAGATGACGAAATGCCAGTCTGTAAATACGAAGAAAACGAAAGCCATTGTCATATCAAAGAAAAGGTGTACACCATCATGCAAAATCACAGTCAGTGGGATTGCTCCTGAACTAGTTCATCAGTTTCATCACATTGGATCACTAATAACCACGGTTCGCCGGCGCATTGATATCAAGAGACGAATTTAGCAGATTAAAGCGGCTTTCCAAAACATGAAAAGCATTTTATCCTACAAAGGTTTATCATTTAAACAGTTACAAAGAACATCGAAGCAACTGTTTTAGAGGAATGCTTAGAGTATCGTGGACAGGAAAGAAACGTAATGAAGTCATTTTAAGAATAGCTAAAGGTAAAAGGAACGTCATACGCGAAATCAAGAAAGGACAAGTAGAATCATCAATACGACTACCGTTAGGACACCCTTACGATAACAGTGACTACGGTTAGGACACCCTTACGATAACGGTGACTACGGTTAGGACACCCTTACGATAACGGCGACCACGGTTACTCATCTCAACCATCACACCGTAACATTCTAGTTTCTCAATAAATATCTTTCCGAGGACCACTGCTGGCCAACCACTACTGCCACGGGTACCACATCTCCACAACTAAGAAAGATGGACGATTTACCTTCAATCCGCAGCACTGGTGGAGGCTGCCAACAAATTTTCACGTGCAACTGGATTGACATTCCGGTGCAAGTGGACACAATGAAACTTGGATTTCAACGACACTCCCAATCATCGGCCGCTGACTATTGGTTCAAATATTTAATTGCCACAGTGTATCTTTTCGCGTAGCAATTATTCAAAGTACTACCCATGATGCTTCACTTCACTATGGGATGTGTTGTAGTTGTGTAAAATTAAGTGACATTAAGCACTTAAGTTACCGGCTTGCACAACAAAATATAATATTCACAAACCCATTTCGGTAATGAAATGTTCTTGCATAGACATATATAGATGCCTGTCTACGTTGTTCACTCCACCAGCACTCAACTCCGCTTGCGGCTTTTGCTTAGTTTCACTCAAACGACATGTCATAACAGTTTACTGCAGGGGTCGGCAACCTTTTTGAATGGAGGGCCAAATAAGTGACTTTGAATAGGTTAGCGGGCCACGCACGCACGCACGCACGCACGCACGCACGAACGCACGCACGCACACTCGTGGTAATTGGCACAATGCAATTATATACCTTGTGTCTAGCAGTTGTATTGACCACTGTTGTAAATAGCACGTCCACGAATATGAGTTATTATTATCGTCAAACATCAACGTCTGATTTTGAGCAACAGTTGGATTATTCAAAAACACATTATTCAGGTTACGTGTTCTTGGCATGCCGCTGATGCCATGTTGACCCGTGTGACACTGAGGCCTGTTGCTGGTGATGTTGCTGCGCCACCAAGTGGCCCACACCTGGCTGCAGACTTGTTCCTGCGCGCCTCAGCTCACTTCGGTGTACTACAGGAGTTCTTCATATCGCGCATTCATCTCGGTCACAAGGTGCTGGAACTGCCGATAGTTTAGACATCGAGAGCGAACACAGTTTAGTCTTCACGGCGACCCTTATTACGTTCTGTATTTTCATCGACTTGCCACACGGGCTTTCTCGTTGGATGATGGAGTGTGCCCTTAAGAGCTTTGCTTGGCACCTCCTTAGTCTTGAACCTTTTCCATCAGCTTACAACTCCGTTCGCCATTTCACTGGCAGGCGACGAACGTTAGTTAAAACAACACATTATCACTCAAACACAAATACGGTAGTAGGGTAACCTGGGGCAACACGGTCCCTGGAGGTAAGACGGCCCCCACCACGTACTCAAAATATATAAATCTGAACGTTCCAAATCTGGTGCAAAATGAAGCTAATTCTATCTGATACCCGCCCGGAAGTTCAGCAACACGAGACAGACGTAATTAAATCAGTGTGTTTTTAAACTTTTATATGCATTGATCTAATATTTTGCCAATAGTAAAATGGTGAAACTCACCATACAACGGTGTGAATCATGAATCATGGACATAATTGGTGATATGATAATATTATTAATCAGTTGACATATCAAACAATACAAAATGTGGAATAGTATGTTGTGCTTTGTATACATCTTATTATGACACACGTCTGTGGGACAAGACAATCCCCATGCATATGGGGCAAGACGGTCCCTATGTCTTATCCCACACGCACATCGTCACACTTTGTCAAATATATTACACATGACCAATTATGTTTAATAACTTTGCATATTCGACGGCAATATATATATATATATAAATAAATATATACATATATATATATATATATATATATATATATATATATATATATATATATATATATATATATATATATATATATATATATATATATATATATATATATATATATATATATATATCTATATATATATATATGTTTATATATACTTCTTTGTGTGTGCATGTATGTCGTGTTGCAAAAATATCGTGAGATAATATCTCACGACGTTGTTGCAACAAATACGACCAAACTGGTATGAAAGGCGCGCCTAGAAACTATGAGGTGCCGTAGCTGACAAAAGGGTGATGCACCGACAAAATCTGTCGAGTTCTGCGCGAACGAACCGTCGAGTTCTGGCTGCGATATTGATCGAGGTCTGCGAGAACCGTCGATTTCTGCTAGGTCGATCGAGGATGTGCAGCGAAGTAATACCGCAAAAACATAAGATAAGATACTACCCAGTGGCTAAAAGTAGCTAAAAGTGTCCATTCAAGAGTAACTTATATTTCATATGTTTTCCTGAAACACTAACAAAGTCAATCTTACAGAGGACAATATATAAATGGAAAAATAATGTAATTGTTACCAACGTGAATATGCTTAAACTAAAAATCGACAGCTACGACGACAATGCCACGAGACGGCCTGCTGAGTACAATACGAATTCAGTGTAATTTTACACGTCAGCTGTCGTGGCTTTACGCTTGGAAGGTCCCTAGTTCAATCCGCGGTATGTCCGATTGAACATTAAACGAGAAAGAAATGTAAATCGGACATTCCGGGGATTGAACCAGAGATGGATGCGACAGGTGTGATGGGTGTGATGGGTGTGATGGTTGGGTTAGGTGGTTTTGCTGGGGGGTGGGGTGGGGTTGGTGCGCTGTGTGCGATGGGTGCGATGGGTGCGATAGTAAGGATGGGATGGATGTAATGGGTGGAATTGATGGGACGGACGGGGTTGATTGGCTAGGTTGGATATATGGGATGGATGTAATTGGTGGAATTGATGGGATGGACGGGGTTGATTGGTTAGGTTGGATAAATTGGACTAGATCTGGAGAGTGTTGGCAGATGTGGAAGGGGAGCGAGGAATAGAGAGGGTCGAGCTCTGGTGGAGTTGGTGGCGTGCGAAGTTGCAGAGGCAGTACGCGAAAAAGAAGGAAGCCTGGAATGAAATAGAGAAGACCAAGGAAAGAGGAAATCAACGGGATGCAAGGATGATACACTCATCCAGGAAGAAGAAGAAAGCGGTAAAGAGAATTGTTGATAAGGCGAGGAGATATACGGAAGCAGACGTGTATAGCAAGCTAGATGAAGATGGTGGAAAGAAGATGATATACAACATGGCCCGAGATAGGGATGAGAATAGTAAGGACGTGAAGGGTGGGACGGTGATCAAGGATAGAAATGGGAAGTTAGTGACAGAAAAAGAGGCAGTGCTGAAGGTCTGGGAAAGCTACTTCAAGGAGCTACTGAACCAGAAGAAAATAACAACAATCTGGAATTACCGTCGTATGTAGATGGGAGAATGGACAAAGGGGATGCTGAATACATGTATGAGGCAAGGTAAAATACCAGAGGAGTGGCGGAGAGGGTCAATTGTCCAAATATGGAAAAGGAAGGAGATATGCAACACCCAGGGAAATACCGAGGCATCACACTTCAAAGTCACATCATGAAGCTGCTAGAGAGGATCCTGGATAGGAGAGAGTAGAGCAAGAATTAGGTGGATAACACCAGGGATTTAGGAAGGACAGAGGGACGACTGGTAAGATGTGTGCATTAAGACAGCTGGTAGATAAGTGGTTGGAGATGCAAGGGAGAATGGCAGTGGGATTTGTGGACCTGGAGAAGGCCTATGACACAGTCCCAAGAGAGACGGTGACAGCAACAGTGAGATGGATGGGGGAAGCAGAAGCCAGGATGGTGTAAGCAATGTATGAGAGAACAAAAGGTAGAGTTGTGGTTGGATCTGGGTTGTCGGAAGAGTTTCCAGTTAACATCGGTTTGAGGCAAGGAAGTGCCCTTAGCCCTTTACTGTTTATCATGGTGATGGAATTAATCAGCAGAACGATTACCACGAAGGATGTTCTCAGGAAGATGATATATGCAGATGATCTGGTCATAAAAGCATAGAGCAAACAAGAACTACAGTAAGTGTTGGAAGAATGGAAGGGGTGTCCAAGAGGCACGGACTAACAATGAGCTTGGAGAAGACAGAAGTGATGTGAGTTGGACACCAGAGATAGGAGTTAAACATCAGGTTGGATGGTAAGGAAATCAAGCAAGTGGACAGCTTTGTGAATTGTTACAGAGGATGTGCATTCAGAGTTAGAAGTAAGACGCTGGATACAAGGAGGAGAGAATGCTTGGAGAAAGGTAGAGGAAGTCATGTTGGACAGACAAATTTCGAAAAAGCTGAAAGGGAAAGTCCTGAGAGGGTGTGTTACACTTGTTTGCCTGTATGGTCTGGAGACAGTGGCGTTGACAGAACAACAACAACAACAACAACAACAACAACAACAACAACAACAACAACAACAACAACAACAACAACAACAACAACAACAACAACAACAACAACAACAACAACAACAACAACAGCAACAACAGCAACAACAGCAACAACAGCAACAACAGCAACAACAACAACAACAACAACAACAACAACAACAACAGAATTTGCAAGTTTACGAGAACAACTGGGTTCGTCAAATAACAAGAACAAAGAGGGTGGACAAATGAAGGATGAACGACCTGAGGAAAGAGGTTAGGTGCAATGCAGTCTAACAGGAAGATTGGTGAGAAGCAGGATGAGATGGGCTGGCCACCTGGTAAGGATGGATGCAGGCAAACTAGCGAAGAGAGCTGAGGTAGAAAAACATCAAGGAAACAGGAAAAGGGGAAGGCCACAGTTGAGATGGGAGGACTGCGTGAGGAGGGACATGAGAAGATGGGGGGAGGATGAAAGATGGAGAGAGGGGGCGGCCGATAGAAAACTATGGAAAGAAAGAACAGAAAGAGTGGCCCGACAATACTTTACCTGACTCTCACCCCTGTACAGCAGGGAACAAGGATGAAGAGCACTAAACAAATGGCATACAGGGCGTGTTGTAAATACCTCAAACATTAACCATTTTATGTATGCTCTCCATCAAACACATACCAGTTGCATAACATTTTAAGAACGTAATTTAAATATTATAGCAAAATATGTTTCACTAACATCTTCTACAGGAATATATAACATATATTTTTGGAAGCATTATAAATATGTTGATTATATACAGCATTTTTTTTATTTAATAAAATTGGTTGATTTGATCGGGAATGACCCAAATGCATATTCAGGATATTAAAGGGAAACAAATGGTATGTTTTGAGGACTATGCATCTAAACGAGTAAATAACAACTAACCATTTCCAACTACAATTAAAATTTTCACTCCAGTGGTTTACTCGGAATGTGTTCTGAAAATGGCCGATTTTGGTCTTTTCTCCGAATAACCGAGGCCTGACATGTTTGCCAGCGCGAGCGCATGCGCAGTTCTGTGAAATGACGTATTAAGTGAGGTCGGCATACACAGAACCAATGAAACGTTTAAAACAAACCTGTTATTATGCACGAAAGGAGACTACCTTAGTAAACAAAGGCTATGATATGTTGCATAAGTTAAGTTTGGAACCGTGGCCATATGATACTGGCAAGAATAGGAATAGCTGTATGCACATACATTTTAATTTAGCGAGCGAATATTGCCAGAATGCCGCACCCGTGACGTAGTGTTATCTAACAGTATGGTGCGACTCGTGAAATTAAGATATGGTGTGTTTTTCTAGTAAACTACTAGCGTGGTATTTTTAATTGGAGTAACACATGCTTTAGACACTCTTATATGTGCATAGGCCGAAAACCATGATTTTGTTTCGCTCTGCTGTTGTTGATATTTAATTTAATATATGTAATTTAAACGCATAACCTTAATAATACCCTTAATAATGATAACAAAAGTATGTATATAGCGCGCGGTCAATAAAGATTGTTCTCAGGAGCTATACATACATGCAATCATAACGTAATACAATATTAATAATAACGATAATATAATAAAATAAATATATTAGTTATACAAATAAATTATTTAAAAAAAATTATATTAATTGTATTAAAAACAATATTATATAAATATTCTAAAACAAAGTCTTACCATAAATAATATATGATAAAAATGTCATGTATATTTGTATTAATAAAATAATAACAAATGCATATACAAATGTTCATATTAGCATATCTTAAAAAAATACTCTACTTTAAAAAGTAGATTGCTTCGCTGTCCTCACTGAAAAGGACAACCGACTCCACAGATTGTCAGCGGCCACTGCATGTCGACGATCGCCACACGTGACCGTCTGCGAAGCCGGTAAAGATAATAAATACAAAGAGGCGAGGCTCATTAATTGCCGATTCGGATGTCGTCGGTTGAGTAACTCCGCCAGATAGTCCGGTGCCAGACCATTCATCGCGGATACACACAGAGGAGCACTTTGTAGGTTGGGCACAAACGAATTGGCAGCCAACGCAAACGTTGAAACACAGAAGTAATCTACTCATTTTTTCTGGTACGACAAACGAGGCGGGCTGCGCAGTTTTACACACGTTGCAAACGCTGCAGCTTTCTCTGCGGAAGGCCGTGCAGCGAAGCGTTGCCATAATCCAAGCGTGACTGTATTGATATTGTAGGACATTTTTTGCAGGAATCAAAATAAGCATTATAATGTAGCCTGTGAATTTTTTTTTATAACCCCACTAGTTGCACCGTCAGTTATTATGGTTAGCTAAACGGAGTTCATGTGAACGTCACATATCGCGAAGTAGTCTCGCTTATCCGACTCTCGCTCGGCATCGTGAATCCGCCGAGAAGCGAGTCTGGCAGCAGAGGCGTGGTCTCGTTGTTACCCACTGTCACCACTCCATTTTGTGTAGGCGTTCCCGTG
This sequence comes from Lamellibrachia columna, assembly GCA_963662155.1. Classification (NCBI taxonomy): domain Eukaryota; kingdom Metazoa; phylum Annelida; class Polychaeta; order Sabellida; family Siboglinidae; genus Lamellibrachia; species Lamellibrachia columna. Next base: position 3,477,785 of record OY759273.1, read on the forward strand.
AAGCGCCAGCTGCCCATCAGCGTCATTATCAAGATGCTATGCTCAACATTTTCTTCTGCCTGATTTAACTTTTCAGTCGGACAGTTGTGTCAATGTAATCAAAGTTTAACGTTAATTGAATTGTATTCAGGTGAAGATGTGTGCGACAAACGGTGGTGCCACAGCGCGGAACCTGGATAATCGCGGCAAATGACGAATCCCAAACGCCCCACCAGTGGCGCCACATAGTGAATGCAATATAAGTAACGATTACATTTTATGTGCAGATTCTGCATATCGTCATTTCATTTGGTAAACTCCAAATAATTGCCAAAAAATTTCTCTATTTCAATTTCGTATAATTGTTGATAGTGGTTGCATTGAAAATGTGCATAGGAACCAAATAACGTTCGTTTTTGTTTGAAACAATGTTACGCATACGCATGTGCACAGATGCAATGATGTAAGCCGCGAAACAAGTCGTAAACAACAATCGCGTTGCCCGGCCAACCAGGCGGTTTATACGACTCCGCATTGTCCATTGTGCAATCATAGTCACGTGACATTGTTATATTATGTGGTAGATTGTGGAGAAGTTTGACGATGTAGGTGACCGTTTCACGATTAATTGCGGTGCTTGGGTAAACTGCAAAAGTAGCGCTATGTCCATGGCATATCATGGGACGTGGCATAGTCTCACTACGTTGGCGTCTTTTCACCGGAAAGCAAACCGTGTTGACAATTAAACAAAATTATCGACGTTTCCTCTCCCCACCCCCAAAATACACAATCCGAGTGAATTTAGGGAAAATCTGGTCATACTTAGCCACATCTTTTCATTTGATGTAAAGATTATGCATAAGAAATCGAGTCAACTATTGGATACAGTTAAGTGTCTGGCTATATCCATTACACAATCGAAACACAATAAAACTTTTCAGAAGACAATTGGGCATACACATGTCTTAGAATCAAATAGGCCTATGTTAGTATATAATACATTACAATATAGAATATTAGCACATATATCACTTCATGGGACGAAAATGTACGCAACTTTTCGTAGTAATAACTCGCAGAAAGTTAAGAGAAATATCAAATGGATCAGTATGACCAGGAGTATCGCTAGTGGGTGTCGTAGTAGCCAATCAAACCAATATCATATACATAAATGCTTACAACGTTATCTTAATAAGTATTTGTTTGACAAAATAGGCACTCTAGACCTTAAAGGTGCATTTGCTTGACAAAATACAGACTCGCGACCGAATATGTGGAGTAGTGTTTTGGGCCGGAAATCCTGCACCCACAGAGAGATGCCAAGTTGCTCCAATTGACCAAGACTACTGCCAGTGAGTGTCACAATAGCAAACTAAGCAGTTTATTGTGTTTGAAGGGGTACAACACTTTGTTTGCATTCAATCGATCAAATAATTGCCTTGTTCTCTGATAACATGTCTGATGCTTAGCTTAGCTGCTTAGTTCGGGTGATAGTCCACAGTGACAGTCCGTGAACATTCACCCGCAACTTCGAAGACCTGATCGATGGACATCCAGCTTTTGAGATTCGTGTTTGACTTCAGATGGTAGAATTACAATAATATGAAAGAAGTTACATGACTCTGTTTATATCCTCTCTCGTCTAAATTCATGACTAGATTTGCCGTTTCTGATCCATACGACCTCTTTGATCCATCTTGCGTTTCTGTACGCTCTCTTGCAATCACGTTTGCTCCCCCCAGTCTATGATGCAATTGTTCCTGTCTGCATGATTTGTTACTGAAGACTTATCCTGTACCGCCGCTGCTGACAACTTCTTCTCTTCCCTTGTAAAACGTCTGGTTTTGATGTTTTCATCTCCTTTCATCTCTTTTCACCTCCTTCTTGTGTTCTTGGAATCTTACATATGTATCGATCTCATGATTTATTAGAATGTTTTAATGGAACTGGATAGATGCAACAACATCGTATAAATGTCAGAGGACAGATACAAAGAGATGGAGCACATCACCAAACCATTAGACAGACGTGGGTACCCAAGTTGGGCCACATAGAAAATGAAAGAACAGCAAATTCAGAAGGAAAACACCAAAGAAATTCAAAGGTACAGTCACTCTCCCATATGTCAAAGGAGGAACAGAACCTACATAGCGGATGTTAAAACATCGCGTGATCGCTACATCTGTGAGATCTCACTAAAACACCAGAGATAACTAGTGCTTCCAAAGGACAAAGTGGAAGATAGCAAAACGACAGACTGTTCATATCAAATCCCTTGTAACAGTTGTAATCACAAGCACATCGGCGAAACTGGGGTAACATTTGGAACATAAAAGTAAAGGTAAGTTCTTATATAACGCAGTATCCAGTCCGTAGGAACGCTCAAAGCGCTTTACACTTCACCCCCTGGCAGACCTGTTCATTCCAAGGCCATCTCAACTTCTCTGGGAAATATTCAGCCACGCTACAATTGCTGCGCGAAGACTATTCGTTCAAATATCCAACACTGTCTGTATTGCCAGGTACTCATATATACAGCTGAGTGAACTGTGGCAACGTGGGGTGGTCAAACTTGCCAAAGGTTCGAAGCGACCGCAGTGGGATTTGAAACCGGGTTCTCTTGATTGAGAGTCCGGCCTTCTAACCGGTATGCCATCGCGCCCCACTAAGCATGATTCGAAGAACACAATAAGGAGGTTGAAAACATCACAACCAGACGATTTACCAGGGAACAGAAGAGGGAGTCAGCGGCTGTAGAGCAGCCACCAGTCTTGCTGTGGACTGGAGTGATGTGACACAGAACTTTAAACCAAAGAGGAACAAGAAAAGGGGATCGATGAGTGGGGTTCGAAACATACTAAAAAAGAGAGGTTGCATGGATACCCGTTACTACCCTGTCAAACGTGCGCTCCTTTCATAACAAGATGGACGAACTTTCAGCTTTGACAAAGTATGATGGCGATTATCGCCGCTTCAGTGTCTACCGTTTCACAGAAACATGGCTTACGGATGTTTCGGACATGAACTTGCCTGGGTATACTACTATTCGCTTTGACCGTGACTCTAAGAAAAGCCAGAAGCAACTAGGAGGTGGTCTGAGCATGTTGGTAACCAACAAATGGGCAACGAACTTTACGGTGCGAGAGACTGTCAACAGTAAACACTACGAGATGTTGACTGTGTGACTCAGGCCACACTACCTCCCTCGAGAGTTCGGACAGACTATAGTCATACGTGTTTACGTGCCTGGCCCGGATTCCACGTCCGCAGCTGACCGCATAGCCGAAAGCTACAATAAGGCGGTCAGTAGGTCACCGGACCAGCCTGTGTTCGTGTTAGTCGACTTCAACAGGCATAACATTAGTAATCAGCTTCCCACGCTTCACCAATATGTGTCGTGCCCTACTCGGATGGACAAAACGTTTGACATGTGCTTCGGGAATATTCCTGATGCGTATATCTCCAGGTGCTGCCCCCCCCCTTGGACGATCGGACCACAATGTGGTTAATCTACTTCCTAAATATCGCCAGAAGCTGAATCAAGAATCCTCTCAAGTTCACACAATAAAACACCGGACTCCTGATAATGCTGAGACTCTCAGAGGCTGCTTCGAGGCAACTGATTGGAATGTCTTCTTTGACGGCTGTGAATCTGACCAGGATACATTAACTGACACAATCATATCTTACATAATTTTCTGTGAGGAATCTGTCATCCCTACAAAAGAAGTTCGCATATACCCCAATAATAAACCCTGGATTGGCAAGGATTTGAAGCAGTGTCTGAATGAAAAAAGATTGCATTTCTGCAGGGGAATAAACAGTTAGGGAACTAGAAAACAATTTCGAACCAAGGCCAACACTGCTAGACTTGAATACAAAGGTAAGATTTAGGAACATTTCAAAAGTATGAATGAAAGAGATGCTTGGAAAGGTTTTAATGTTATGATGGGTGGAACTACACAACAACATCGAGTGAAATGTCCTGATCCTGTGAAGTTTGTAAATGGAATGAACACCTTTTATGCTCGTTTTGATGATAAAGATTTCAGAAACGAATGTGCTGATTTATGCCAGTCTCTTGATCCATCAGCAGTCACAATGTGCGAAGATGATGTTGTTTCTGTGTTGTCACATGTTAACACTCGGAAGGCCCCAAGGCCAAGATGGTCTGAAGGGAAAGGTTTTGAAAGTATGTACCGCTCAGTTAGGAAGTGTTTTTACTCGCCTGTTCCAGCTTTTGTTGGATACTCAGTTTGTTCCGTGTTTATGGCAGTTATCCACCATTATACCTGTACCTAAGAAACGAAATGCCACTCTCTTGAAAGACTTCAGACCTGTTGCATTAACATCTGTATTGTTCAAATGCATGGAAAAATGTTACATTGTCAGCTCACAACAACCGTGGCCGGTCGCATGGATCCTTTGCAATTTGCATAAAGGACAGGGGGGGTGGATACCACATTAACACTGCTTGTAACAGTCTCTAAACATTTAGAATATATTGGGAATTTTGTCAGGATCCTTTTCATGGATGTTTCGTCAGCTTTTAATACAATTCAACCTCTTTGGATCAGAGCGTTTCTGTAGGACCGACCACAGCGTGTTTGTGTGAGAGTTGATCCTATGTTTGTTTGGACAAGGAGAGGCTCACTCTATGAGTGTACAGTCCTGTCTGATGGTTCAGTTATGTTTAAGGAACTTGTCCTAAACACAGGTGCTCCCCAGGGACGTGTTTAGCTTCGTACTAAGACCAATATTAAAGCCAAAGCATTAGGCTAAGTTAAAGTTATGTCTTCATACGTGTTACGAGGAAACACGTTTTGGACATGTTTGATTTGATCATTAACATGATCATTAACATAACTCTAAAACTATTTCACTCACAAGTTTTGGCATAATGACCTTTATGGGTTGATTTAATATGGAATGACCCATCTATCACATGTCTAACTGCTGTTGGCTTAAACCGCGAGCTTGAACCTAGATCACGTTCTTCACGACGACGCCAATTGCGGTCTGCAATTTCACATTTGTGATGCAGTGTCAACGAAGGAGTATGTGGGGCGTTATACTCTATATGTATTTATTCATTTATATCTTCCCGTTGCGGACCGAATTATGCACAATCACCATAGAGTTGAGCTTTGGATATATGGTCCTACAGGCCCGTGCCGTGTGTGCTTTTTGGGTGGGTGCGTTTTTGTGAAAAGCGGAACTCTTGGGAGACCCGGGTAGGGGGATTTCCTCCCAGCAAAGCTATGTTAAACGGATCCGCAAATATTTCATCCAATCCGCGGATTGGACGAAATATAACCCACCCAAAAAGCACACACACTACGGTTCTGTCGAACCATATATGCAAAGCCCAATCGTATGGTGATCAATCACCATTGTCCACAGTGCTACGAAGGAGACGACTGCAATTTGCTGGTCACTGCAAGAGGTCATTTCAATAAACAGCCTCCAAGTGTTGTGGCCATGTCGTTGTCGTACAGCTGGGCAGAGCAAGAAACCCTGTTGTACCCATACCAAGTACACAGAACGAAAGACGAAGGTTCCGGTCTCGAACAACAAACCATGCGCGATTCGGTCCGGGGAACCGGTTTTAGCAGCCACAATATTCTTGAAGACAACTGTTCCCCGGTGTATCGCGTTTAACTTTGTGTGTGCTAAATAGTACAATAAACACTATCGTGATTATGCACGTCTTGTGTTAAATAGCCTACTGCCTATCGGTGTGCTAGACAGTTCTAGATAACTACATATCATAACTATGTCTCTATCGGTTATTCTTTGTAAATATACACTTATGTCTGCTACTTGCTCTGTTTCATGCGTGCTGCTCTGAAAAGGGTGAAACTGAATTTAAAGTGAAGGGACAACATTTAGCATCCAAGACTGTTTTATTCAAGCAGTTGCATTCATGCAATTGTGGCTTGGTCTCCGCACCGATTTTTGCTCCGGACAAAATGAAGCATAACAGTTATGGTATGCTCAGAAACACACAGACACAATCTGATTCATATACACGCGCGCTCACAATTCTGATCAGAAACGAGGAATGCTGTTACATACAACACAACACAACACAATACAACACAACACAATGCAATGGTGAATGGATGTTGCATATCGCTCGCACGCCCGCACGCCCGCAATCACACTCGCTCGCACGCACGCACGCACGCACGCACGCACGCAATCATACACACACTTAATAGCTCATCGTTTGGTAGACTGAACAAACCAGGCTATTTTGACACGCATGACTGCCCATAGGCATACATCATGTAACATGCAAGGTTTGCTTAAGTACACCGCATCCGTTAAATGCAATACTTTATAGCAAAGCGCGCGCGTATGTGTGTGTGTTTGTGTGTGTGTGTGTGTGTGTGTGTGTGTGTGTGTGTGTGTGTGTGTGTGTGTGTGTGTGTGTGTGTTCGTGTCTACGCTTGTGCGTATATATATATATATATATATATATATATATATATATATATATATATACATACGCATACATACATACATACATGCATGCATGCATATATACAAACATTCATCATTCATACACACACGCACACGCACAAGCGTAGACACGAACACACACACACACACACACACACACACACACACACACACACACACAAACACACACACATACGCGCGCGCTCTGCTATAAAGTATTGCATTTAACGGATGATTTGATCATTAACATGATCATTAACATAACTCTAAAACTATTTCACTCACAAGTTTTGGCATAATGACCTTTTTGGATTGACTTAATATGTCATTAATATGTCAATATATATATATATATATATATATATATATATATATATATATATATATATATATATATATATACATTATATATATATATATATATATATACATATATATACATATATATATATATATATATACATATATATATATATATATATATATATATATATATATATATATATATATATATATATAGAGAGAGAGAGAGAGAGAGTGTGTGTGTGTGTGTGTGTGAGTGTGTGTGTGTGTGTGTGTGTGTGTGTGTGTGTGTGTGTGTGTGTGTGTGTGTGTGTGTGTGTGTGTGTGTGTGTGTGTGTGTGTGTGTGTGTGTGTGTGTGTGTGTGTGTGTGTGTGTGTGTGTGTGTGTGTGTGTGTGTGTGTGTGTGTGTGTGTGTGTGTGTGTGTGTGTGTGTGTGTGTGTGTGTGTGTGTGTGTGTGTGTGTGTGTGTGTGTGTGTGTGTGTGTGTGTGTGTGTGTGTGTGTGTGTGTGTGTGTGTTTGTATGTATGTATTCATCATCATAATCATCAATCCCGTAACCCGTAGTGTCGTTGGGGCACCACCGATGACCTTGAAACCAGCTGTCTCCACTTCGTCCTGACGTCTGCCGCTATTTGTGTCTCTGAAAAGTCCAGGCCTGTTCTCTTTTTGATGTTGTCCTCCTACCTGTTCCTCTGTCTTCCTCGTCTTCTTACTCCCCTAACGGTGCCTTGCAGGATGGTCTTTGTCCTGCCGGATGTTCGTGAGACGTGCCCATACCATTTCAGCTTCCGTCTCTTTACCGTCGTTAGAAGATCTTCATAGGGCTTGATGGCTTGTTTGATTCTGTTGTGGACCTCTTTGTTGTTTACATGGTCCTTATATGAGATGGAAAGGATCTTTTGATAGCACCTCATTTACATGGCTTGTATTAGAATTCGCGAGGGGGCGCTACTCAGCTGGCAACCGGTGGCCTAGCGAGCTCTGACAGTTTTACGTGTTTATCATTATACTAGGCAGTGCAGTGACATATGTATGTGTGTGGAATGATGTGATGATGGGGCGCCGAGAGAACTCATTCTGAGGATGTTTTGGATGACGGTGACTTTGATTTTCGTAACTTTGAAAGGTGTTTCCCACGGTGAGCAAATTCAACATGGCGGCGACCGTGAGCAAATTCAACATTGGCCAAGCCGGCCGCCAGGCGGCGACTGGCCTGGCCAAGCTGACAACAACAGATCCGTTCGTTATAGTCGGGAATTTCTCCTGCGTTTCTGTACTTACACAGACTCTGAAGGTATAAGCAAAACTGACTTTCCGTGCGGAATGATTGCTAAAGGCAACACCGACACCTGTCAGAAGTAAACGTGATAAATGTGGTAAACGTGGTAAACGTGGTAAACGTGATAAACGTGATAAACGTGATAAATGTGGTAAACGTGATAAACGTGGTAAACGTTGTAAATGTGGTAAACGTGATAAACGTGATAAACGTGATAAACGTGATAAACGTGGTAAACGTGATAAACGTGATAAACGTTGTAAATGTGGTAAACGTGATAAACGTGATAATTGTGGTAAACGTGATAAACGTTGTAAACGTGATAAACGTGGTAAACGTGATAAATGCGGTAAACGTGATAAACGTGATAAATGTGGTAAACGTGATAAACGTGGTAAACGTTGTAAATGTGGTAAACGTGATAAACGTGATAAACGTGATAAACGTGATAAATGTGGTAAACGTGATAAACGTTGTAAACGTGATAAACGTGGTAAACGTGATAAATGCGGTAAACGTAATAAACGTGATAAACGTGGTAAACGTGGTAAACGTGGTAAACGTGATAAACGTGAACGTTTGGTGAACTTTTTAGACTGGATAGGGACAGAAACATTACCGGCAAATCCACCGGTGGAGGTGTTTGCATTTATGTGAATGAATGTTGTACTCATAGTAATGTGAAGGTCAGACAACAAGTGTGTACACCTGATGCTGAAGTTCTCTCCGTGCCGCTGCAACCCAAGAACTTGCCCCGTGAGTTTGGACAGGTGTTTATTACAGTCGTGTACGTGCATGAGACTCGGGCAACGACGACAATTGCCGACTGCGAGCACACCTTCGAACTGATTTCACCTGAAGCTCCGTGCTTCGTGTTAGGAGACTTCAATAAGTGCAGCCTACGTTCAGGTCTTCCATCCTACCAGCAGTACGTGTCGTCTGCTACTACTCTTCCACCCTACCAGCAGTACGTGTCGTCTGCTACTACTCTTCCATCCTACCAGCAGTACGTGTCGTCTGCTACTACTCTTCCATCCTACCAGCTGTACGTGTCGTCTGCTACTACTCTTCCATCCTACCAGCAGTACGTGTCGTCTGCTACTACTCTTCCATCCTACCAGCAGTACGTGTCGTCTGCTACTACTCTTCCATCCTACCAGCTGTACGTGTCGTCTGCTACTACTCTTCCATCCTACCAGCAGTACGTGTCGTCTGCTACTACTCTTCCATCCTACCAGCAGTACGTGTCGTCTACTACTACTCTTCCATCCTACCAGCTGTACGTGTCGTCTACTACTACTCTTCCATCCTACCAGCAGTACGTGTCGTCTGCTACTACTCTTCCATCCTACCAGCTGTACGTGTCGTCTACTACTACTCTTCCGTCCTACCAGCAGTACGTGTCGTCTGCTACTACTCTTCCATCCTACCAGCTGTACGTGTCGTCTGCTACTACTCTTCCATCCTACCAGCAGTACGTGTCGTCTGCTACTACTCTTCCACCCTACCAGCAGTACGTGTCGCCTGCTACTACTCTTCCATCCTACCAGCAGTACGTGTCGTCTGCTACTACTCTTCCATCCTACCAGCAGTACGTGTCGTCTGCTACTACTCTTCCATCCTACCAGCAGTACGTGTCGTCTGCTACTACTCTTCCATCCTACCAGCTGTACGTGTCGTCTGCTACTACTCTTCCATCCTACCAGCAGTACGTGTCGTCTGCTACTACTCTTCCACCCTACCAGCAGTACGTGTCGCCTGCTACTACTCTTCCATCCTACCAGCAGTACGTGTCGTCTGCTACTACTCTTCCATCCTACCAGCAGTACGTGTCGTCTGCTACTACTCTTCCATCCTACCAGCTGTACGTGTCGTCTGCTACTACTCTTCCACCCTACCAGCAGTACGTGTCGCCTGCTACTACTCTTCCACCCTACCAGCAGTACGTGTCGCCTGCTACTACTCTTCCATCCTACCAGCTGTACGTGTCATCTGCTACTCGCGCTAGCAAAATACTGGACTGCTGCTATGGCAATGACAAGAACGCCTACAGGTCAATCAGCAAGCAGCCAATCGGATCGTCGGATCACAACACCTGATCCCAGTGTACAGACAGAAGCTGAAAACAGGGAAAGTATCAGTGCGGGAGGTGAAACAGTGGACGACAGATGCAGTAGAGGAGTTGCGCGGAGTGTACAGACTGGGATGTTTTCATCAGTCCTGGCGATTTTTGACCACACAGCGACTGTGATTTCGGATTACATTGCTTTCTGTGAGGACATGATCATACCCAAGAAACTTGTAAAATCATTCCCAAATAGCAAACCATGGATTACAAAGGAACTGAAAAAGACAGTTAGCCAAAAAGAGAGATGCGTACTTAAAGAAAGATAGTGAGGAGGAAAAAGAATTCAAACTGAACTTAAAAGACAGATACGTGATGCAAACGCAGAATACAAGAAAAACATTTAACTCCAGTTTAAGGGGGTAACATGCGGGATGCCTGACGGGGTCTAAAGACTCAAACCCAACCCCAAGCCTAGGACTCGGTATCTAGTCTTTCTGAACAAACTGACCGTGCTGACAAATGTAATGATTTTTATTGCCGTTTTGACAGATTCGATTTTACTGCAGAATTGAGTCAGGTTCTAGACCGTGTTAGGCAGAACATATACACATATGTTAATGACGCAGAAGTAGAAGAAATCACCCCAAAGGTTGTTTAGAAAGAGTTAAACAAGCTTAACATTAGTAAAGCTACAGGGTCTGATAACCTCAGCGGTAGGGTACTGAAAGCATATTTGTTCAAATTGTCAATCACCTCAAATACCATACCTGCCCTGTGGAAAAAGTCAATTATTTGCTCAGTGCCCGAAATACCCAACCCAGTTGAACTTAACGACTTTCGCCCAGTTTCTCTTACCCCCATTATCATGAAATGCTTTAAGAGAATAATGTTGCACCACTTACTCAAACAGACAGACAGCAAACTAGACCCTCTATAGTTTGCATATAAGAGGAATAGAGGAGTATAATATGCCATTCTATCACTTCTTCATAACACATACACTCACCTGGATAAAGCTGGATCTTTTGTCAGAATCCTATTTATATATTATTCGTCGGCGTTCAACACGATACAGCCACATTTGCTAGCAGAAAACCTGTTCAGCCAAAATGTATCGTGTGGTTGATTGACTTCCTTGTCAACAGATCTCAGGTCGTTAGATACCAAAATGTTCTGTCTCAGGTCAAAACTGCATCCACCGGTGCTCCCAGGGCACCGTTCTGTCACCTGTGTTTTTTACTATATATACTGACGATTTCAGGAGCAGTAGATCCACGTGCAGCTTGTACAAGTACTCTAATGACTCTGCCTTGGCAGATTTTTCAAATTCAGACAGCCATTTTGAGCAGCAGGTGACTGAAATGACAAGATGGTGTAAGGACAACTACCTAGACTTGAATGTGGAAAAGACCAGGGAGATGGTAGTAGACTTTAGAAGGAATGGATGTGTGGGCGAGCTTGCTATAGAGGGTGTGATTGTGGAAAAAGTGAATGAGTATAAATATCTTGGCACTGTTTTGGATAATAAACTAACTTTTGAATCTAACACAAGCTGCATTGTAAAGAAATGTCACCAGAAAATGATCTGCATGTTCAGACTAAAATCCTTTGGTGTGAGTCGTAAGACTCTGCAGATGTTCTATCGCAGCTTTATCGAATCTGTTTTGACATCTTCTTGTGTCTGTTGGTTTGGCACTTTGAGTGTGTAGAATAGAGGCAGGTTGAACAGTATTGTCAATAGGGGAAGAAAGGTTGTGGGAGTGAGACAGACTGGACTAAGTGAACTGTGAGCCATGAGAAAGGGTTTGCAAATCATGAGTGACTTGTGTCACATTCTTTCACAGTACTATGAGACACTACCATCAAGCAGGAGACTAAGAGCTTTCACTGCAAAGAAGGCGAAGACACTGAACAGTTTTGTTCCAATGTCCATCATTATTTGAACGGAACCAGTCTATAATTTAGTGGGTATATTATTTATATAGAGTAAATTATTTTGTTTCATGTAGTCACTGAGTAATAATGTATAAACATTATCACTTGTTTGCCTTGTATATATTTTAAACATATTTCATAATACTTAATAATGTTAATAATCGGTCTATTTTAAAATTTATATTTATTGTATATCTTTTATTTTTCCTTGTCACCACCGCCATCAACAATGTACGAGTGAGAGGAGGTGAATGTGTGGTATATCAACAGGGACACTTCATAAACCAAGTGACTACTTGATAAGGGCAGAGTGTCGTCGTAACACATTCATAGTGATGCACAGCTTTCAGAGGAAGCACACATTTTGAGATAGTCGGAGATGCCGCTGACATTTCCATGCGAAATAAATCACCTGAAGGCATCTGTTTGGTCTAACTGGTTGCGTGATTTACAGTAACAACATGATTTACAGTAACAACATGATTTACAGTAACAACATGATTTACAGTAACAACATGATTTACAGTAACAACATGATTTACAGTAACAACATGATTTACAGTAACAACATGATTTACAGTAACAACATGCGACTCTCTCGACATAGATACACAGTGTCTACTGTAAATGATTGATTACTTCTTTGCCACTTTTACATAATGGTCACGTGGTGTACTAACACTAACACGTTCTAGATTAATTTATTCAGGTGAACACGCACGGGCTTTTTCAAAGTACCCATTTCACAAATGGCTGGTAATGGCTACATGGACCGATTTAGTGTTTTATATTTGTTATATACCTTTCGTAATGCATATTCCCATTTAACAATTATTCTGGAATTAACCAAGTTTCTCTTCTTTGTATACTTTCCCGTTCATCAGAACTTGTAGGCAGTAACCTCGAAGAAGCCTAACTATTGTTTTATGCATGCGTGGGCACGACTGCCGTTTTTTCTATGTATATTTTATTTCTCCTATTTCATCTGACAATGTGATTACCTTTTGTTATTTTCATTGTCGAATGTACAAACCTAATATAATAGAAGAGTTGAATGTATAGTCTCCGTCTGTGTGTTATCCACAGCCTGCAACTAGAGCGCACACGTAATTTAACAATGTCCGTATTTTTCATATAACGTCCTTCGTCGTCTTCTACAGTTTGCTAAGTGTTTGGCAAACACTGGAGCGTCTAAAGCCCGCCGCACGCCGCCCGATTGTCTACGCTGCGACGGTCGAGATGCGTCGGATCGTAGACAATCGGGCGGTGTGCGACGGGCTTAACAGGGCGAGGCTGAACCTCACGATAAATTATCGTGAATCAGGAGTGGTCTTGGGATTCGGCCTTGTAGAAACGAACATATATACATGATGTGTATATACCAGGGTTGAAAACAAATCATAATTTAAAAATATAATAACAAAATTGGATTGTTTTAATTTAAATGGGATTGTTTTTATTCATTTTTTTTTTTAATCTGGCATGTAGACATTTATATAGATGTTTATATTTATAAACTCTTTCAAAACGTATTCTATTCAAATCGATTTGGGTATAGCAGCAGTTGTAGCAGTAGCAGTAGCAATACTTGTAGAAGTAGTAGTAGCGGTTGTAGCAGTAGCTGTAGTTGTAGCAGTATCAGAACTAGTAGCAGTGGTTGTAGCAGTAGCAGTAACAATAGCAGTGGTTGTAGCAGTGACAGTAGCAGTAGTTGTACCAGTAGCCGTAACAGTAACAGTAGCAGTGGTCGTAACAATGGCGGTAGCAGTAGCAGTAACAGTAGCAATAGTTGTAGCAGTAGCAGTAGTTGTAGCAGTAGCAGTAGTTGTACCAGTAGCAGTAATAATTGCAGTAGAAGTAGCAGTAGCAGTGGTTGTAGAAGTAGTAGTATCAGTAGTTGTAGCAGTATCAGTAGTTTTGGCAGTAGCAGTAGTTGTAGCAGTAGCAATTGCAGTAGCAGTATTTGTAGAAGTAGCAATAGCAGTGTTTGTAGAAGTAGCAGTAACAGTAGTTGTACAAGAAGCAATAGTTGTAGCAGTAGCAGTAGTTGTAAAATAGCAGTAACAGTGGTCGTAGAAGTAGCAGTAGCAGTGGTTGTAGCAGTAGCAGTAGAAGCAGTAGTAGTAGTAGATGTAGTTGTAACAGCAGCAATGGCAGTAGTTCTAGTTGTAGCAGTAGTTGTAGCTGTAGCAGTGGCAGTAGTTGTAGTTATAGCAGCAGCAGTAGCAGTAGTTGTAGTTGTAGCAGCAGCAGTAGCAATGGCTGTATCAATAGCAGTAGCAGTGATTGTAGCAGTAGCTGTAGTAGTAGTTGTAGCTGTAGCAGTAGCAGTGGTTGTAGCAGTAGTAGTATCAGTATTAGCAGTAGCAGTATTAGCAGTAGCAGTAACAGTAGTTGTAGTTGTAGCTGTAATTGTAGCAGTAGCAGTAGTTGTAACAGTAGCAACAACTGTGTGTTTGAAAATACTCACAAATATGCGAACTTCTTCAATTAATGCTACTATCATTGATTGTATTATTTGATCAATGAATCATATTTAAGTCTCCGTATGACGCATTCTGGGCGATGGTTTTCACGAGGCAACAGTAGCAATATAAATTGAGTTAACACCAATGCGACTGACCTCTTCTGACATTGTCGGATGCAATAATTTATATAAATTCTACTAGATTATGATATATAATTTAGCTTAATACCTACACGAGTAAATTGAGCGTGACTATCATGATTAAGGGTGTTGAATTACAGCCACTCCCTAGGACAATGCTGCAATTTGTATACTTTAATTGCGTGTAACATATTATTTATGGAAGTAATTTGTTTCAACGAAACGCAATTGGTACGAAGTCAAATGTGCATCGAGACAGATACATTACTACCATAGGTTATTCAAGTTACAAGGGACGAAACAACGAAGCCATACGCCTAGCACACACTGGGCTATTTGTGTGTTTTAACGGCCAGCAGGCATGCTTACAGCTCGCGACTGTGGACTACGCAACTGAAGGTTCTATTGTTCTGACTTACGGAATATATAACTTGTCATTGCGTAACATCTCCCGGGTTAAACGCACCGTGGCCCCTCGCGGGTCACTGACATTGGTTGTTGATAGATGTGAGAGAGTCAGCTTCATGTATAAGTTGTCTTTGTCTCAATTTGCAGTAAGCACGTCTTCTTGGCTCTGGCTCGTCCTCTTGGTCCCTTGCGAAGTAGGCGCCACAACACTTAGTCTATTCCGTCCTCTTGTTCCCTTGCGAGGTGGGCGCCACAACACTTAACAAGATTTAACAAGATTTACCATCCAAGCCAAAGGCCCAGATGGCAAGTGGACAAGGAAGCCATTGGCTTATCGAGAGTCCAACAATGTTCATCTACGTGTAACCCGCCCTCCTGAGACATGTGTCAATCTTGTTTTTAAACATATTCACGCTGCTGGCAGTTACACAGACAATTTGTTCCATTCATGTTTTGTCCTCTGTGAGAACGAGTACTTCCTGATATCCAATCTACACTGATCCTTTACTAATTTTACCTCATGTTCTCTAGTTCTACTATCTTTCTTGAGTGAGAAAAACATATTTCTATCAATATTTTCATACCCATTCGATATCTTAAAAGCTTCAATGTGATCTCCTCTTAACCCCCTAGGGTTGTTAAACCACGTTCTTTCAGGCGTTCTTCATAACTAAGATCTCTCAGTTCTGGAATAATTCTAGTTGCTCTTCTCTGTATTCGTTCAAGCGGATGTACATCCTTCTTATGATATGGTCTCCACGCTTTTATACAGTATTCTAAATGAGGTATATCTATTGTTTTACACATACTTTATAACTTATTATGGGGTGAATCCACGCATTTAAATGTGGGGTACCTTATCGAGTATATATTAAATAGCATGTGGTACTCCCTGCTCGGAGACGTTTAGGACCTGTCTCACCGAAAAATGCTTGCGGTCACTGTTTTCCGTTCATGTGGTCTCTTTGGCTGCGAAGACACAATGTCAGCGAGCAACTCCTACTTTGTTTATATAACGCATTAGTGTACACATTGTTACTGTACAACTTGGGTACGTGGGACATGATAGGTCGGATACAGAAAAACTAGAGGATAAGCAACGTGAAGTTGTATGAACGGCGTCGGTACCGCCAAATAAGTACTGCTGTGCTGGACGTGTGGTGGCGCCTCTTCGGCCACGTCCTACGCTTGGACGAGAAGGCGCCCGCAAACCAACCGATGTCCGCACATTTCCAAACGGAAGACTCAATGGATATCGCGGCAGAGCCAGAACCGGCCTCCCCGGCACCATTGATAATAACTTGCAGCTGATCGGCATTGGCCTAAAGACAAAGACCGACCTGGAGCAGATCGACATGCGGCTAAAGACAAAGGCCGACCTGGAGCAGATCGACATGCGGATAAAGACAAAGGATGACCTAGAACAGATCGACATGCGGCTAAAGACAAAGGACGACCTGGAACAGATCGACATGCGGCTAAAGACAAAGGCCGACCTGGAGCAGATCGACATGCGGATAAAGACAAAGGACGACCTGGAACAGATCGACATGCTGCTAAAGACAAAGGACGACCTGGAACAGATCGACATGCGGCTAAAGACAAAGGCCGACCTGGAGCAGATCGACATGCGGCTAAAGACAAAGGCCGACCTGGAGCAGATCGACATGCGGATAAAGACAAAGGACGACCTGGAACAGATCGACATGCGGCTAAAGACAAAGGCCGACCTAGAGCAGATCGACATGCGGCTAAAGACAAAGGCCGACCTGGAGCAGATCGACATGCGGATAAAGACAAAGGACGACCTGGAACAGATCGACATGCGGCTAAAGACAAAGGCCGACCTGGAGCAGATCGACATGCGGATAAAGACAAAGGCCGACCTGGAGCAGCTACGTCGGATGGCCAAAATTAAACCCAATGGAACAAACTACACAAAACAATAATTGAAAGGAAGCGGTGTAAGCGGGCGTAAGAGCGAAAAATACTAATACACCGGCGTATACTCCACGCGTCGAGTACACTTCCCGAAATGGGCCATTAATTGTATCACAGTTTTGTTTACCTGACAGTGCAATCAGCTATGCGCTCACCATAACAGAGCGACAGTCAACCCAGTTATAATAAACATTTCTGGATTGCCACATTGCGTTGTGCATACAAAGGGCAGTGAACAGAGGCAAGACCTGCAGTATACGTGGCCTGGCACTCCTCCCTGGTAGCCTGGACATTTAATAAAGAGCGCAGACACGCATAACAAAGTAGTATTAGTAGACACACAATGTGTTCTTGGCAATATTGCTGATCATATCAATAATTGTAAAAGCAACAACTTAAAAAGCCAATGATAACCATTGCTAAATCTTAACGCAAATTTGATGTAGTACATATGTTCCATGCATACGTGTTTCTTTCACAAAGTATATGTTACACACGATTAATGTTTCTCGTCGGGCGTGGCATTAATACAACACCATTGATACGCGACAATTGCGTTCAATATACTTTTGTAAGTGCTAAATTTAATAATATATTATCACCTGTTGGTAACTGATTACATATTACTATATCCGGCAATATCAGAATATGTTGTTGTGAAACAAATTGATACTAGTATTGATGCCTTAAGAAAACCAACACCATCTCGTTAAATACGTCGTACGGCCGACTAGATTTGAATTCATTATTCATGTAACAACATCAATAGTAGTTGTCCCGCATCAAGGCGGTTACATAAGTGTGACTATTTGCAAACAAATTAATTGGTGAAAAAAATTATTTTGCTATTTTACCTATGTCATGTAAAACTATATGTCTGTTTGCTGATCAATTTCATTTACTTGAGCACGCATATTTGTTCACTGGTATATAATACTGCATGTTCGCCTAGGAGAACATACACGCCTAAACAAATGATCTACGAACAGCAATGTCGTTCGTTTATTCGAAATATTAAGCATAGCACCACTAAACATATGCTATGATTTTCTTTAGCTGATGTTCTCGCTGTGCGGAAACATGATCCGGCAACATTGGCGTTAGAATCCACTCCGAGTGTTTCGGTCGTTGTCTACAGTTGTTCATTTCCAAATGACGATAGAAATATACAACATATTCACATTTCAAATGTCATTGATTCAAATGGAAAGGGAGAAAGTAGAAGTGTATTACTTATTAATCACTTTCCACCAATATGTCCGTGTGTCGTAATTTCTGAACCATAAATCAGCAACACAAGCGGACAGGATCAACTCGGTCGTTTCAATGCTGTGAATTGCTCGGAGTAGTTTCGATAAAACCGGTCAGGGTCGTTTGAGGTGCTGCTTTTGTACTCATAACCAGCGAAAGTCCTAACCAGTCCTGACACTGTTCTGCCACAGACGACTAGTATGTGTATTTTAACCTTACGTTTTCAAATAAATTATGTTTTTGTAATCACACTGCAAAGATAACCTTTCTTGAAGACAAATGAATGTTTGGCCTGTGGGATAAAAAGCCTCTTTGTGGGGCTGGGTAGCAAGCACCTAGCTGATTAGTTAGGTGTGTTTAACAAAAACAAACTGTTCCCCTCTCAATACTGCCGACCCCCTTTACCAGTAAGACACGTTGTTAAGCTGGCCCAATCACATCAACCGAACATGTGACTCTTTCGGTACATATTACTGGCCAGCGGTGCACGCTGGGAAAATTTGCAGATAGCGAGCGGGACCACGTTTTCAAATCACTTTCTTCGCTATGCCACACGTTCAACATCTCTCGAGCTATCAAATTTATTCCCACCCACCTTCCAGATGTATTTTGCGCAAGTGTTAATTTATATGGAACGTTTGTTGTTTCAATATATTTAGCCACGTACACCTCAGCTGGTCGAGTACTGTTTGCGCAGGGCGTAAGTGGAAGGCGCTTTGAGCAATCCCACGCACTGGATACCGCACTATATGAAATCGTACCTTTACATTAGGTGCAATAGACACGGAGCACATGCTACATCTATTTGTCGATTATCTGGAGTATTTGCATTACTGCATGAAACATAGCCATTAATTGCTAACAGTTGCATAATATTTCAGAGGGCGATATTCGAGGGAAGTGTACGGTGGGAAACTAATACGAGGGTATATCAGTGTTTAATTTGACTTATATTGTAATTAGTATAAATCCAGTACATGAATGAAGGCTTCTTTTGCTGGACACGTCTAAATAATTATGTCAAAGGGCAAAACAGTATGTAGCGCACAATAATAGTACCCTGTTGTATTAAATACACAGTATGCATTTTATCACTATATTATGGAACCAATAATGTTGGCAGTTCCCATCCAGACGACCTCAGTACTGACAGTCCATGCGATTAATATAAACACAAAGCGTTCAATTAATAGTCATTACCCGGAATGTTGTGTTTTTGATCGCTAGACGGGATCCGTGTATACACCCAATGCAATGCAGGACCGAAGTAAGACCTGTACTTCAAACTAAAGGTTCGGACAGTTTTAGCAAAGAATACAGCTTACCAACAATAACGCTTATTGATATTAAACACAAATTACAACGCTATCATCTGAACGCCAAAATCGGCTGATATGGCGTTTGACTAACTTCAAACGAGATTGACCATGCGTGTAACCATTTTCAAGCAAATTAATTAGTGGAACAAAATAACCCCCCTGTTTTACGCAAATTCTAATGTGTTTTGTTGGTTGCAATCACGTAGCAAACATTATTTTATTGAAGACAACATGTCACATAATGATTTGAGTAAGCTCCATTTATTTATAGTATTACTATTATTAATCGCAGCGGCTTAAACAGCAACATCGTAGACGCAGCAACTTCCTAACCTAAGCTTATTGGTCGCGTGGGTCATTGCTGCAATTGCGGAGAGGAAAGACAAACATAGCCACTCGTCGTATTTAGTAAACCACGACACCATGATATATTAATACAATGCTGCTGTATATCATCGAGACAAATAGCGGTGTTATTAGTCGATTTATATTAATTACTTCAATAAATATATGCACCGATTGCTCAAGTGTTAGCAATCCTTGGCCGTGTGCGTTGATGTCACCCACATTGCTAGAGAAACCAGTGACATTTCATATGCATAATTGGTCCTGCTACCTTCTGCAGGAGAACTCGCTAGTTTCAGGATAATTTAGATTAATATAATACTCGGCTTATGTATAAAATGTTGAAACTGCAGCAACTGCAGTGGCAGAAACAAAAAACAATCGGGGTAGCATAACGCCATTGCCACCGCAAGTATCACCACCAACACAGTTGTCTCCACTTGACTGCACCACCACAGCCATCACCACCACCACCACCACCACAACAACCACCACTACCACAACAACAACAACCACCAACACCACCAACACCACCACCACCACAACAACCACCAACACCACCACCACCACCACAGCCATCACCACCACCACCACCACAACCACCACCACCACAACAACAACAACAACCACCAACACCACCAACACCACCACCACCTCCAATACCAATACCAATACCACCACCACCATACCACCACCGTCACAATCACCACCAACACTATCACCATTGCCACTTCCAACAAAAGTGGCCCACCATAGCCACCGCTTCCGCCCCCGTCAAAAGCTCATAACACATTTAACATTAATCGTGCATTACTGTTTAGATTGATATCGCTAGTGTTTCCTTAGCCATCAACGCATGCACCAAATCAATCAAATGATCCCATTGGTAGGTATAAAAGGGAAGCTCTTATGGAACTGCACATGCAGCGGTCGGAGAAGAAGGAAGAACTCTTCACTTTCAGTCCACACAGCAGCGTTTGCCTGTTGAGTAAGTACTGCTTGAATCTCGACTGTTGACTGATTAATGTATACGTCAGGATATATTTAATAATTACGTAATTATCTGACATTTTGTTGTTGCTCTCCTCATTATCCATGGTAGTCCATGTTGAGGGAGGCACCGATACCGGTCGTCGATTTTTTTCCATTCCCTCTTCGTCACTAGTCCCGTTTCACTGTCGTCTCCATCAACTGTCTTCACTCCCCCATCCCTCACTCTAGTTCTCCACTCCCTCCCATCCCCGCCAAATATCTCTTCACGCAGTCCTCCCTTCTCAGTATCGGTCTTCCTCTTCTCCTTCTACTCTCCACTCAGTGTATGTAATGATAGAACAGTTTTTTAATATAGCCACACGTTGTTATTACCTTCGGAGCAGCCGTGGTTTGAATTAGGTGAATATTGATTGGAATAAGCATTGCTATTACATGCATATTATACACATACTTGAATACACACATACTAATAAACAGTTTTTGCTAACATTTAGTCAGAGGCACTGTTTTAGCGTAAGTTAGTCCCATACTACGGCAGGATAGTCAGCGAGCGAAAATAGGGTTTGTTTACAATTCGAGAATTAAGTTAGTATGGTGAATTGTCAAAAAAAGAGTGGAATATTAATTAGAATAAGTATTAATATTACATATATTAAGAGTTTATGTTAAAATTTATTCAGTGGCAGTATTTTTGACTAGTGAATTAAGTCGTTAGTTTATAAGCAGGAAAACAACTCCTCAAATATTGCATATAAGTTGAATAGATTAGATAGAAAAAAAAATTAACTATAAACATATATTAAGAAACAGTTTGTAACTTAGTCCCGGAAACTTAGTTTTGCCTCTTTACATTGTTGAATATATATAAGACAAAGTGATATATTTACATACATCATGTAGTAGCTGACGTAGTTGTAGTAAACGTTTTCGTTAAACAGTAACTAACGGCAGGAACTCAGATTGCGTTGTTATACGCTGAGTCTTCGCAAGTATATTATTGTCATTATTAAATTAAAAACCTAAATAATCCAGCTAACCATGTGTTTTGAACACAAGAAACAGCCTTATGCAAGGTTAACGTAGTAAAGACAGAACATTGTAAACAACATTAATCTAACATAATCTAATTATATTTAAATTCTTCGATGGCGCTGTGCAAACGACAGGTAAAGGCCACCAGGCTCTTAGTGTGTGAGAGCTGTAACAACAGGTAAAGGCCACCAGGCTCTTAGTGTGTGAGAGCTGTAACAACAGGTAAAGGCCACCAGGCTCTTAGTGTGTGAGAGCTGTAACAACAGGTAAAGGTCACCAGGCTCTTAGTGTGTGAGAGCTGTAACAACAGGTAAAGGTCACCAGGCTCTTAGTGTGTGAGAGCTGTAACAACAGGTTTAGGTGGGAAATGTTAGTGTTGAGTGTAGGGGATATGCAAAGATGAAGGAACTAGAGGCGGAGATGGGTCGGCTGAGTCAGCTCGTGTTGGCGTTGGTGGGAAGGGAAGAGGTGGGTTGTGCCGGTGGTTTGGGTGGAGGACAGTGGACGACAAAGTGGGGAGAGGCGATGAGAGAGATGCTAGGGAGAGAGGGGGCTGAGAGGAGGTAATATGACAGGGTGGACAGACAAGACGGAAGGAGACAGGAGGGAATGAGTCGGGAGGAAAGGAGACGGGAGGGGTGGAGACTGGAGCGAGGGAGACGGGAGCGAAGGCAACGGGGGAGGGGGGAAGAGACAGGAGCGAAGGCGTCTGGAGTGGAAGATAACCTGGAGACAGGAGGGAAAGGTGAAAAAGTTTATGGGCGAGAAGGAGATGACCAACATGGTACCAAGTGGCACAACTGTATGACAAGATTTGACAGAAGGAAACGGACGAAAGAGACACTCAAAGGTAGTGATAGAGGGTGTTACGAGGAAAGCGAGGGTGTTTGTGGGTGCACTCGATAGTTAGGACAACTGGCGATGCTCTAAATAAGGGGGACAACATGGTAGTATGCTCTAAATAAGGGGGACAACGTGGTAGTATGCTCTTAGGGGCAACAATAAATGATAACACAGAAAATGTAAATAAAGTTCTGGGTCCTGGCAAGGGTAAGTATATTTTAGTGCGTAGGCACAAATAAACGCTGAAAGGGAGGGCACGATTGTTATAGTTAAGAAATACAGGCATTTAGTCAGAACATTAAAGCAGATAATTATGTCAGGGATTTTACCGCTAATGGGAAGCAGGGATCAGGGTTATTGAACTTGCAGGAGGATGGAAATTAACACGTTAGTTTAGTAGCTACGTAGGGAGGAGAAAGTTTGATCTGTGGGGATGATTTGTTGGGAAGCCTGATACGTACATGATGAATGGGCTTCATCTTAGTGGAAGGGTACAGCAGTGTTTGCTGATGAACTATCAGCAGCAGTCGAAAGTGGCATGGGGATGGGAAGCATAACAAATATTTTTGGTAGCAAACAGTGTTTAAACTAAAGGGTGCAGCAGTGTTGGCGGATAAACTCTTACGAACAGTAGCATGGATAGCATCAGACAACATATGTTTGGTAGCAAACATTCTTTAATATAGAAGCGCATAGGGTTACTTAGAGGTGCCTGAAACAGGAAAGAGGCCACTAATGCACACAAATCAGCAACACAATGTTCGGAAAACATTTCTGAACCTGAGTGTAAATGTATGTGTTTAAATGCAAGGCTCGTAATAAATGTGAAAAAACACGAACTAAACATTATGGTAGAAGGTATTTACTCTCACATAGTAGGCAAAACCGAATGATGGGCCAATAAAGACGTAGCAGATGCTGCATTAGGATTGACAGGATACGTAATGGTTAGGAGATATCGAATATGAAAAAAGGGGAAGGGGAGTTATTATTTTGTATATAAAAAAATATATTCAGGCCAGGCCATGGAATCCAACGTTAACCATTGGCGTGTGTATATATATATATATATATATATATATATATATATATATATATATATATATATATATATATATATATATATATATATATATATATATATATATATATGTATATACTCTCCAAACAAAGGGAATAAAACAAAAATACAAAACGCTGTAAAGAAAGTGGATAAATTAGAATATCCCATCATGGGCGATTTTAACCACGGACACATACATCTAGAGAGTACAGGAAGATAGAACCAACAGGTATAGTTTTAATACACGATAGCTTCCTTACTCAACACGTGCTTGAACAAACCAGGGGATATATTTTATTAGATATAGTTTTGCCTTCACAAAATGAATTATTGGACAATGGCGAAATACATGAGCCATTGGGTAACAGTGATCATAATCAAATACATTTTGACATCAAAGTAAAATCAGAAAGTAAGCATAAAAAGAAATACGAGAGAGAAACTTCAACAAAGGTAAATTTAAAGATATGGAGGGTATATAGGCGTACTGTGAAATTATGAAGACTACTACACAAATTGCAAAATGACACTTTATGCAGCTACAACTGAAATTGTAAAATCTAAAAGACGTTAAGAGCAAAAGTTAACATATTACATTAAATATGACAGCAAGAGTTTTTTATGCATATGTCAGAAAAAGTAATACGTAGGAGACAATATATTATCACAAGGTTTTTTGATGGCGGAAGACCTAAATGGTTACTTCAGTTCAGTGTTCACCAAAGAGGATATTCGTTCCAGATGATACATTTCAGGAGGCTAAATCAGAATATTTAGGGCAGTTAATTATAACTCCAGAATTGGTAGGTAATAAAATAAAAGTAATGTCTACCACTTTTATTCCTTCCTAGTGTATTATATGATTCTGGTATGTGTGGTCTGTGAGAGCGAAGGTGTTGGTAGTGGATTGTGCCTTTACAGGTAATTAAAACGTGTTGATATGTTAACAAGAACTCATGAAAATTAACTATCTTGAGAAATGTTCCGCAACTTCGTATTTCAGTTTTTTTTAACTGTATACACACCGCTATATTTCCGTTTTACAATTGATACAATAATGTCTTCTTAATATGTGTGAAGGTTTCCATGCTTTAAACTTTGCATAGCTAACAAATGGACTTACAAATTATCTTTACTTTTACTTTTAAACACAGTATTGGAATCTACAAACACATATGAAAATGTCACGACACACGTGGATGTTCGTAGCGCCATTATTAATTGGTAAGTATATGCTTTTAAAGTATCCTTTTATTTCCACGTTGCAATTAATAGAAAATGTTTGTTGCGAAATATAATATTATTACGTGCGCGTTTTGCACGCATGGACACATGTACACAGGCATACACACATACATACACGCGCGTGCGCACGCCCACACACATACAGACAGAGGCATGCACACGAACACTTGCGTTCTGGTAATCAATCACATTAACGGAACGCCATTAATATGTTTTCCTTACTGTCGTCCACTTTACTACATATATTCGCGTAATTATATCAATACAGTATGGATTACTTATAGTCCACTCTCGAGGTATTTAGATTGTTTAAATTATTGCCATTTCTCTGTTCAAATATTTTAGTGTTCTTCGTTTCTTTCATACAAACGGCGAATGTGAGAGTTATGCTAGTCTAACAACTATATATTTAATGTGTATACCGTTTAGCTACTACGATGCAACAAATTTAGAATGTAGTTCATACAAATGTTATAATTTCCGCAGCTGTAATAGTATACCATGTATTGTCAAGTACTTTCCGTTCTTGCTTAGAACCGTGCAGTTAAGTTCATTTCTAAATAGTTCACTGTTTTTCAGTTGTGTTGGCCGTGTCACGCGTATCCAGCCAGCAAGGTTATGGTAGGTAGTTGAAGCATTTAAGTCATTTTCGCGATTATAAAAGTAAACATGTGGTTAATTGTTATAATTTTGTACGATAACAATATTATTTTTATTTGCAGTTTTACGTAGCATATGTGAACTTGTTAGCATTCACATCACTGGACACATTATACTAGATAATGCCGTCGTGTTCCGGGTAACGCCGATACGTCATCGTAGGACTCTTGTATGAATCTAAGCGACGCAACATACGTCATTACTTCTGTTAAATGTATAAATAAATACTCTCACCTTTTTTATTTGCAATTTTTTCACCAAACTGCGTTCGTTTAGAATCCGAGTGGTCTTGTTGCTCGGAGTCGTGTGGCAAAGGAATCATGTCACGCGAGAAGTGCACAGACAGGATGTGCTGTAGGGTGACCGAAAATTGTTACCTAAAATCCTGCGCAGGTGAGTAGTAGTCCGGCCTAGTGGCGATGGTTAATTACCAAGATACATTCTCTTAATCCGTGTGGTACAAATATTACTAATTGTAGTTACATTGACATACCATTGGGTCAGTTACATGAAATACACAAGGATTAATGTGAATAAGGCTATTTTATTGTACACACAAAGCGCCATGGGTACAGTGCAAAACTCACTGCACACAGTGTCCGCCTATATTTAACAAGCCATCCCAAACAAAAAGTTCCAGATGGCAAGTGGACAAGGAAGCCATTGCCTTATCGAGAGTCCAACAATTTTCACATTTATGTGTAGCCCGCCCTTATCAGAAATATGACAATATATATATATATATATATATATATATATATATATATATATATATATATATATATATATATATATATATATATATATATATATATATATATATATATATATATATATATATATATATATATATATTAAAAACAGTATATGGCCTAATACTGATCCCTGTGGTACAACACTCAGAACAGATTTCCAGTTTGAAATCTCAAACACAGCCACTTCTATCCAGTTGATTACATCATTACCTATACCATGGGCTTTTAGTGTAGGTAACAATCTTTGATATGGCACTTTATCCAAAGCTTTCTGAAAATCTAAGTAGACAACATCCACTGATGACCCGTCATCTACCCACTTTGCAATTTCTTCCAGATATGACCTTGCTTTTAGGAACCCGTGTTGAGATGTATTTATTAATTTATGTTTTACAAGGAATTCCACCGTGTGGTCTCTAATTAATGTTTCGAGTAATTTACATACAACTGATGTTAAACTCACTGATCTGTAATTTAATTTTCTTTCCATTCTGAAGGAACTATTCCTTCTTCTAGTAACAAGTTAAACAATTTTGCAAGTTGTATACTAATTTGCTCAACAATTTCCTTAAGCAGTTTTGGAGGTATCCCATCAACTCCAGGTGATTTATTATTTTTCATCTTCTTTATTTTCTTTGCTATCATTTCAGGAGTTACAAATACCTGCCCTAAATGTTCTGATTTACTGCCCTCAAATTTAGTAAACGGAACTGGAAGTGAGCTGATATCTACTGTGGTAAAAACTGAGCTGAAATACTAATTCAGGACCTCTGCCATTTGAAACCCGTCTGAAAATATGTTTCCACTGTTGTTTTCCAGTGGTCCGAACTTATCTTGAACTTTCTATTTACTCCTTACATAAACTCTGGCTGTAATTGTTTATATTACCTGCCAGTTATCTTTCAAAAGTTCTTTTAGATTTTCTAATTTCAGTTGTAGCTAGGTTAAGTGCCTCTTTGTAATTTGCATAGTCTTCATCCATTCTGGTGCGCCTATAAACCCTCCACATAGTTTGCTTAAACACTATTTGTTAATAGCTTATTTTGATAAGTGTTTCTTTCTAGACCGTTTTCCTTGTTTTTTCAAGGGAACAAATTTATCGATGATACTCTCAATTTCATATTTTAGAAAATTCCAACATTCAATTGCGGTCCTATTAATCAGCATGTCATTCCAATCTAGCTTTGATAAGTATTTTCTCATATCTTTATAGTTACCTTTGTGGAAGTTTCTCCGATTCGTTTTTTATTTTTACTTTCTGATTTTACATTGATGTCAAAATGTATTTGATTGTGTTCACTGTTAGCCAGTGGTTCATGTATTTTTACATTGTCCACTAATTATTTTTGTGATGACTAAACTATATCTAATACATTATCTTCCTTGGTTGGTTCTAGCACGTGCTGAATAAGGAAGCTATCCTGAATTAATAATATAAATTGTTGGTCCTCACCCCCTGTACTCTCTAGATGTTTCCATTGTATGTGTCCATGGTTAGAATATCCCATTATGTTACATTCCCCTTTACTAACTTCCTTTATAGCATTTTGTATTTTTGTGTTATCCTCTTCGTTTATGTTTGGACTTCGGTAAAGTAATCCAGTAGTTAATTTTGACTTTCCTGAAACTATTTTGCACCAAACAGCTCCATCATAATCTGCTTCCCTTTCTAATTTTATTTCATAAGCCTGAATAGATTATTTAACATATAAAATAACTTCCCTCTTCTCCCTATTCGATCTCTCCTAAACATTACGTATCCTGTCAATCCTAATTCAGTAATGTCTGTGTTGGCCCATGATTCGGTAATACCAATTATGTGAGGGTCAATATCTTCTACCATAATGTTTAATTCGTTTTTCTTATTTACTATACTCCTAGCATTTAAACACACGCATTTATAACCTGCTTCAGACCTGTTTTTAGGACATTCTGTTATTGGTTTATCTGTAGTAGTGGCCTCTTGTCCTGCTTGAGGCATCTCTAAGTAACCCCCATGTGCTTCTAGTTTAAACAATGTTTACTACCATAAATAGTTGTTATGTTACCCACGCCACTGTCTACTGCTGCTGTGAGTACATCCGCAAATACTGCTGCCCCTTTTCCACTTAGATGAAGCCCACCCCCTATATCAGCCCTTCCAACAAAACTTCCCCACAAATCCTTCTTCCTCTTCCCTACATAACTTATGTACTAGCATGTTAATTGCCATCCCCCGGCAATTTCGATATCTGTGACCCCTCCTTCCTACTACTGGTAAAATCCCTGACAGTATTATCTGCGCAACCCATGTCTGCTTTAGTGTTCTGACCAACTTCCTGTATTTCCTAACTATGGCAGTTGTACCCTCCCTCTCTACGTTATTTGTCCCTACGTGTACTAAAACAGATCCACCCTTGCCCGAACCCACGATGTTTTCTACCCTCTCAGTTATCGCCTCTATTTTGGCCCCAGGCAAACAAGTTACAACGTCATCTCCCTTGTTTAAGACTCTGTCGGTCTTCTTGACTATTGAGTCCCCCACAAACACCCTCGCTCTCTGTCTCACCCCTCTATCACTGCCTCAGAATAGCTCTTCTGATGGGTCCCTTCTATCACATTCTGTCTTGCAGCGTTGTCACTTGGCGGCATGTTAAAAGCCTCTCTCTCTCTCTCTCTCTCTCTCTCTCTCACCCGACAACATGTCACCTTTCCCTCCCGTCTCCTGGCTAACTTACTCTCCCATCGCCTTCCTTCCTGACATCTTCCCTTCCGTCTCCCTCACTCCCATCGATTTAACTATCGTATCCTTCCCCCGTCTCCTTCCCTAATGTTTCCCCCCACTCCTCTCTCCTTCGATCCATTTGTCTTCCCTCCCATTTCTTTCCTTCCCGTCTCCTTTCGTCCTGTCTCCCTACGACCTGTCACCTTACCTCATCTCAGCCTCTTCCCAGGCTGAGGTTAGCTCTCCCTAGCATCTCTCTCGTCGGCTTCCCCCACTTTATCATCTACTATCCCCCCACCGGAACCACTGGCACAATCCACCTGCTCCCTTCCCACCATTGCCACAACGAGCAGCCTCACCTGTTCCAACTCCACCTCAAGTTCCTTCATCTTCGTACATCCCTTACACTCAAAACTAAAACTATCCGCCTGAACCTCAGCCCAGGACTTCTCGCACCCAGACTTGACGAAGTCCACCCAGTTGCTGCAACTAATGCATATTAAATGCCTGGTGGCCTTTACCTGCCGTTTGCATGGCGCCATAAAAATGGTTGGTCTTAATTTGATTGCTGCGTTAGCCTTGAATAAGGCTGTTGTTGTGTTCAAAAGAACACTTTAGGCTAATATACTTGCTAACTATGTCTTTTCTACTAAGCTCGCACGAGCAAAGAAAAAGCCTGCCACCTAGTGGATACGGGGAACACTGTGTAAACATAACAACGAAGTCAGTGTGTACCAACTTACGTTAAATCCTGCTGTTGATTCCTTTTTACCGAAAACGTTTACAACAATTTTGTCAGATATTAACTTATATGCTGACATGTTTTGTCAAAACCAATTTTAATTTCTTCCCGGTCATCTATTTTGCGCAAAGGTACGATATGATTATAAATATTGATTTCACAGTTATAATAAAATGAGAAACAATAGTCGCACAACTGAAAAACATTATAAAACCGTAAGTCGTAAAATTGATCGGTCCTTTTTGTGTGCATTTGCAGATGTAATGTTCATGATTCCTGATTGGTCAGACTGGTCTGAGTGCAGTCAGTCGTGTGGAGGCGGCACCCAGGAGCGAACCACCCTTTCGGGTGCCAGCGAGTCACGCGCTTGCAACGTCTATTCATGCAGTTTAGGTGCCGTATGACATACTCGTGATTTGTTTTGAATTATACCCTACCAAACCAATTTGGTTGATGACATTGCATGTAATGTTGATAACACTATGACACAGCAAGGTTGAGATAATTACAACTGAGATTATACATCAATATCAAAGACGATTCAAAACGTGGACAACAATTATTGCAAAATTGGTAGAAAATGCGGGACACTTTCAATGAAGTATATACGACTCCATGCAAAAATAGCGTTTAAAACTAGTATGTATATACTTGTTCTACATAAAACACAACACGAACGCTAACTTGTTTTTTATCTAAGCACATTATATGAATTGTATGTGTATGTAGTTAACAAGTATAATGTTCCAAACATTTGATTATAATTATAGTGATTCATGTTGAATACGCTTGTACGTAACCACAACGTCCTAGGACAATGTAGCGTTGGAATAATTAGTATGAATTATATTAATGAATATTCTCATTTCCCAAACTTCAGCATCGAATGACTGCCCAGCTGACGTGGTGCTGGTCATCGATAAATCAGGTAGCATGATCGGCCATTTTGACAAAGTCCTCGACTTTGTCAGGAACATTGTCAGCGGTTTTCAACATGTGTCAGACGATCAGACAAGGGTCGGTTTCATTGTCTTCAACGGGAGTGCATCTACAGAGGTTTGTGAGAATAACTGTAACTTTTCTACGTAACTACCAAAGTAAATATAATA